>OZ024895.1:15001033-15318533 GCA_964017195.1 Siderastrea radians | reverse complement strand
AATTGCCAATGTCACCATGACCAATAGCATTGTGACCAGTTATAAACAGGGAGGAGCCCCGAGCGTACAAACCTCGTCGTCCCGGGTTTCGCCGTGAGGATGAAAACCGCCGTGTCGTTATTGAATGGATCGAAACATCATGGTATTCGATTCCCCCCGGAATTATTACAACGGATGGATTCCTTGTATGCTTTTTACCATCAACAATGGTGGTGTTATCGCAAAATGTTGAATCATTACAAGTGGATGAATGCCTTGTTCAATGGTATGGCATTACTCCTGATGGCCGCAGGCATGATTGCTGGGCCGCTTTTGGAAAACAGTACATTGGTGGCATGTTTGGCGGCCGTGGGCACGGTGGTCAAAGGATGGAATGATTTTAAACAATACCGATTTAAAGTGACCATGAGTCGATTTGCATTTACCACCTATGCCAAAGCCTTGACCGAATTGAAAACCCATGTCCGGGGTGTTCCCTTGGAGGATCTGGAACGATTTTTAATCAAGATGCAAACCTTGGATGATACCATTGTGGATTTCACCCCTCCGTTACCCAAACGATGTGTGCAAGATTACCACCGTCATTTTGTGTACCAACCCGTGGAAGCCCTATGCTATGTAGACGGATGTCCTCGACCCTTGAGACCCAAAGACTATTGGATCGATAAAAAGCCGCTCCCTCCCAGTCCCACACTCTTAGAACCATGGCCGTCCAACGACGACGACGACGCAGAAAAAGGAAACAAAGAGGAGGGGCTTTAATGCGTCGCAAACCCCGTTTGGTGGATAAAATTGCCCATGGCATGAGTATGTTTCTATCAGGTCCAGCGCCTGGGTTTGGACTCGCTTTAGGCAAATTAGGCGGTCAAGCCTTGAAAGGCATCACCGATAATGTACAACATTACCGACAACGAGGTGGGGGTTGGTGGCAAGATTTCAAACGCAATACCCGTCAAGGCTATAAAGAGTCGCGAGACGTGATCAAACAAGACAAAGCCCTTCAACGTATGTTGATGAACCGTCCATGGTGAGAAGAAGAAGACGACGACGACGTCGTCAACGAGGCGGTTTTTTAAATCTATTGGTCCCCGCCATGGTGGGATTGGGGAAAGCCGTGGCCTTGGAAACGGATAAACGTATAAAACGCACGATCCAAAAAGCCAACCAACGGTATCGTCGTCGTCACCGATAAAGGATGCAACGTCTTCGACGTCAATTGCCGTTTTTACGGTCCATGTTACAAGAAGCCAATGGTTCCAAACGTCAAGAGTTGTTACAACATGCCAATGCCGATCAAATCAATGCTGTGAGTGAATTGGTCTTGAACTTCTTAAAAAACAAGATTCCTGTCACCCCACCCATGCTGGCTAAACTTCAACCCTATAAAAAGGTACTACGTGATTTGGGACGTCGTCGATTTTCCGTCAAAAAACGTCGTCAGTGGTTAGTCCAACAAAAAGGAAGCGGGTTGTTTCAAGGACTCCATCACGTGTTATGTCAATGTGTTCGTTAACCCTCCCTACGTGGATGACTCTCTTACAAGAGGCCAATCGGGCCACCGACAAGTGGAAAGACGAATGTTCTTATTGGAAACATAAATATCACCTGTTGTATCGAGAGTACCAACACATCTTAAAGTCCCGTCTTTGTGAGAGCTGTCGTGCGGTAGAAGACGGGGAACTTTGCCCCGACTGTAGTCAACCACCATGGACGAGGTCTACATGATTCCCCATAAGGACTTGGAACAACTCATTCAATATTATAAAGGAGAACTCACCGAAAATGCCTTGTTGAACAAAGCCGCAACGCTCGCTGCCAAAAAACATGTGTTGTTAGCCAACCCCCAATTACCCCCAGCCCTGGTCAATGCTCAAACCAAACCGTTGAGTCAAGAATTAACCAAGTTAACCAAACGCATTCGTCAATTTCCCGGAGGTGTGGGGGTTGGTGCACCGGGTGGTGCACCGGGTGGCCCACCCGGTGAAGAAGGCGAGGAAGAAGCCGGGGATTTGGTGACGGGACCCGTGGAACAATGGTTGAAGCGCATGGTAAAAGGCAGCCCGTCGACTCCCAAACCTCCCATTACCCCCGAAACCACGAAAGGCAAAGGAGCAGCCACTACCAGTAAGATTCCCATTGTCAAGAAAGGGAGCCCATCCACTAGTCGAGGGGATACCCGGTCGCGTTTAGAAGCCATTCGAGAACAGCGCAAGGCTTTGGAAAAAAAGTTAGCCGAGAGTCGCAAAGGCAAAGGCAAAGCACCCGCTCGAGAAGTGGAACGATTGAAACCCTTACCCGGTTGGGAAGATTGGTACCAAGGCAAAAAGTTACGACGTCGATTGGATTACGACACGGACTAAAAGATGCCCACCAAGAGAAGAAAAAGGGGACGCCCCCAACGAGGAGGAGCCTTGGATGTCCAAAAATGGATTGCTAAGACGGGGAAGGAATTTCATTGGCCTGGGTATCAATACATGGGCCCTGGCACGCATTTGGCCAAACGTCTGAAACGTGGGGATTCAGGGATCAATCGCTTGGACCAGATTGCTAAGCAACACGACATTGATTACAGTCGTGCCAAGAATTTGCAAGAGAAATGGAAAGCCGATACCAAGATGATCCAAGCCATTGATCGATTACCCGGCAAGAAAAACAAGACGGAACGGGTGGTCAAAAAAATCATGCAAGCCAAGAAACGTTTAAAATTGTAAACTTAATGACACCCCCAGTTACATGTTGAGTAAAAATAAAAAAATGAAAATGTCTCATTGGTTCGTTGTACTGTCTCAAACAAAGATGTAGTGAAATACAATCAACCACATTTGGAGACAAAATGATTCCATTGTAGTGTAGACAAAAAATGATCCACGTGTTTCTTTTTGATAAAATAAAAACAATGTCACTGTCTCATTGGTTCATGAGTTATCAAGTTCAATGTTCTGTCAAAAATACTGAGAGATGTTCTGCCAAATAGTCATACGATTTTCTGCCAAATACTAAGGATGTTCTGCCAAATACGAATATTCAGAGTCTAAGTCACTAAATCAAACATCAAATCAACACCCTCATCGGGTGACATGTCATGAACGAGGTCTTCAGGGGGCACCAATGCCTCCAGATCAAAGGAACAAGAGTCCTCCACATCCTTCAGTAACTCGGTCCACTCGTCAGGCGTTATGTTCTGCAACAAAGAGGAAAAGTCCTCCAAGTCAGGGGGGTCCATGACTTGCACACCCCACGAATCCATATCCGTGAGAGTATAAGAATCTAGAAATGATTCAGAAAAAGAAAAGTTCTCAGACATTTTAGGCGTCGATTTCTTAAAGTCCTCCAAGGGAATGGTCAGTTTCAAGGGCCCTAATGCTTTGATTTTCTCTTCCGTTTTCTGTCTCTCTACAGAAGGTAAGGAGGCACAAAAGTTATTCAAATACGTTTCCAGAGAAGGTTGCGTCCTACAATTAGTCAATACCACCCGCAGTGTTTTTGGCGTTTTGGGGCGAGGCACGTGCTTCCTTTTGTTGTAGTAGTACCTTTTAGCGAGCTCCAACAACCTCTCGCGGTTCGCCCAGTAGTACTCTCTTCTTTGCGCATGCAGTTTCTCATGGTTCGCAGCACGATATGCCCGACGAGCCGCCCGTGCTTTGGTCCTTTTATTGTACATCCTTTTGTACGCCAATATTCGTACACGATTCTTTTGACGATATTCACGCGCTTGGGCTCTCAAACGTTCCCGATGTTTCTCTCTATACTTCCGCTCGTATTCGGCACAACGTGCTCGGTTCTTTTGGGCCCATTTTTTTTTGCGGGCATTCCGTTGCTCCTAATGCGTCTCCTCATAACGCCTTTTGGACTCCCGCACTCGATCCGGATATTGTTCTCGGTATCGTTTCTTGGCAGCACGCACTTTCTCAGGGTACTTACTTCGGTAGTTGTCTTTTTTCACAATATTCCTCGCTCGGGCTTTCTCTGGGTGACGGCCATTGTACCTAGCTTTTTTGATTGCGTTCCGTCTCCGTCGTCGTTCGTCTTTCGTCAGTAACTCTGTCGTTTCGTCGTCGTCGTCGTTCGGGTCATAGTCATTGTCGGGATCATAGTCTATGTCGTTCAAGTCGTCGTTCAAGTCCTCGTCTGGGTCAGAGTCGTTAAGGTCGTCGTTGTTTGGTCGGTACGTCGTGCGTCGTCGGTTGCTGCGGCGGAGGCCCTCGCTTTCGCTGGGCATTGGGTGATGGTGGCGGTGCTGGCGGAGGTGTCCGTGGTCTCTTGAATTGGTACCTCCAGTAATCACAGCAATAATCCAGCCCCTCCACAAACCACTCACAGGTTAGTTGAGGGTAGCACCGTTGATGATACGGACGCGCCTGTTGTCTTCGACGTCTCTGGGCTTCGACTTTTTCCGGCTCCAGTTCCTTTAAACGTTCGGCAAACTCAGCCAACTGATCGTCCTTCAGCAACAACTCCCTCTTTACTTTCTTCAAAATGTCCTGGACTTCTAAATCGAGCTCGAACTCTTCAAAGGCCTCTAACAAATTCTCATGGCGAGAGTCCATGTTGAGATGGTTGACCTCGAGGGGCGATCTGTTTTATAGCCTCTGGGATCATTCCCCCGCAAAGCCTGATGGTCTATCTAAGGAGGGGGGAGGGGGGTCCCCCCACCCCGTCCCACCCCTCCCTAGGGTGCCCCTCTCTAGGGGGCACCCTGTTTGGTGATTGGCTCCTTCTCCTCCCACGTGACATTTTGGTTCTCCATAAAAACAGAGCCCCGATCTCCAGTGACTTCATCTGATCATGTCCACTCAAGAAGACGATCGAGCGGGGCCCAGTGGCCTTAGCCACCACGAGTCCCTCCAATTGTTAGGCCTGGACATCTCTGATTCAGAAGACGACACGAATTCCTGTGTGGGACGTTTGATTTGCACCGAAGAAGAGCTGGGAGGCAATCACGAGGAGGAGGACCCTACTCAACAAAGTGGAGGTGCGATTGACTTTATAGTTGACCGTTTTGTGGATCGGAGGAGTGATCGCATGGGGGTACAAGAACGTCATTTCAATACCCGGTTACGCCAAAGGGGGAACTTCATTCCAGGTCAAAACATTACCCAAGCTCTCCAAGACGGATTACGTCGAGCCATCGATCAAGTGTTAACCACTACCACCGACCTCCACGATGAAGATCGCCTCTACTTCACAGTAGCATCAAACAGACTGCACAATAATTTTCAGGAGTGGGGATTACGTGCAGGTGAATGGCGTCGAGACACAGAGCGTGTGGAGGCTCTGTTCCAACGTTTAGCCCAAGCCCTCAACAGCAACGAACAATTTGAAATGGACGATTCCTTTCAAGTCTCCATCACTCAAGTCCATCATGCTCCTCAAGGCACCGGCAAACCCCGTCGTGGGAAACCAGGTCATCCCACGATGGACCTGTTGAGAAAAAATTCCAAATCGATCATCCGGATTACCAACAACGATCAACTCTGTTGCGCCAGAGCCCTCGTGGTCGCCAAAGCTCGCGTGGACCAACACCCGAAATGGGAATCGATTCGCAAAGGAAGACCCGTGCAGAGAACCCTAGCTTGGGACCTCCAGAATGAAGCCAAGGTACCCTGGGGTCCATGTAGTTACGACGCCTTGACCCAATTCAGTCAAGCCCCCTCCCTCACCGGTTACCAGATCATCCTGGTCGATGCGCAGCGATCGTTCAACATCACGACGTTTGGGCCCCTTTCTGACAAACAACTGATCCTGTTGCACAACAAAGACCATTACGACGTTATCACTCGTTTGCCGGGGTTTTTCGGGTCCAGTTATGTCTGTGCGGATTGTTGGAAACCCTACAACACCGAGGGACTGCATCGATGCACCAAGAACAAGTTGTGCGGAGCCTGTCGACAGAAAGATTGTGCCGATTTTATTTATGCTTACCCCCGACACCTCAAAGCTACTCAACGTTGCCCGTCGTGTCATCGGGACTTTTTTGGAGAAGCGTGTTTGCAAGCCCATGTCGGTAAGACCCATGCTGGCAAACCCGTCACCGACTCCCAGTCCTCCGTGTGCTCTCAACGACGCCGATGTCCTGACTGTTATCAACAAAATCTGGGCTTGTCCCGCATTCAACGTCACCGTTGTTACCACGTGGATTGCCCTTCTTGTCATCAGTACGTGCACGCCGACCATCACCTTTGTTTTGTTCAAAGAGCCCCCAAGCCTCAAGATGAGAAGAAGAGAAAGAGGACCCGTCAAAAAGGTCCTCGCGCCAAACGAGGTGCAGCCGCCGCGGAACCCCATGCCTCCGAGGACGAGGAAGAGGAGGACGTCCTACCTCCCTTACACGTCTTCTTTGATATCGAAGCCATGCAACCCCACGAAAAACACATTGCGAATCTCGTCGTGGCCAAAACCGAAGACAACGATGAACCCAGGCCTTTCCCAGGTCCCTCCTGTACCCGTGACTTTCTCGAATGGTTGGATACCTTGACACTCCACGATACCCGTCAAGTCAATGTCATCGCTCATAATTTTCAAGGGTACGATGGGTACTTTATCATCCAAGAATACTATAGTGACAACCGAATCGTCCAACAACTCCGCAACGGGTGTAAACTCTTAGAGATCAAGCATGACCGCATCCGCTTCATTGATTCCATGAGTTTCTTCCAGATGCCCCTCTCCGCGTTTCCCAAAACCTTTGGCTTGACAGAACTCTGCAAAGGGTATTTCCCACACAAGTTCAACGTACCCGGTGATGAGTATCAAAACTACGTGGGCATCCTCCCCTCACGCGATTACTACATGCCTGAGACCATGTCCCCCGAAGACAGACAAGCCTTCGAAACCTGGCATCAAGAACAACGCGACCAGGGTGTGGTCTTTGATTTTCAACAAGAGTTGTTGGACTATTGCAGCTCAGATGTACGACTCTTGAAACAAGGATGTCTCACTTTCAAACGCTTGTTTGAAGACTTAACAGGCTTCAATCCCTTCGAACACGTCACCATTGCCTCGGCTTGTAATCGAGATTTACGTATGAACTGGATGATCCCTAACAGTATTGCCAGTGAACCCGCCGGTAATAAGGGTTGGAGAAACAACAACATCAATCAGTCCATCCCAGCCCTTCACTGGTTAACCTGGTGCGATCACCAACTACGTCAACGCGCCCTCCAAGATCTCACCCCCGCCGAGGACCACGATCTCTTGGCCAGTGCCTATCCGGACCATCATCGCCAGTACGTACAACATGTCCGAAATGCCGGCGAGTATAAGATCCCCGGGACCCAGATCCATGTGGATGGTTATTGCCCCGACACCAACACCGCCTACGAATTTCAAGGGTGTTTCACCCACGGATGCCCTACCTGTTATCCAAACCGCTACGAAAAACATCCCTACAACTATGATCGAACCATGCAGGACGTCTATGACGCCACCCAAGACAAAGTCCAAAAGCTTACCGAGCAAGGGTACAACGTCATTCAAATGTGGGGATGTGAATGGGACCGTCTCAAAGAAACCCAACCAGAGATCGACTCCTTCGTCCGGGGACTCGGTTTTATCGACCCTCTTAATCCTCGGGACGCTTTCTGTGGAGGTCGTACCAATGCCATCAAACTCTACCATCGTGTCACCCCCGGCCAAAAGATCCATTACATCGATGTCACCTCCTTGTATCCGTGGGTCAACAAAACCTCCACCTACCCCAAAGGACATCCCACCTTCATTTCCCAACCGGGTCACACCAACATCCATCAGTACTTTGGCCTCATTCAATGTCAAGTCCTACCACCCCGTCATCTCTACCATCCTGTCCTGCCTTACCGTCAAGACGACAAACTCACCTTTCCCCTCTGTGCCACCTGTGTCCAAGACGAAATGAAGAAACCTCTTTTGGACCGATCCTACCAGTGCCATCACACCGACGAACAACGCGCCCTCACCAGTACCTGGTGCAGTCCCGAATTAAAGAAAGCCGTCGAATTGGGGTACCAAGTCCTGTACATCTACGAAGTCTGGCATTTCCCCGAGACCTGTGAGGGCCTCTTCGCCGATTATGTGAACACTTAGCTGCACATCAAACAGGAAGCCAGTGGGTGGCCTAAAGAAGACATGTCGGAGGAAGCCAAACATGCGTATATCCAGGACTATTACAAGCACGAAGGTATACAACTCCAATACGACAACATCAAAAAGAACCCAGGCCTAAGAGCATTAGCCAAGCTCATGCTCAATTCTATGTGGGGGAAATTTGGACAACGCCTCAACAAGACCCAAATCCAAGCCTTTGATGATCCTCATACCTTCCACCGTTTCTTAGATACCGATACCTTGGATGTACGCCACGTGTCCGTCATCAATGAAGAGATGGTTGAGGTGTACTATCAACATCAAAAAGAGGACATCCGCGTGTCACCCAACCTCAACATTTTTGTGGCCTGCTTCACCACCTGCCACGCCCGACTTAAACTGTATGAAGCCCTGGAACCCTTAGGGGAGAGAGTCCTATACTTCGACACCGACTCCGTCATCTACCTGGAGGAAACACCCACTCAATTCAAACCTGCCTTGGGTTCCTATCTAGGGAACTTCGCCTCCGAATTAGATGACGATGAATACATCCAAGAATTTGTCAGCGGAGGACCCAAGAACTACGGGTATACTACCAATAAGGGAAAGGTGGAGTGCAAGGTGAGAGGCTTCCAACTCAACAGTGAAGGACAAACCCAGTTGAATTACGACGTCATGCGTCAGAATGTCAAAGATGAAATAGAAAGACCCCTTCCCAAACCACGCCAAACCCAAGTCACCAAAAGCCACCACATTGTCCGGGACCCGAAAAACTACAGCTTGTTCACCTATCCCCAACACAAATGGTATCAACTGGTGTACGACAAGAGAGTCATCGATCCCCGCACATTCAAGACCTACCCCTATGGCTACGAATGAGAGATCAAAAAACAAGATCGTCGATTGTGATCACTGTGATCGAGAACATTTGGCGCCACCACCACCACCCCCATTCTACAGTTCCTTTGCCATACCTTTGATCAGAAATCAAGCATATCGACGTCAACTACAACAATGGATCCGTGACAACAATCAATGGCGAAGAATAACTCGATGTCAAAAACAATGGTGGGGACCCTCTATTGAACATTAAGGAATCTGCTGTCTGTTGAAGGACAGATTCAAAAAGGAACACTTATGAAAAGGAACTCAAAGGAATACTCAGGAAACCCTCCTCCTATTTTCTCAGTTATTGTAAACAAAAGTATAACAATAAAAAAGTATTTATTAATTTTGTGTTGTTTTCACTCCAAGGACTACCCCCGTTGCTCCAATTGGACTTTGGACTTTGAGCCCGCGTTTTCTCAGCGGTTTTACTTCACCTTGAGCCCGCGATCCTTTTTTCACCTTGCTCAGCGGTTTCTCATCCTAAAACACGTGACTTCCGGTTCCCATGACGTCACTTCCGGTCATGTGACTTCCCCTTGAGCCCACGATCCTACTGGCCCCAGGTTTCCCGTTCCTATGACAACCCCTCGACCAATCAGAAGCCAAAAGCTCTCGACCAATCAGAAGCCAGTATTTTCCCTATGTGGGCCCAGTTTACTACTGAAGTATCTGTGGAAGCTGAGCTTGATCATCATGTGCAGGTTGCAGCCCAGCCAGTTGCCAGTGAAGCTGATTTATGTCATGACGCACTGGATGCTATGGACATGGGAGACGTGGAATCTGGAGTTGATTCTGACTTTGAGTTTGATATGGAGGATGATTACTGACGAGTAGTCTCACGTGTTAGCTTTATTAATAATACATTTCTTTATTTTTTTACACCTGGTGCTACATGAAGGCAGTGTACACTATAAAGTGTAGCACCTGGTGTATGACATAGTTTGCTTATTATTGCTTATTCATTTAAAGAACTTAAAATGATTTCCTTGTGAGCAAAGACATAATAGTATAGCAGGATGTCTGATGATAATTTATAAATAAATACCCTGGAATCAATGTAACAAGCATTTGCATTTTAACAATAGTTTACGAAAATAAATGATCATGTGCATTGCTCTCAAGTAGGATTCTCCTTGATTGTGCACTTTTCCACAAAAACAAGAGACAAACTTACCAAAACTGACCTCAATTTTTCCTGTTCTTATTGGCCTCAAAATGCACCAGATTGCATCTCTGGGCCAGATTTTTTAAAAAATTTTCCGAGGGGGTATGCCCCCGGACCCCCCTACAGGCTCGTGCCCTTCGGGCACTCGATTACCAGGTGCCGGCTACTTTCAATTTGGGGCTGGCTACTCGAAACTCTCTGGAGAACACTGGGGGATGCCAATTTTAATAATTATTGTTTAATTAAATTTAGCCACTGACTAAAATGCCTGAATTTCGTTGTGGTGTTTGATATACAAAATATCAGGTTAAACTGTCTTGCTATACATTTGTTAACAGTCCAATGTAAACCATGAGTTACTGCTCAGTATAGCAATTTTAATATGTTTTGTGTAGATAAGACTTTTGTCAATTAATGACATATTTTATAGGTTGGAACAGTAAATAGCAAAGCATTTAATAATGCCTTTAAAGAATGGAAATTTTGCCAGTACGAACTTGACCTTTTGCGGCACATGGATTGGATGCAGTGTCCACCTTGTGAAAAGGCTCAGCATTCTGTACACGTTGACGGCAATATGAAGCTCTATAGATTCAAGTCTGCTGGGATGTAAGTGCCTTTAAAGATACTGTGTATTCAAGACAATATTTGCCAGCTTATTGTAAACCCTTCTCAGGCTAATTTTTTGTGTATGCATATCACTTTCACATCAATTCTCATTTATAATGATGATGATGATGATGATGATGATGATGATGATGATGACGCAAGTCTTATTTGAGGTAAATGTTAAGGCCAGGGTGCTATATTCATTGGATGTTAGGGCTATAACTCCAAAGAAAGAAAGTGTTATGAATTTAGATTGTCAGCATAGTTAATTATTATAACAGCACTTATTTCAAAGATTTTATCAATCAGTTTGTTGAAAAGTTTGTACTAATCATTCACAAAGGTTCCTATCATTTCCATTGATTAGCATGCACAGGTGTATGAAACTATGGTCTCGTATCTTTAGTATTTATGATGTCTGTCATTGTTGTTTGCAGAAGACAAAGAGATTGTTACTATGGCGATGCATTTGTTGCCTCTAACAAAGATGTCGACCAACATATCCAGAAGGTCTATCAAGGTTCTAAGCACAGTGTATGTAAATGTTTGTGTTCAAATTTGTTATAAACAACTTGTTAGGTTATGCAGTCACTAAATCATCAAGTTTCACACTCACATTACAGCATCAGGTAGATAAAGGTGAGATCCCTAGACATAATTATCAAACATGTACATGTAATTGTGAATGTGGTTTGTATCTTACAAAAATTCTTAATTTTTAAGTTATAAATTGGATAGCTATAAGTTTCAAAATTTGACAGCTAGTTATGATTTATTTATATCAGACTAGGATATAATAAGTGCAATAGTGTGACCTGATTGAATATTAAAAAAACAATGTGTATGCCTTGAGCTATTAAATGTTAGGTTTGCTTTTTATAATTATGGGAAATGGAAATTGTTTTTTACTTAGCATTCATCATAGCATTTACATGCAAACTGTACAGGTGGACAAACACTTAGACCTGAACATGTGTGGCGATACCAGTTGGCGAGCTGCAGGCAATACCCGACGCAAGAAGAAAAACCTCTGCGAAACAGGGCTAGAAATAGCTGGATGTCGCCATTCCGTATAGATGTACTAACGTATTGGTAGAGTTATAACTAACAATAGAACTAAGGTTCGGTAAATGCTTAAGAATAACTTTTTTGATTCCAACATGACTGCAATTATACGTGGATTTGAACACCACTGTCCTATGTCTAGATAACCGCCTAAGCTTAGAGAACCATTTACTCCTGTTGCTATAGTTTATCTCCCTAAAAACGGGTAGTAAAAACCTAGCTGGATAACCCCGAAGGCGCAAGCGCTTCCAGAATAGTTGACGTGTCTCATCGAATGAGCGAAAAGTCGAGCTATTTCTGGCATAACGCATGAGCTCGCCTTTGATAAAAGCTTTTTTGTTACTAGCAGGGTGAAATAACTCATATGGTATATACAAATACTCATTAAAAGGTTTCTGAAGGGTAGAGTATTGCAACGTATTGTTGGCAGGACCTTTAAAAAGTAGCAAGTCTAGAAAGGAGATCTTAGAATCGCTAATCTCATAAGTTATCTTAATGCGTTCATCCTTAGTATTAATGGCACTGAGAAATTCTAGGAGGGCATCCCGAGGGCCTTCCCAGATGACAAAAACATCATCGATAAAACGCTTAATTGTAAAGGGTTAAATTGCGAGAATACAATGCAATAATATCCCTTTCGTGATAATACATGAATGCGTTTGCGGCTGTAACCGCGAAGGGAGTACCCATGGCAATGCCAAACGTTTGATGGTATATAACACTACTAAATTCCGATTTAAGGAAATTATTTTCAAAGATTAACCGAGCTAACTGAACCAAGAGAGGCGTCTGCGCTACCTTGCCCTCTCTAAGCAAGTGGTCAAGAGCAATAATTGCTTTCTTTGTGTCAATGTTAGGATAGAGTGATGACACATCCGCCGTAACAAGAAAGCAATTTGTGGGTAGCTCAACTTTCTCTAAACATTGGATCAGTTCACCCGAGTCACGCAACATCGTAGGCATAGTAATGTTAGGTTTGACTAATTCGTCAACAAAAATACTAATGGGTCTGGTGATGTAAGAGTGAGAAGGCGCGATAGGCCTCCCAGCTATAGGTGACTTATGAATCTTAGGAATAATATAAAATTTAGTGGGATCGATACTCCTAGGACTGTCGTCTAAGCTACGGAGGAACTTGAGAGAGTTGGGTGGTAGAAATCTAGAGTAACTATTTACAAGTTTATCTCTGGTCTCAATTACCTTTTGACGTCTAAACGTCCAGTCATCTTTCGTGACTTGAGCATACGATTTAGTGTCATTAAGGTGCTTAAGAGTCTCTTTTTCTACCCAGTCTGTAGAGACGAGAGCAGGTCCGAGGTTTTTGTCTGTGGCTAAGACGCAAACTGTGGGGTTTTCCTTGAGCTCACGCAATCCTCGCCGTTCGTCAAACGTCAAATTGTTTGTCCAACGAGGCGGGGTCTGGTTAAAGTTCTCCAGTAGCTCCTGATGGATTTTGTACAGGTTTTCTTCGAGGTCAGGATCTTCCCGAGGAGGATTCCATCCTGTTTTAACGTACAGTTTAGGATTGAAGCCCGGGTCATCAGGTTGATCAGCAAATTTGTAATGCAGACGGACGCTACGACAGAAATCCTGCATTTGATTGTCAAAAACACGAGCGGCAGGCGGTCTAAGCGTAGGTCTAAATTTAAGACCCAAGCCAAGAGTTCGTGACTGGTCTGGGGTGAGAGTGACGTGTGAAAGATTGTGAAATCCCAAGTTCCGTGGTAAAAGGTCCAGAATCGGTTTTCTCGCCATTTTGTCAAGCCATTTACAGTAACTTTCTCTTGCATCTACTTTACGACACCGTTTCCGCGGCCTCTTCCGTTTTTTGAATGCTGGCGAAGAGAAACAGAGGGAGAGCGGCTATCAGAAAACCTTACATTCGGTTTCTTGGACTGTCTCCGCTGTTTTGATCAACTTCATCTCCCTTGTGCATTTTAGGCTGCGGGCGAGGAGCTACGCTGGTTACGGGCATCTTGGCTGGAATCTTGACGGCGTTGCTGTTTCCGATTTTGTAGCTAGATCTATCTTTACCACGGCTCTTGGAATTTTTTCGGGGCAGTGGAGTTGTTTTTCCTGACCGAGAAACTGGGCTGAACTTGGAAACTTCCTGTCGAAGGGCACGTTGTACCATGTCGCGGACTGACTGTTCATTAACAGTAAATTCGGTTTCCATTTGTTCTGTTATTTTGGCCTCTTTAGAAGCTCTTTTAATGTTCTCCACTACCCGTTTAGAAGCTCGTGTTGCGGCACACTCGAAGTAGAAGCTGTTTGCAAAACATTTTGCCGACTTAACAAATTCGTCTGCTTTGATATCAAGAGAAGAATCACTGGATTAAAATGATGTTCTCCAAGTCTCTATGGCAGCGAAGATCTTCTGCTTCTCTACAGCGCACCGTTCTTTTGCTTGCTGTTCTTCAGTTTCTAGGGAAGCAATAGTGGCGTCTAGAAGCTTTACTTCAGCCTCTTTGATGATATTCTTGAATTGGTCTTGAAGAAGCTGGGCATTCCGGCCTTTAGCGGTTACACAGCGAATCTTCAAACCACTGGGTACCTTCCTGTTGCTCTTGGCCGATTCAAGTTTTTGTCTACGTTCTTGTAGACCATAAAACTGATTTTCAGCCTCGATTTGGCTATGGACAAGATTTTTTAGTACGCGTTGAAAGTGGTCATCGATCCATATTTCGGATTCGGTTGATTCTTCGGCTGTTGTTGCTCGATGATCATCTAGGACCTCGTCACGCGCCTGATTCTGTCTCTCTGCAGATTCTTGCCGTTTTTTCAGTTTCAAGACACCTCTGGTCATCTTGAATCCAGAGCGATCTAAAGTGTTGCTTGGCATATTGTGGCTTCTGCTACTTGCGACTTAGACAATTTTTTTAAAAAAATACTAGTGAGCAGCACACAGCAACAGATCTTGTCAACTTGCTTTATTTTCTCCGACCGGTCTCGTCTGTCTGATCATACAGACTTCATCAGGGAGTTTGAACAAGATACATAAAGGAACTTATTTTATACCTATGTTATGGAGTACAAATCACGTTCCAACTAGGGCGCGAACAGCAAAAAAACACCTACAGATTTGCATGCAGGATATGACTAAAATCCTGCGGATGTTCAACGTTTAATTTTGGGGCTCACGGATTTAACATTAAATCCGTGAGCCCCAAAATTAAACGTTGCACTTCCGCAGGATTTTAGTCATATCCTGCATGCAAATCTGTAGGTGTTTTAGTAGTAAATCCGGAGTCTAACAAATACCACCTGATTGTCAGAGGTTTATTTAAGAATTTTAAAGCTTCTTTCATAATATTCAAGCTCCTTGCGTCGCTTAAATATTATGAAAGAAGCTTTAAAATTCTTAAATAAACCTCTGACAATCAGGAAGTATTTGTTAGACTCCGGATTTACTACTTAACCAAAATAAACCGCCCCAACAAAAACTATTTTCAATTAAAGGTTGTCAAATAAGTGTTATACCCGAGTTGAAATGACTGCACAAAACATAAACATTGAAGAGCTATTGAAAGAGCTTGGTCCAGAAACGTTACAAGCTTTAGAGCAATTACTTGCAGAGGACGCTCCTGCTGTTTGAAAAACTATTCAGAACATATTGGATGAACCTATTTCTGAGAGAGTGGAGAGGAGTTTAGATAAGCCTTTACTTCCTAAAACCTTTCAACTGACTGCTCCTCCTCGTAAAAGAAGGGTGAGAAAAACACAAGAAATTTTGAGGAAGTTTGATCCAATTTCTCGAGAAACCATCCGAAATGTTACAAACTATCAGAATGAGATTCTTGATTTATATAACACTTCAGAATATGAGGGAGAAGAAGTAATAAATGGGCGTCGTTTCATTCGATGGCGCTTCATTCGAGAACTTGAAAGAAATCTAACACCTGATTTTATGTCAAAAATACGAGAGAAAGTTAAAACATCTTTCTACGCTAGACATGTTTTTTCATATCAGTTACGCAACATTGAAGAAGATTCGTTAATAGTGATGTACACAAACATTGGCTCACCTTGGTTTGAACGTTTTTCTGATGCGGAGAAATGGTTGAGTGAGCGAGAAAAAGTACGTCTGGACCCTGACAACATAAATAGACCGGACACAAAATGGGTGTTTGAAAACCACAATAATGTTGATGCAAAGGTCGTTCTTGATCGTCAGCCCCTTTTAGGTACGGGACCATTACCAGATTGGCTGCGTAACCTTGCGCATAGTCGTTATATGGTGGCTTTAGACACTTACAGAGATAATTTATGTCTTTGGCGTTGTATTGCGGTACACCGAGGTTCAAGACCAGATCGAAGTACAACGGCAGCACGGGAACTTGCTAAGAGTTTCTTTAACCTCATAGCTACTCCACAAAACTGCCGAAAAACATCTTTAGCTGAACTTGATGAGGTTGAAAAGCATTTTAATAAAAAGCAAATTTTCAAAGATTGGTTGGGTATTCGTTTATATGAGCCTGAACGTTTGGAGGATGGTGAAGTAGTGTGGTATCTTAGAAGGACACCACCAGCTAAATTAACAAATATTTTAACAATCGGAATTTATGAAGGTCATTCTTTTGTTATAAAAGATATTACGAAACTTGCAAAAACTTATGCATGTGTTCATTGCCGTCCAAGATTTACTAAAGCTTGCAATTTTCAACGGCATACAGAAAGATGTTCCCAAGGGAAGACGGTGATTGAATGTCCGGCCGAAAAAGTTGAATTACCACAAACAGCTTTTGAGAAAGCCTTTTATCCAAAACATTCATCTTCTCCAGAGTGTCTTCGTTGGCTTGAAAAAGAAGCAGCACTTCGTAAAATTCACATTCACCACGCTGCTTGCGGACATGGAGGTGAAAGATGGGTTGAGCGTGCGCCTGTAGATGGTTATAACCATGAAACGAAGACTGTTTTTCAATATCACGGATGTCATTGGCATGGGTGTCGAAAATGTTTTCCTAATGATCGAAATAGAATTATTACTCACCATGAACAAACACGAGAAGATAGATTTAAAGCAACTGTTGAACGTACACAAAAGATTCGAGCTGCTGGCTACCATGTAATAGAGGCATGGTCTTGTGAAGTAGGAGAAATAAATATTAAGTTGCCACAGACTCAAACACGAAGTTATCCACACGCTATATTGTACGACTTTGAAGCATATGAAGATAAAAATCAGAGGAAAGAACCAACAGGAATGCTAACTATCGAAAATAAACATGTACCAATCTCTGTTAGCATAGGTGATACTTTAGACAAAGAACCTACCCATATCTGTGAAAGAGATCCTGCGGTTTTGGTTCACAAGTTTATGGAAGAACTTGAGAGGCGTGAGAAAAACATTAGGGATCAAGTAAGAGCAGCCTTCATACCTGATGACATAAATATGCTTACAAAAGCGCAGCGTCTCAAAATAGAAGAATGGTGTAATCAGGTGCCAGTTCTTGGATTTAACTCCGGGAGATATGATTTGAATCTTATCAGAGAACATTTCGCGGAACGTTTATCTGATACAACTAGTAAAGTAAGAGTTGCAAAAAATGGAAACAAAATTATGTTCATTTTGAGTAAAAACTTTCGCTTTCTTGATATCATAAACTACTTAGGTCCGGGTACAAGTTATGAGAAATGGGTAAAAGCTTATGAATGCGAAACTGTAAAATCGTGGTTTCCGTATGACTGGTTTGACACACCTGAAAAACTTGATTTTCGTGGGCTTCCGAAAAATGAGGATTGGTATTCGAAGCTGAAGGGCGGTTATGTTCTCACGCGGGATGAATGGGAATGGGTGCCAGCGTCTGTTCAAAGAAAAGGGTATGTGTACCTTCGCAGACTGGCTGTGTTACTACAATAATCTCCATGTAGCTCCTGGTCTCGAGGCACTAGAAAAGATGCGTGCTTTCTACACCGATAAAGGAATCGATATTTTGAAAGATGCTGTAAGTATTCCAGGAGTTAGTTTACATTACTTGCTCCGCGGATGTGTTGAGAGGGGCGCAGATCTTTACAGCCCGTGCAAAGAAGCGTATGAGATGTTGAAAGCAGCTGTTGTTGGAGGACCGAGCCTTGTTTTCACAAGATATCATGAAGTTGGAGTTACAAAAATAAGGTCTCATCGAATAGCAGAACCTCGTTTTTGCAAAAATATAGTGGGTTACGACGCCAACGCTTTGTATTTGTCAACCATGCTACGAGACATGCCTTGTGGAAAAGGAAAGGTCGTGCATTACAATAACGAAGCCGCCGCTCCCATACTGTCGCAAAGGCTCAAAGAAGAAAAATGGTTTGGATTTGCAGAAGTTGATATAGAGATCCTAAAGCACTTATACCCAAAGTTTGAGGAAATGTGTCCGTTTTTCTACAACAAAGAGGTCCCTGTTAAAGCTGTACCGCAACATATGCTTGACTATCTTAAACGCACAAAAAGGAACCGCGGAGACGGAAAGAAGTTAGTGGGGGTATTGTCTGCAAAGAAGATTTTATTATACGCTCCTCTTCTTAGATGGTATATTGAGCATGGAGCAGTGATCACAAATGTTTACCGGACTATTGATTACCAACCATCAAAAATATTTACTTGGTTTGTGGAGCAAGTGACTGAAGCTCGTAGAACTGGAGATAAAGAAAAAAGCAAGGCGCTGCTGGCTGAGGTATTCAAACTGTTAGGAAATAGTGGGTACGGAAAGCTCATCGAAGTCTTGGAGAGGCAAAAAAACGTTATTTACACAAAAAAACAAAAGGTAGTTGACAGAGCCTTGCGAAGCGCATATTTCAGTGATCTTGACGAAATTGGGGAAGCGTATGAGCTGGAAAGCCGAAAGCCTCGGATCACAATGAGAAGACCATTTCAGGTAGGAATAGCTGTATATCAACTGGCCAAACTTAGAATGCTTGAATTCTATTATGACTTTCTCGACAGATATTTTGACAGAAAAGATTTCGAATTGATTCAGATGGATACAGACAGCAATTACATGGCAATCAACGCTGAAAAGTTGGAAGACATTGTCAAACCAGAGTTAAAAGAAGAATTTGAGGCAAAAAAGAAAAATTGGTTAGCTTGGGACAAATGGAGCAGTCGTACATCAGGCCTTTTTAAACTTGAATTTCAAGGTAGAAAAATGATTGCTCTTTGTTCGAAATGTTATTTCGGTGAAGAATATGATTGTAAAAAAAATAAATTAAGCACGAAAGGGGTGTCGAAAAAACAAAACGAGATCACGGCGCAGCGTTTTGAGAAAGCTTTGGAAGGCAGCAAGGACATAGCAACTAATAGAGGTTTCAGGATGCGGAACGGGTAGATTGTCACTTACGAACAGCAGAAGCTGGGGTTGAGCGCTTACTATGACAAACGCTGGGTATTGGAAGACGGTATTCACACAGAACCGATCGAGTTTCATTGTTAGATTGCCGGGGGTAGTTGTGTATCTGGAGGGACAACCAAAAGCTCTTCGCGGACAAACCAACGTTTTGGTCCGTCAAATAAATAATAGATAACCGGAGCGTCTGGTTTTATCATAATTTTTTCAATCTCGTAAACATTCAAAGACCAGATTGGGTCGGTAGCTCTTCGTCGACCACCTTCAAGTTCACCTGGTTGATAAAGATAGCGAACACTCAAACCGGAGGGGAGCTTTTTTTCGTTTACACCAACGGGTCTCAAATAAGGTGTCGAGGGTTTGGATGGAACAGTTTTCTTTTTTATGGCATTAACAGGTTTTTGACCAGTCAGTCGAGTGACTTCTTTATTCAAAGCTGAAATAACAGCGGGCAGTCGGACCACCCATTCAGTCGATCTTTTGTCCTCTGGGAGGCGCATTTCAACCCCATATTGGTGTCCAAACAGCCGTTCAGCCAGGGTGCGGTTAAATCTTTCAACAATTGCTTGATCACGGTGAATATCCACACGACCACGTCTAACCTCGACATTATGTTTTGAAAGCAGTTGATTCACAGCACCCATGAATTCACGACCAGGGTCGACCTGAAGCGGTTTCGGCCACTTCAAAGGACCACGACTATAAACCCGTTCCAGAGCAGTTGCAACTTCTTTGGCCTCTTTTGTTGTCAACGGTTCGGCCTCTTTGTATCGAGAGGCCACATCTACCACTGTGAGGGCATATTTAAAAGTTTTACGGGAGCGTGGTGGGCGATCGTGTGGGAGATACAGAAGATCGGCTTGGTGAACTTTGTTTGGAACAGGAACGTCAAATTTTGGTCTTGGAATGTAACGTGGGGCTGGTAAATTAACCTGCCAAATAGCTTGCTTTATCAACCAGTTTTGAGCCACATCTTCCGAAACTTTTGCTGCCTAGGCTAATTTTTTAATTGCTGCAAAACCTTTCCAATACCCTTGCGGGCTGTAATAAATTTTTGACAATTTATTGAAAATATGAGAGCTCATTGTATACTATACACAATAAAAAATGGACGACCCGTTTGGTTGTTTGCAAGGTGAGAAAATTTCGCCGAAAATGATTAAAGAAATGTTGCAAAAAAAAAATGAAATAAACCTGTTATCAAAAAAGATTGATCGTTGTCCTTCATGCGATGAGCAATTAATTTATGTGGTGAATGAGTTCTGTCATGCATGCAAAAAATGTGGTAGAGTGATTGAATGTGATGATTATGAATATTTTGAAGAAGAAGAAAATTTGAGAACAAGTTCCACTGCTCTTCCACAGAATAATGATTATTTAAAAAAAGTTTTACGGAAATGTAACATTCACCAAATGTTTTCTTCCAAAGAGGTAGATTTTCTTGGTAACGTTATTGCTCAATTTAAGGATGTAACCAGCAAATCAGTGAACTACACCTGTTTTCTGTACAATTATTTTGAAAGGGTGCCTTCTGAGCGCTGGCCCAACAAAAAAGAAATCTTGAAATCTATTTATTGTCATCACCTTCCTAAAGACTTAGAAAGAAGTTGGATCGCAAAACAAGAGTTTGATAAATGGTGGTTAAAAGCCAATCAAGGTTCTTCATAAACATTTTCATATTTGCCTGTTTTTGGATTTTTCACCAAACGCATAACAGTACTCTTTTTCGGATGAGTCCAAAATTTCTTGCTTGTGACACCAGTTGGACCTGTGAAAGCATTTTTCGCAATATCACCTGACCAATACCGATCGAATACATGTTCTGTGGAAGGAATCATTTTTTTTGTCAAAGTTTCAGCAAATTTTATTGCTTCCAACGGTTTGTCCAAAACACCAGTCCCTTTTTGTTTTTTCAAACCCAACCCTAACTTGTGTTTAGCATTGATTGCATTTCTTGCAGCCGCATGGCCCCACTGCCTCTGTTTGTAAGGAACTGCGTCAAGAGACTTAACCATTTTTTATCCGCTTTGTGTTTGCATTTTTTCAGGTTTTCACTATACTTTTTTTCACGGTTGGAACAAACATCATAATCAACATCATGTTGCATTGCAATTGCATCTGTAGCACCTGTGGGCTGTTGATATATTTCAAGAATTTCACCCGTTTCTGGATTGAATTTAACCTGCTTTTCAAGAGGATTGTATGGCCCTGTGAAATTATGTCCCGGCAATGTCCAACCGTTTTTTGGTTTCGGAAATTTTCCAAATGCAGCATGTATATCAAATCCGGCGCCATCCAAATCAGGTCTGTTAGTTTTGTAACGTTGGTTTGGTCGAACTTTAGTTGAAAGTTGATCCAACATTTCACTTCCAACTTTTTGAATTACTGGGCGGGCTTTGTTGAGAGTGTAATTTATTGCTTTCTTTTGAATTTTAGGGTCTCTCATTGCTTCAGAAGCGTAATATCTTCCAGCTTCAACACTTTTTTTCGCAAGATAAGGAATTCCTTTTGTAATTGCAAGATCACCAACTGCCATAGCAACATCGCCAAATATTCCACTGCCCTCCGCAAGGGAGGGCTCACTCAGTTTCCCGGCAAAAAACTTGATTTCATTTTTCCACAACTTGCGCACTTTACTTTCAAGAGTTTGCGATTGTTCTTTGTGATTATAACTTTTTCGGTCCCCTTTACATTGGGTGTGTGCCGCTTTTCTTTCACACAGTACACTTCCATTGTATATATTTAAGAAAAATAATTTTTCACTATTTCCTCATTTTCAAGTAAATCGTTGGAGAACATTTTCAAAATATTGGCAAAACTTGTTCCTTTATTTCTTTCGTTTAAAAAGAGAAGGCAGTAATAACCACATCTCACACTTTGTTCCCATTGAATTTGGTTGCCATTTCTGAAAAAATGTTTCATTCCATGCATTGACATCTCTTGTTCCCATTCCAAAGGTGGTGGAAGCCCAAATGAATCGAAATACTCGTAAAGACCTTTTCCTTTTGGCCAACAACATACCCAGTGAGTTCCCAAACTTCCGAAATCATCCAAGTTGATAATACATGGAGAATGAAACCAAGGTTTTGGTTCGTTTCTGCTAAAAATACCTTTGATGGGAATTCGTAAAAATTTGCACCATTTTCTCAGGTCAATGTTGGAAAGAGGTTTATCTTCAAATTTCAGTTTTTTTTTAAACGATAATAATCCTCCCAAGTTCCATAAAAAGGTGGAGGTTGAATTTGCATGCCTTTACCTTTTGGTATTCCTGGTGATCGTCTTGTTCGTGGTGGTGGCGGTGGTGGTGGTTGCGTTTGCATACCTTTTCCAATTATTTTTCTGACCAAATCAAGGGCCAAAGGTACTCCGATAGACGCCAACATACCAAAGAAACCGCCGTATTGTGCGCCGCCTCCTTTCACCAAACCTTTTCCAACAAGATATTGTTTTGCCGCCTTTTTCTGAGCAGGAGTCATTTGCTGAACAAGTTTATAAAGCTCAATTTCTCTTGGTCCAAAACCATTACCAAATATCTTTTTCAGCACCTTTTCAGCGCCAAAACTCAAACCTGCACTTGCTAATGCTCCAAGAGCTGGCTTTATCAAAGGTTTTGCCAAACCTAACATAGCAGAAAACAAATTTCCACCACGCTGCGCAGTGTTCTGAAGCTGTGTCTGGCTTAATTTTATTACCATTCCTTTCCCTGCCGCCGATCTTTTTTTCAATCGCTTGATTTGAGTTTCAGTGATAAGAAGTTCGTCACCACGCCCAATTTGGTCTGGTTTGACTTTCAAACCAACAGGCATCTTTGTTACATAAGCTTTTTGAAGTTTTTTTTTCTGGCCATCAGTCAGTGCGATTTTGAATGGATGATAAGTTGTACTCATTGTGTATATTATATTCAGATTTTTTTTTTTGAATTTTTCATTTACAAACCGCCGACAAGCTCATTACCAATTTGTTTCAGCACGAATTCTTCTTCATTCAAAACCAAAGCGAAGATTGTATAATCTTAAGCGTTTGCGGCTTCATTCTGTCTGTAATGGAATTCAAGCCTTTTCGGGTCGCCTGTCATACTTTCCTTGGTGTTTCGTAGGTCAAAATAGATAATTGGGTACAACTTTACAAGCTGCAGCTGAACGCCGGTGTTGTAGTCGTTTTTTCTGTATCGGAAATTAATTAAATCATTCAAAATTCTTATTTTAAAATCATGGTCGTATTCAAGCTCAGGGTAAAATTTTGTGCCGTAATGAAGACGGCAAGTGTCCAATCTTGCTGAATTATCACCATCGATATCAAATGTGTCAAAGATGTAAGGGTTGTACCTGTAATCATCTTTTTTCCGACTTTGTTAAATAAAGACAAAAACATGCTGTGGGTTTTTCACCCCCGGTGTAATTAACCACATACCATTCGCATCCCTTCGGGCGCCGCTGCTATGCAAAGTTTCATTCAGGTATTTCCATTGGTTTGGTTTCAAGAAATTTTCATTGACCAGTTTTTGTCCTTGACCGGTGAAATGTAATTGTGGGGCCCATAACTCAAATTTACGAACAACAATTCTTCTTAGATCTGTGTTATTGTTTTGAAAAATCATTTCTTCGTCTTTTTGCAGTTCAATTAAAAACTCAAGTTGTATTGGTGGCAGCAATTTATCGGAAAGACCTTCGAAGAAAGAGTATCTGTTTAAGGGGATAATAGTCTGAACCATTAAACCTCCCTGTGATAAAAGCGCCCTTGCCCGCATTCCGGCGTTTGTCGCATTGCCATCAGTGTCTGTGGTTGCGTCAGAGTCAAGATACCAAAATTGGTTTTTTTTTTTTTTTATTAAATTTCATTTGCCAAAATTTGATATAATTTCACAAGAGCGTCTGATTTTTTTGGTGTTGGGTTTTGCAAAATATTTGCAAGTTTCTTTTTTGCGCCTTGTGACAACGGTTTTTGTTTTTTTCTCTCTTGCAGTAATTTTCGTATTAGTTTTGAACCTTTTTCATCAGCAAATTCACCAACTTTCTGACCCGCCTTTTCAGCGATTGCTTTTGTGGTTTTTTCAGCAGTTTTTTTTGCAACATTCTTTACATTGTTTTTGAGTACTTTACCAATTGTCATGAAGGTGTCACGGATCACACCCGACCCTTTGTGTTTATATCTATAACTCCCGGTTTTTTTCATCAAAGTATCTTGCCCACTCGCTTGGATGATACATGATTGTATATTATACCAACAAAAAAACTTTTAATCTTTTTCAATCATTAAGCTTATTGCAATGTCTGCCCCGTTGAGATCCAGAATATTGTTTCTTCCGTCTGTCACCCAAACTCTTGTTGCATTTATATTACTTTTATTAACAGGCTGCCACTCAAGTCGACGTGGCTCTTTTCGAAATGGAAAGCTAACATTAAGATCTGTTGTTGAGAAACTGTATAACACATCGTTTGGAACATTGTTTGTTCGGCGTGAGATAAGATCGCAGTGTAAATATACCCAATCAACACCTCTTGTAATATTTGGAACTTTTCTTCCGACAACATCCCCACTCAAAGTACTTTTACCATAACCAAGCAATTCACCAAAATTTCCTTGAGACAAGTCAAGCTCATAATCGTTATGTATCAAAGTCACAACCCTATAAATTGACATATCGAAGTATATTGTGAAAATGTAATCACTGTCTTTGTTTGCTGGATCTACTCTACCGGTGTGTTGTTGAACAAAAGTGTTGATTCTTTTGTAATCATACATTCCATTCGGAAAAGTTAAAGTTTTTCACGCTTGTTCTGTTTTTTTCTTCCAGCGAATTTTGTTATTATCATAACGAGAATCGATATTATTCCATGAGTAACTCATTGTGATAAGTCGGTTCAAGGCAGCTTTATAGTTTCCTTTACCCAATTAGATCGGTGGATGAAAATTTACTGTGAAATCGTGTGAAACATTCCGTTCTCCACCTCTTTCTAGTTTTGCAAGGCTCGAGTCAAGCAGTATGTCGAAGCTCATTGTAGATAATCAGAAAAAAATTTTTTCTTTTGTTTTTTATTAATTATGTTGAGTTCAACAAGTGAATCAAGAAGATATAATACCTGATTTTTTAGTTTTATTGAGCTATTTCCTGCTTTTATCGATCCTAAGCTCAAATGAAGTTGGTTGATCAATTTTTCAGCTTCATCAGAGAAGCCACTTCCTTCGGTTTCCCAATCCTGTTCAGGGAAGTCATCTTCATTGTCAGAAAGTTCAAAAGCAGGTCTTCGGCTCATGACAGCTTTTTCAAGAGGAGTTTTAGAGATTTCTCTTTTTTCTTGTTTTTTTGGTGGTTTCAATTTCGCCTTTTTTTCTTGTAATTGTGTTAATAAAGGTTGTTTCCTTTTAAGTAACTTTTCTGCATGTTCTTGATGTGCCTTAATTGTTTCGAGTTTAAACGCCTCAGCTTCTAGTTCTTCCACATTATATCCATAGTATTTAGATCCTTTACTTTTTACTTTGTAAGTTGGTTCACTTCCATGTTTAGCAAGAATACTTTTTACAGTTCTAAGCCGTTTTGATGTTTCTTCCCTTGTTTCATCTTTGGAAGATCCTGGCCTAACAGTTTCTTCCATCAAAGGTGGAGGTGGTAATGGAAGATCATCAAATTCTTGATATGGGGGTGGTAGTAATGTTGGTTCTATTGGTGTTGTGGTTGTTGTTGGTGTTGTTGGTGGTGACGGTGCTGGTGTTGGCGCATCCGGTCTGAATTCATCATCAAACGGGTTGATTTCGTCAAATTCATCCATTGTGTAATCAGGAACTTCCTGCTCCTCTTCTTCCTCTTCTTCCACAGTGGTGTTCTTTTCATCAAGCCTTTTTGTGATTGGTCTAAAGAGTTCTTCTCCTGAAAGCTGACCAAACTCTTTGTTTATTTTATCCATTCTGAATTTTTGGTGAATTTCTTCTGTTTGCTCATCAAGCTTCGACTTTTCTTCAGCCAACTGACGCCAATTTTTCATTGACATATTTCTTGAGTTAATATATAGAAGCGAGAAAAAAAAATGAAGATTCCAAATTATGACACAGGTTCTTCCGAGAGTGATTACAGGCAAGGTCACCCTTGTATGCCAGCAGATGTTTTTCGGATGTTAATTTGTGGGCCCAGTAATTCTGGTAAAACAAACACATTACTGCATATGCTTTATGAATTGTTAGAGTATGATAAAATTTACCTCTTTTCAAAGAACCTGCACCAGAACAAATACCAGGATCTTTTGCAGGAGTTTGCTGAAAAAATCAACCCCAAGGTTGGTTATGAGGTTATCGAGGCTCATGGTGACGAAATCATTCCACTAGAAGAACTTCGGGCGGACAACCAAAAAATAGTTGTTTTTGATGACCTTGTTTGCGAAAAAAACCAAAACGATATCATTAATTATTTTATCAACGGGCGGCACAAAAACTGCTGCGTTATTTACCTCACTCAAACTTTTTACAAGGTGCCGAAAAACATCCGGGATAACTGCAGTCATTTTTGTATTTTCAGATTTCTTCCAAGAGAAAACAAACGGATTGCAGACGAGATAGGTGTGGATCATAACGCTTTAGATCGCGCCACCGACAAAAAAATATTCTTTCTTTTACTATGACAAACCCCAGAATTTAACAGCCAAATAGGTGGAACTAGCCATACTACGACGAGTGAAAGTGGTGGAAAAGTGGGTCCTCCTGGCCCTGAGGGTCCTCCTGGACCGAAGGGTGATAAAGGCCCTGGAGGACCACAGGGTCCTTACGGTCCAAGAGGAGAAAAAGGGCCCGCTGGAGCACAAGGACAGGAGGGAGCACAAGGACCACGTGGTTTAAAAGGCGACAAGGGCGACAAGGGCGACAAGGGTGATAAAGGTGATCGTGGCCCTCAGGGTAGTGCCAGCGGTTCTGCTGATATTGACATGGAAAATAAGTACAATATTTTGCGATTAAAAAGCAACCCTTATCCTGTCCACGGTGATCTGACAAAGGTAATAAACTATCAGGACACGAGAAATATCTTTCTTTCGAAAAAGGAAGGTGGAAAGATGGAAGCAAGCATTGATATGAACAATAATACAATCTACAATGTGAAAGACCCAGTACAGGCAGATCAAGCCACAAATAAAAAATATGTCGAAAATCAGCTTGAAAAAAACTGGATAAAGGAGCTGATATTGATATGAAAAATAAATCAATTATCAATCTTGATCTTCCATCAAACCAAAGAGAGGCCGCATGTGTCGAGTTTCTTAACAGCAGAATTGATGACATGACACAAAAAAAGTTTCTCAAAGTTGATGGCACTAACAATATGACTGGAAACTTGAATTTAAATAACAATAAAATTATTAACTTACAAACCGATTACAGAGATTCTAAATCCGCAGTTAATGTTGATTTTATGCAAGATGAAATAACAAATATGAGAGATCTTGTCACTCAAAAAATTCATAAATCTCAGATTGTTAATTCAGGGCAAAAACGAGACGCCTTCAGATACTTGATGGAAGACACTGATGAATCTTCGAGTGAAAACAATATCGAGGTTTTGGGTATCACAGATTTTTCTGATTCTCCACATCAAATAAATAAAAAAGCTTACTCTCTCAAACTCTTGTTTGAAAAAGGCTCACCCAACCAGTACCAGTCGCGCCTCGGTTTTAACTTATATAAACTTGCAGTCGGTTATTACACAATGGTCGTTGAATGGTTTCCGCCGGAAATGAATGAGTTGAGTGTAACACCCCAAGCAACTACGATTTCAATTTCTAAATATGCAACAAAAACATTCGAAACGTACACCAAAACAGTTATCAATTTTCACAGATGGGGTAGCTCACCCCCACAACACCTTTATCTCTATCTGCACGGTACAGTTAGTAAACGATCGTTTTTAACAATTGGCCATTTAATTGTCTATGGTGTTAAAGAAACACTTTCAAACGTTGACCCAATTGTCTATGACACCGCTTTTGTTATTGAAAACGGGAAAATGGTTATGCAAACAGATTTGTCTTTAAACGGGTATAATTTAAATGATTCCATTTATTATTTATATGGGTATTTAGATTTGCAAAACTCAAAAAAAAGTTTGCTTTTTACATTAAATAGTTATGATGATTTACTCCTTCCAGATAGAAGTAATATATTAGATGTAACAGTATTATATAGAAGAAGAATAGGTCCTTTTATACCAATTTCTTTAGAAATAAATCAAAGTATTGGTGTTGCAGGTTTCCATTCAAAAACAACAACTAGAAAACAGAAAATAGATATTAATTTAGAAATAAGATATGGTCTTTGTTCAATTAAATTAATTTCTAGGCATTCAGAATATGAAAAATTCTTAATTTTAATTAAATATAGAGTGCCATAAAAATTTTTACATTTATTATATAGCACAATGCGGGACATTTTCGAATTCAACCATATCGACCAAACACTTTCTGAAGAGAAGGTTAAACTTCTGAAAAATTTGTATGGTTTTTACCATAAGAAACATTATGGATATGAAAAGTTGCACCGCGGTTTTCGAAGAAAAAATTTTGTTTGTAATCTTTCAGCTGGCAAGTTAATAATAAGTTCCGCAATAGCCGGAGGAATAACACTGAACCCTGCTGTCATGGCAACTTTAACTGGTGTTGGTCTAATTTTGAAAGCAGTAGCAAGCCTTAAGAAATTCGATAAAAAAATGGAACGAGCAAATTTAGCCCGTATCGAATACCAGAAAATCCTTGACGAGATTCGCTTTTACCTCCGAGGCGAAGATTTCGACGAGAAGGTCTTTCTTGATAGCTTGAAAATGAAAGATAATTTCATCACTGATCATTGTATGGAGATTCCGCTTTCTGTTCAAAGAAAGTACGATAAAAAATTCGCTCAATTGTAGATTTTTTAAGTAATTATATACGCAAACAAAAATGATTGCACTTTTTGTGACTATTTGTCATTGGCTTCTTGAACTTCTCACTCCTCCTGATATTAGACAAATACGATACATTACTCGTGAGTGTGTTTCAAAAATAATGCCCCCAACTCGTGACAAAAATGGCTTCCCCATTTCCGGCCAAGATGTGGTTCCATAATAAAACATATAAATTTACATACCACGCTTCAAAGCATTAAAAACATAGCCGGTGATCGCGGGACTTTCTCTTGGAAATGAGTCATCACGTTGTCAAAGTCATGTAAATAGAATCATCTAGAACGATCTAAAAACCTAATATAACAATGAACCCGAGAAACATCCAGTTCAACTCTGAAACGAACATTCTTGATCTTTCGAACATGACTTCACATCTAAATCTGTTTTTCTTTCATCATTGCTGGTACTTTCCCGAAATGTATCACGCGCCGTTTTCACAAAGCCTCAACTGGTTGTAACTGGTTGTAACTGGTAAGGTGGCCGCGACTATAAAAACTGACATCACCCTATTTTTTATCATTTGGAAACAAACATGGAATGGGACGACTCTTGCGATTTGAATCTTTCAAATATTGAAAACCACTGATCAATGTAATCAAACTTCAGGCATCTCCGAGGAGCAGAAGGCAATACTTCAAATGTATATCAGTTATCGTGATGAACTGAAAACATTTTCTTGAAAACTTCGTTTACAAAAGGGAAGCTGAAGGATCGCTGGTAGCAAGTGTGTACTTCAAAAAACCTACATCAAGTCTCGCAACTCCGTAAAGTCTTGGAAGTGCCTGAATACCAATCCTATTGGCAACAAGTCGTTCAAACACCAAAAAACTGTGTCTGGTTCGCGGTTTATAAGGAGATATTTTTAGCGCATCGACTTACGCCGTAATCCGTTAATAATTCATTAGCTTTCAGTGTTATCACTTCACATCGGCTTACGCCGTAAGCCGCTAATAATTCATTAGCTTTCAGTGTAATCAGATATTTTTAACACATCAGCTTACGGCGTAAGCCATTAATTATTCATTTGCTTTCAGTGTAATCAGATATTTTTAACACATCGGCTTACGGCATAATCCATTAATTATTCATTAGCTTTCAGTGTAATCAGATACAATAAAAATCCTTATTAAAATATGTATATTCATTGTGTCCTGTTTTTTTTTCTTTGTTTTTATCTTATTTTCTTTTTTTTTTGGGCGCTGGGTGGTTTAATTTTGGTCGAGCAGAAAAGTACATACTATTAAACAAATGTATACCACTTGTATCTCACCATGGATGTCTACACAGATCAACACACGATCTCACAAGATTTCCCATCAAAAAATAATGAACCAGATTTCTCTGACGAAGATGAATGGCCAACAGAAGAAAGTTTTGAAATTGTTGAAATTTTCAAATGGAGAGATATTTCTGATGTAATATACAGAATACTAAACGTTACACACCGAAAAGGCAAATTTGGGGATTCAGCTATTGTAACTTTAAAATCAAAAGATAGTGATGATTTTCGTGTATGGGCCCCAAAACGTCTTGTTGAAGATCTTATATATTATCCTTATCGATTTGTTAAAAAAATGGGGGTTAAAATGTCTGATGAAGGAAATGAATATTTTGTTTATAAATTAAAAAAATAAATTAATGATTATGGTAATCTTCTTCAAACATATCAGTGCAAAATTTAATTAGCCTAAGGGTTAAATCAATTATATCGGGGACAGAAATGGTTATTTCATGTAAGATTTCTTCTTGTTTATAACAAGGGTAACAACATCCTCCCTGACAACAGTGCATATAGGCAACACACACTATAATGTGTACAAGCCGCTCCATTTCAGGACAGAAAGGTTGTATTAAAAGCTCGTTGTGAACCAGGTTCCAACCCAAAGCCGCTCGCTCTTTCAGTTTTATGGCAAGGTAATGTTTGTAAATTATCTCACGTAACTCTGGTGATAGGTTTTGAATTGCTTCCGTTATCTGACAGGTGTTGAATCCGGTTGCCATCAAATTTGACTCACAAATATCTTATCAGATTAAAAAAAAAATCATTCATATTCGGTTATGTTTCGTTTTTTTTTTAAATTGGTGGTTGGTACTCTTCACAAACAAAGCACACCGAGGTCAACCAATTCCTTAAAATCGTTATATGCGCTGTGCCAGTCGTAAGTATCAGAGCAAATCTTTACTAAAGGTATATTCTCAATCGGAGGAGTGTACAACAGCTTATGTTTGATTCCTTGCTCAAAACAGGGATAACAAAGCCCTTCCCAGCGACAGTCTTGATAATCTAAGCATATGATTATATGGACAAGTCGCTGCCTTTTATGACAAAAAGGTTGTTTTAATAACTCATTGTGTACCTCTTTCAATTTAGCTATTTTTTGAACAGCAGGATGTAACGTTTCTGGACCAAGCTCTTTCAATAGCTCTTCAATGTTTATGTTTTGTGCAGTCATTTCAACTCGGGTATAACACTTATTTGACAACCTTTAATTGAAAATATTTTTTGTTGGGGCGGTTTATTTTGGTTAAGTAGTAAAGCCGGAGTCTAACAAATACTTCCTGATTGCCAGAGGTTTATTTAAGAATTTTAAAGCTTCTTTCATAATATTTAAGCGACGCAAGGAGCTTGAATATTATGAAAGAAGCTTTAAAATTCTTAAATAAACCTCTGACAATCAGGTGGTATTTGTTAGACTCCGGATTTAGTACTGTTTTTTTGCTGTTCGCACCCTAGTTGGAACGTGATTTGTACTCCATAGCATAGGTATAAAATAAGTTCCTTTATGTATCTTGTTCAAACTCCCTGATGAAGTCTGTATGATCAGACGAAACCAGTCGGAGAAAATAAAGCAAGTTGACAAGATCTGTTGCTGTGTGCTGCTCACTAGTATTTTTTGAAAAAAAATTGTCGACGACGATAGTAAAGAAAACGTCACAGCAGCACAATACTCGATTAGAGAAGCAGCGGCTCTGCACGTGTGCCATACATTTTCGTACGTATCTTTGCCGCTCTAAGCAAAACAATGATGAATTTTGCTTGCCCCTCATAGAGGCGAACGCAATTCGTACAAATTCACCTCCTGGATATCAAATGCACAGGACTACGAATGAGTGTGAACTTGCGTTGGGCGATGTTCATATTTTCGTCATTGTCGTGGTTGGTTATCCCTATTTAGCCTGGGATTGTTTGGAGCTTCCATTTAAGGTAAAAAATTCCAAAAATAAAAGAAAGTGGCTGTCAAAATTTCCTTGCCATGAAAACGCGAAGTCAAAGTCGCTTGCAAAGTCACGCAAAAAAATGTCAGGTACATTGCAGGAAAAGTCGCAAAGGTATGTTGTGTTTTCCCTTGAATACTTAAATAAGAGTTTACGAAGGTTCAGTGTCAGTCCCTCCACCCAGGCTGAATAAGGTCAAGGTCCCTATTTAAACAACAGAGTTCTTCTGTCGAAGGCACTATCGTGTGATAGGTTGCCCGAGGAAATTTGATGATCACAACAAATATATGAAGTTCGAATGTCAAATTTCCGTGGGACCCTATCAAACATAGGGCCTGAGACAGAAGGACTCTATTGTTTTTATTGTACAACGCTAACCTTTGAACGAAATTGCCAAAAGCGGGCACTATTCGCTGATAGGCGCCCGCTGAGGAGAGACACACTATCTCGTCACGTGATCCATGATGCTATCAATGACAGCGCGCCAAAATTTAGCGTTGTACTATAATGTTACTTATGCCCCTTTCACACCTTACTCAAATACGGAAATACCTCAACACGTTTAAAACCTGTTTAGTTAATGTCGATTTAAAGTTGTTGTCTTCGTATAAATTCTTTATGATAATTTCGACTGCAAATTTATAACGGTGAAAGTTATCTGACACTGATTTTCATTTTTTTAAAGCTGGTTTAGGTAAACATGTTCAGTTGGTGTGAATGGGGCATTAGCTGACCAAAGTGACCTTCGTCAAGTCTTTTCTCGGAAGAGCAAAAAACTGCCCGGTGCACAAGAAACGGTTTTCCTCGGGGTCACCAAGTACGACCGGTGCAGGAATTCTCTCTTCCCTGACCCAGGTGACTTGGACGGCTTCGCACCCGAGTGGCACTGCCTTCCCATGGATGGTTTTGCGGTGGGACTGAAGGTATCCCACCGCCACGTTTTCATCCCGCTGCCTGTAGAAAACAACACTTGGCATACCTGCGAAAAAACAAGCAAGCACCATTTAATGATTTTATACCCTCTTCCAGCTGCTTTAATTCAGTTGCCACTGGATTGCATGACAACAATCTTCGAGACTGTGCCATACAGAAAAGGAATCAATGTAGCCCAATTGGTATTCCGAGTAACCCACATATCGTATGTTCAATGGCAAGTGATATTGTTGCGTCAGGAAAACAGTGATACATAATGGTTACACTACAGTACACTAACGACGTTTTAGCCCTCCGAAATAATCATGGGGTACAATAACATAGGATTCAAAGTATAACAGAACTTGCACCACTGAAGTGGGGTGACCAATGCACTAACAACCATTTACGCCCTATTTCCCCTCATCATTACAAATCTAAAGTATGGCTCGCGTGTTTGCTGTTTAAAATGTCAGTTGAATAATACTACACGCATGGAGACAGTGTATATACACACCAGTGGACTGTGGTGCTGGTGTAAACTCAACCCTTGTTCCTCTTCGGGGTTGTATTGTGCCACTAACACCTGGTGACAAAAAAAGACATCTAATCAGTAATTCATAACATCAGTGTTGCTGCAACTTAAGGTAAATTTTGGTTCTCTGTCAAGAACGACTCGGTCCACACAAGTGCTCTTGCTGAAAACATAACAGAGCAACATCACATTACCTCTATTTTCACTTTCTTTATTTAAAATTCTTTTGGGAAACAGTTTGAATTGCATTTCTACTTTTTGACGGATCTGTTCATTTAGCTAAGTCTACAAGATGTTTTATTTGCTTCTAAAGCCCCAGCATACCCTTAACTATACATATGGGATTGAAGAAGAGACAAGTTTCCTCCAATTATAGTTGGTCTCAAGTCGAAGAATAAAATACTGTATGAAACAGGACAATACCTATTTGTGTCAAAATGATACAGTGGAAGGATCATCATCATTTAGGCGTGGCCATGGAAGGGTGATGCCTTGTAGTTCGTTGGAATTTTTACTTGGTTTATGACAATGCCAGAAAAGGAGATCTTACCACATGCTATTGATGTAGTCGATGGTGTTGTTGTTGTTGTCACGGTCTCTGAAGTATTTTCTCCAGGAGAAATGCTTTCGTTTTCTGTAAAGACAAACTCATTTAACACACAGAATCTGCTGTTTGGGCAACTCGTTAAAATATCTTCAATTGTACACTACAGGACTGCCCAACGATTAGTCCCTGGGCAATGCATGTCACACTTATGCTGTCATACTGAAACACATACATGCTAATAGTCAAGAGGGCATTATTATTCTTTGCTTTGCATAGGCCGTGGCAAGGGAAGGGTGGTGCCTTAAAATTCAATGGTATTTTTCCTTGGTTTCCTTACCACATGCTATTGGTGTACTTGATGGTGTTGTTGTTGTTGTCTCTGGAGTACCTTCTCCAGGAGGAATGCTTTCGTTTCCTGTAACTGCTGCTAACAGAAACTGCTGCTTGGGCTCCTGGTTAAAATACCTTCAATTGTACACTACAGGACTATGCACACTTGACACATACATACTAATAGTCAAGAAGCATTATTATTGTTTGCTAACCACACATATTTCATGAATGACAAGTCGATGACATATTCAGCACTTTCTTGGTTTAAATACCTTTTATAACAGCCCATTAGGACAACACATGGACTACATTTCATGTAACAAGTATGTGAACAGAAGACCTCAAACATGTCAAGATATTTTCTGCCTGTGTCTGTTTTTCCAAAAACAATCAAGTCATTGCCTGTGAAAACACTTCATTTTAATTATGACCTAAAGGAGAACACAATGGTCACTGTTATGAGATCATTTTAACAGAATAGAGGTAGCTTATACACACCACTCAATGTTATTGTTTTTGTCTCTGAAGAGACTTCTGCACCCTGACACTGAGAAGGACTGTTTTCATTTCCTGTAAAGACAAACTCATTTAACACACAGAATCTGCTGCTTGGGCTACTCATAAAAAGATCTTCAATTTTATACTACAGGACTGGACCAAAAATACTAAGACATATACATGCTAATAGTCAAGAGGGCATTATAATTTTTGGTTAAGCAAACACATTTCACGAATGACAAGTCAATGAAATATTCAGCACTTTATTGGTTTAAATACCTTTTATAACAGCACGTTTGGACAACATACGGTTTTACTTGATTATATGAATGGCTTTTATCTTATCTGACCACTTTGTATGAAAAAAGTATGTTAAAGCAATTACCATATTTTGCGCAAAAGGCTTCGAACATATCAAGATAGGTCTTCCCGATGTCTGTTTTTCCGGAAACAAATAGTTCTCCCAGTCCAGGTGTTCCATAAGCAAAGTAGGAAACACCATTGACATGTTTCCTTTTGTATAGAACCACAACGTCATACCCATTGTGATGATTGAGTGTGTCAGCCTATAAGAAGAAAAAAGGAGAAAAACCAGAAACAATGAAGGGGCATTATATCAAAAACAATCTCCAGTCAAAACCAGTAAGGAAATGGGGGAGTGACACATTCAAGGGGGGAGATGAAATATAATACTGTACCAGAATCTTATAACTGTTGCATCTGTGAATGAAATCTAAAATGTGACTATTCAAATGAAAGCTACTAAGCAGTACTTTGTTGCGGTGCTGTTTATTATGTTGTACAAGGTGGCTCTAACTTTTGAGTGCATGGAAGAATTCCTAAAGTGCAATCATTCCAATGAAAGCTGCTGAGCTCTACTTTTAAGTGGTGCTGCAAAATTCACAAAAAAAGTTCAAGCAAAGAAAGTCATATGGCAGAAATATTCTCTGCAAAAATTTGCTACACTGTAAAAGGTATATGCAAACGTCAACTTTAACATGTAAATTATGTAAACTTAGGTTGGCGCCTATTGCTCGTGTTGTCCACCTGTATTTCGATTACACGTACTCAAAACTGAGAATATTATAATTCCAATGTTGATGCTGTCTTTTCTATCAAATTTTTTAAACTGCCAGTACTAAATGAGTTTACAATGCACGCCTAGCAAAATCGCAAAACACAAAAAATAAAATTGTTCATACCCGTCGCTCCAAAATGTCTCTCGACAGTTGGATTTGGCCTTTTCAGTTGCCTTATTTTAGACCAATCTTTCATTTTTGGGGGAAACTCCTCCCCACACACTTTACATTTTTTGGAGGCAACTGGTGCCTCTCCAGAACAGGATGGACATGTCTGTAAATGAATGGAAAAAAAGGAGGAACATAAGTCAGAGGCTAAGTAAGACACACTGATCTATGGACATACATGTATGCCTGCTGTCTGAAAATAGACTGCAGATCTAGCTAACTAACCTCAGTGTTTATACTTTCTATTAATATCATGACCCAATAATTATAACTACATTCAAGAGTGTGGTTAACTTTGCTCATTATTCATCAATGTCACAGATGTAAAGTAAAATAAATGAAATAACAAAAAAATAAACATTGTTTTAAGTTTACTCAGAGTCTGCAAAAGATTTTGAACATAATGGAGCTGTTTTCTTCTATTGTGTCTACTTGCACCAAGAATGCAGTGTTTCACATTTTCAATATCTTTAATTGTATATTAGTTAATTTTGGCACTTGCCTAATGATTGCTTCGTGAGAAGCATGAAACTCTAAGTTGCAATTAAATGTCTTTGATCAAATCATCCAGCTCTGCAAATCTATTTATATACCCGGTATACACCTAATTGCAATATCATTGTCTGGTAAAAAAGAAAAAAAAAAAGAAAAAAGGAAGAAGCCACATAGGAGTAAATTAGGAATGCTAACTATGTTCATGGAATTGCTTTGATGAATGGCTAAAGCTCAAAAGGTCTATATACGGTGGCCAATTTACCTTGAATACATTTAACTGAAACAAAATTGAAATATTATATTGTACTGAGTAAGTGCTTTCAGAAATATTAAAATCTGACTGTAATTTCCATGGTTAATAAATTCCTATTTGGCTTTTTCTTTTTCCTCTTTTCAAATTTTGTATGACAACGTTATTGCAATCAGGTGAAAATGTTGTAGTCTATTTTATCCTAGGTTCAATTCTTATTTTCTTTTGTTTCATATTCAGTATCATATATTAACATAAAAATGAACAAAGGAAAGTAAAAATTAAACCAAGGATAACATTGAACTACAACATACCAGTATATATAATTTACATTATTTTCGTTATAATCCTTAGTAGAAGAGGAAGTTATACTAAACGAACAAAGAGTACCACATTAATGATGTGTTTCCACCTAGAAGCAAGACCCCTTGCTGGAAATTTCCCTTGGACATTTTCAGAATATAACTTGTGTGCTGGTGTTAACTTGTGCTATTCAACACAATTACTTGTGAAGATGAAAATGTGTGACAAGAAAAAAGGCCCTTTTCTGGGTACTCTGGGATGCAAATTGTTTTGGTCAGTTGACAAAGACAAATTTTGGATTGTGAGGTCATACGTTCTATGGTTTTGTTAAACTCTTAACATTTATTAACCTGTTTACATTTAAATCTCTCACCTCATCCAGAATTGCTGAACAGGGATGATGCGGTGATGGGAGCAACCATCTTAAACCAATGTGACCTTGGTTCAAGTCCTGGACTTAGTATCACAAACAGACTGAGTTTGTTCTTGGTTCTCTTCCTTACCCAGTGGATTTTTCCTGAATAATCCAGTTTCCCCTCCTCCATACAAAACCAATAGTTTTATACAAATTCAAATTAAATCAATGGGCCACAGGTTGTTAATTCAAAGACTACCAAGTGTCACACCTGTTAAACAAGGTCACTTTAATTTAATATGTAGTCAACTTGGGACACACCAAGTGACAGGTTGCTGCGACAAGCCATTTTCATTTGTATGCACTGATAATGAGACATGTTAATAAACAATGTTTCATTTCCACTTCTAAGCCATGGGACCAGCTAACATGAACAAAACATGCAAAAGCAATAACAACAATAACTATTTGACCCAGTTTCTTCAGGCCACCTGAAACACACTTAATCCACACAATTTGAATTTTACAGACAACCTGCAGAGACAAAGTTGTCACAGTGTCAAGTTTTTTTCTTTTGAAAATGGGCATACAGGGGGAGGCCGGGAGGACTGCTGCTGCAACCTTTACACATGGGATGACTGACCTTGCACTCTAGCTATGGCCCAGTATGTCCCAAATCTAAAATTTGTGCTGCTGTGAAGGGTACAGTTTTCAAGCAGTTTATTTTGAAATAGGGTACAGAAATCACGGAGATTTGGTCTAGGATAGGGAATCCATAACTCGGAAACTGAAAAGTGATGTGAAAAATTTAGTTCAAATAAGTTTAAAAATTAGTTCCTCTTACAGTTTGTAAAATTAGAAATTATTATCATCAATATTATTATGACTATTACATGTATTATCGTTATCATTGTTCCTCTTCTTATTATTATTACGCAGTTTAACATGTGCAAATGTATAAGTGAAAAACAACTTCATTGGGCAACCAGAGTAACCTATGAGCTGATGTCTAGTTTATTATTTTTACTATTATTATTATTATTATTATTATTATTATAATCGTATCTATAACAAAATGCTCAATTGTGATTGGTTCTCCGCATGTCTATTTGATACGTAATTGGAGGGTGATCCCGTGGGTGTCCAATTACAGCTGTCCAATTTGAACTTTTTGTAATCGGATAGCTGTAATCGGACAACTACGCTGCACGCGCGTCAATCAGGTGCACTGTAATGGGTTCTCTTTGTAGCCGTTTCTCATCTGCTTGCAAAACTGATAATTACAAAAATATCCCCTAAGGGCACGTAGATTTCCTTATCTCGCATTTTGTCATAGATACCATTAATTGGTTCCTGGAGTTCGTCAGTGTCGTACATTTCAGGGGAAATCGTGCTCGTAATTTCAAATCGTATTCGCGCTATGTGCTCGGCCGATTACTCCCTGAATTGTACTCCACTCAGTCCAATTACCATTACTTATTATTGTTATTATTATTATTATTGGTCAAAACACAATGAGCATTCCAGAATTATTTTCAGTCTTCATGGCTTTCTTGCTTTAAGTGCGATTGCCTGAATCTAAAGTTGATGAACTTTCATGATGAGTTTCCAGCACTGCAGTGCTTTATAGGACCAAACAACAACATCTTGATAAGAAAACGCTAATGATAAATACTGTAATGTGAGGGTTTAATGAAACTGTAAAACAAATCTCTACACACCTTTCCTTGGGAAATGTTTTCGCTCATCTAACCCTCTTAAAAATGTGCCAATCAGAAAGCTTTAATAATGTAGCAAGGAAAACCAGGTTTAAGCTAAGCTTTTCGTTTAGTTGGAAGCAGGTTTCGCAGGGTTTTGCTGCCCAAGAGCCTAATAGGGGAACGGCAAGTGAAAGGATTATGCATCAACGACAATTTAATTTGTCTATCGGTAAGCGGGATTTTCTTTATCATTAAAGAAACAACAGGAAAAACACGAACAGAGGACACAAACCTTGCACACCATCTTTTCGCTTGGGAACACTCGCCGGGCTATTGTCGGCTTCATCGTGGTCTATACCAGGTCTGTCTATACGCAAATTTAGCGGAATTCAGGGTCCAATTCAAGTGTAAGGTTAAGCTGTATATAAACTCATTATGGCCGCGGGTGAGAGACTAGATCATCAGTATTCATTTATTTAAAGCGTGTGCACAAAGTGCGACGAATGATAGCGACATTGCGCGAAATATTCATGAGTGAGCTCTGCAGTATAAAATCTTTGGTTTATGCATCAATGATTGCTCGTGCGTTTAATCGTGTGGGAGGAAATATTGTGCATTTTAAGTATTGTTAAATAAAAATTTTCATCAAAATAATAATATATGCGTTGAGCGCTCGCTTGTTGTATCTGTACCGTTCTTTTTATTCTTTATCTGTTAGTTGAAACGTTAATTACAACTTTTTAGAATGTTTCCAGCAAAACAAAACGAAAGTAAAATACTGTTTCTATCTCTATCTCGAATATTTATCAACATCACCAACTTTGTGTCCAATATTTATCAACATCTGGGTCTTTCGTAAGTGGAACTCCGTGAAGTTTTTTCTGTGTATATATACACTGCTCCACAGACTAGAAAATAATAAAAGAGTTCGATTTCGTCGTTCTTTTTAGTTTTAGTGTTTAATTCTACGTTTAAGCGGAAAAATCCGCTTTGAAAATTTCGATAGTAAAATTCTCGTTCTATTTTTTGTGTATGGTATAAATGTTAATTGGTTCAGCACCAATGCTTTTTTCTTTCGTTTATTTTCGACGGAAAACACACGATTTTTTTAGATTGCATGCAACCTATTGTTTGTTTCTGGAGTGTTAACAATAGCTTCTTAATTTTTATAGCCATAATTTGCATAATAAAATATTCTTGGCTTAAACACTCGTGTTTCTTCGATAAGCCTTCGGAAGCCCTAAAACCACCAATTTTGTGTCCAAGAATACAGCGCGGATATAAAATTTCCTGAACTGACACAGCAGACAGGTAAAATAGGTGTGTTGTATCTTCCATTCATTGTATTCCATTCTAGTTGAAATTTTTGGCAGTACGACAGAAATATCGTTCTGATATATAGATATTGCGTGCCTCCAGCCTGTCTTGTCACCACAAAATAATCCTTTTTCGGATTTTGCGTTTCTTTGGTGTCGAAGAATCCATATGATCTGGGATCACAAATCCGTTTTCGGATTCTCCCAAAGAAACGCACCCTAAATTGCAGCTATAACATTCTCGTCCCCAGAGCTGCGATCATTCTGGCCAGCGCCACGGATCGAGAGCTCTGGCGGCTGGCGGGGGCCAGGATAACGCGCAGGCGCAATAGCTGCCCATTTTTGTGTGGCCTCGTTCATGGAATGAAGACAACATTGCTATCACTCGATGGCGTTTGTCTGTGGATATAGACCCACATTTCTCTGGTTCACTTGTGGTAAACTTTCGGTAACAAAGACGATAAGTGAGCGTCGCGCATGTCACGTAGGGTATAAAGGCTCATAAAGGCAGGGGGTACAAATTGCGTCAAGTTTCCGGTGTAAGATTTTAGTCTTTATGTTTCTTCATGGTTTTCGCCGTGCTCCGTTTTATCAGCTACAATTCTTAACGAGGCGTTAGTTGGCTGGATGGGTTCACTACGTTTTTAATATGCTTGTTAGATGTTAATTAACGTGATATTGTAGACGAAAGAAAACAATGCAACCTTTGCGAACTAGCCAGAGTGCACGCTTCTAAAGCGCTTGTTAATCTTCGGATGTCAATTAGCAGGCAAAGGTGTCTCAGAAACAACTTATCTTGAGTAATCAATATTTTGACGAATTGTTCAAATGCGAAGTCAAATCAACAACTTTTGAAAGTGTATGACTATCTTCCAATTTGTCTCTACGTTTTATTATTGAAGGTATATGACGGTATACATTCTAATTCTGGCACTTGTATGTGACGGGTTTTGTTGTATATCTGCTTTGTCTCATTATTATAAATTCAACGGAAATCAGCCACTTGACCTCATACCCACAAACTAGTAGCTCACATAACCAAGAGTTTATTGCGATAAGCATCTTATGTTTTTTTTCGTGATGGTATCAATGGTGATGGGATGATACAATGTGTTGTGATTGACAATCAAATCGGCGTGAAAACGTAAACTCGTGCGACTAATATCAGTGGGCTGAAAAATATCCTTCGTTATACCGGCGTCTTAGTTGTATAGGGGTTCGTTACATCGGGTTCCCCTCCTGTAATTTGAAGCCACACTAGTATGCCTCAGCGTACCGTTTATTGTAACTGATGGTAACCGTTATTGTGGCTGCGCAGAAAGCCGGAAGTCCGTAATTCTTGGACTTTCTGTTTTCGGACCCTGCGAGGGCCTCTGCCAGAGCCTGCCAGACCCAATCTCGTAATCTCGTACCCAGATCTCTTTTTACGGACTGAAATGTGAGATCCGTTGAGAGTTCGAAAGTAAGCCACTTTTCATTGGCTTCTAGAAGAAAGGTGTGTCGCATTCTTACCTAATCTATGATTGGCTCATTTCTTCACCTCGCGAGTTCCCAAGCGTGAGCCTCGCGTCAGCCTCGCACAGGGATATTTAGCAGGTTTTTTGAGTTTCCGCGCAAAAGATGAAAAATGGCAGCATCATGTCGTGTGATGTTGCAAAAACTAAAAGGTAGGTTGTGTGGCGCGACAGCATTGAGAAAAGTTTTATTTTTAACGACCTCGGAAAATCTTTTAAGTTAACTGAGAGTATTATTTCAAAAATGTGAAATTTGTGTGGAAGAAGACGACGAACTACCAACATTTACTTGCAGAAACTCTTACGGGAAGTTGTTGCGCCTTAACAAAAACATTCGTATTTGTAAGAGATTACAATCTCGTGCCCAGAGTCCTTAGGATTCTTGGTCAGCGGGCGGCGCTAGGAGAGACTCTGGGATAATGGAATTGTTACCGCAGGAATCCTGCAGTTAACGGTTCTTAGTTTTGTTACAGTGAATAGCCCAGAACAGCCAATAAAAAAATCACATTTTTTTTCCATTACCCCAGAGTCTCTCCTGGCGCCGCCCGCTGACCAAGAAGCCTGAGGACTCTGGGTACGAGATTGTGCCAGAGCTCTCGATCCGTGGCGCTGGCAAAAGGATCGCAGCTCTGGGGACGAAAATGGAGTTACAATGGGTCGCTATAATGGGGAACGCGCAAACTGGCACGCAATATATTTTATTTTGCAGACGGTAAACTTAGTTGATTGACGGGTGTAAGTGAACTTTTTTGGGTTTTTCTTCTATCAGTTCTACATACAGTACTTACGTACTTAACTCGTCTGGAAAGTTTGAGGTCCGTTTGCACACTAATCACACATGGAAAGTGACTTACAGCTACGCGAGGCACGTCGGTTCAATTTCCTTCGCAGGGACGAAATGCCGAGGGGAAAAATACCTTCGAAACCCAATTCAACACATTGCCAGGAACTCCTGACATTGCTTGATAAGATGTAGTTTAAAAGATCATTGACGAAATACCAGTCGCACTCGAGAGGGGGTACCCAAATCACTAGGGTTCTGGGTATCCCGGGAGGATACCAGGGGCTGACCGAAAATACGGCGGCCATATTTGAAGGGGTACCCGATATCACTAGGGATTTTGGGTATGGGGTAATCAAATCACTGTGACAGCGCTAGCCTGCGTCATCTGGCGGTATTGTTTGGAAGGCGCGAAGCCATACAGCTTCACCCGCTCTTGTCGAGGCTCCGCCGCTCAAACTTCGCGCAAACGATGCAAGTTACATCAGTGAGCGCAGTGAAGAGCGCACGCACGTTCCAAAGAAAAAATTTCGGTGGTGGTCTTATGTTAGAAAGCTTTATATCTTAGGCGTTTGGTAGCCGATTCCTCGGAAACTTAACGGCGGGGAGCTTGGGGAATGGTGGAAGCGCAACAGGTCGTTTCTTCAGTTATATTTGATGGATTGCACATTGTACATTAGTTCTTAATTTGCCTAGATTAAGATCCACTCAAACGTAATCTTAAATCACATTTCTACAGTCTAGAATATATATGTTAATTTGTACATAGTCTCATAAAATAGTAATTACTAGTGGTGACCTCCTTGTAAGGGATCGCCAAATCCTGTTTGAGGTTTTCCCCAGTTTTCTTACAACAGTTCTAGCATTTTTATTGAAAGTTTATTTAAGTTAAACAAGTTTAAGTATTGCGCTTCTCTGTGATGAGTGAGCTTCCAAAGTTGAGATTTATAAAATTTGCCTTCTTGTTGAAGTTTTCTCCTCGAGCAGAAGACAACGCTTTCGAAACGCTTTGTCACAAAAAGAGAGAGAGAGAGAGAGAGAGAGAGAGAGAGAGAGAGAATGAATGAATGAATGAATGAATCACTTTTATTTAAACACGGTAATTTCGTAAGTTTATAACTTCTTTACGCGAAAGCCGTCTGTAAATATAAGGAATAGATTTTATATTAGCCAAACAAATCGCCTATAATTATATAATAAATATTATTAAAAACTGGACTAGGTATATTGGATTTCTACCATTCTGATTGGCTGAACGGAGCCAGGCTATCAGCTCATATACCTGCTGTGACCAAATATGGACAATGAACACTCAACAACAAAATGAACAAAGTGAGCTGGAAGTTTTTTCCTCGCCATACCCTGCAAGCAGAGGTTTCTTGGTCGCCCTATGTTCCGGCGGGCGAATAAGTAACCTCTGCGCAAAACCGTCTGATTCTTTGATCTGCCGCCGTCCAGGATTTTGGACGAATTAATTAAAAATACTTGATTCTAACCGGCTTTCAACCGGTTTTGAAGCTGACGCATGCTGTAAATGCTGTCAAAAAGTGCGCGCGCTATGATACGCTTGCAAGGTTGTTGTACGCGACAGATTTGCTTTTTTTGTTACAAAATTCTTTTGTCATTTCTCCTAGCTCAGAAAATACGCAGAAAGATAAGGCAGCAATTGTTAAACCTTTGCTTTACTGATATTTATCCGGAGTTGAAAGTAACGCTCAAATAAAGCGGGTACAAGTAACATTTTTATGGAGTTCACAAGTTTTGTTTATCTCACGAATGAACGCGCGTGCAAAAGGTAAGTGACGACGCTTATGACGAATTTTGCGCATGCACGACAGGAAATCGGACGGTTTTGCGCAGAGGTTACTTACCTGCCCGCCGGAACATAAGGCGACCAAGAAACCTCTGCTTGCAGGGTATCCTCGCCAGCAACCCGGCGAGAAAAATAGACAAGAAAAATCACTTGGCAGCGAATTTGAATTAAGCAGAAATTCCAGCAGCGTCACTAACAGCGTCGTCTAACACAAGTCAAAATTGTTTGAAGAAACTGTGCAGAAAAAGAAATTAGAAATTTAAGCATTGAGCGTTGTGTTTACAATTAATTTGTTTCATCGATCGTCACGTCGATCATTAAAATTGAACAAACGGTAGGTTTTATCAGGAAGCCTTTCCACTTCAAAATATCAAGACAAGACAAAATAAAACAGTGAAATGGTGCAGAAGCATTTAATAACAACTGTCACACATTCATGACGATTCGGTGCGAAAATCATGAAGCAGTCTAATCAAGTACTAAACAAACTACAGCTGTAAACTACCAAGAAGGCCGAAGGAAGGGTGAAAATTTTTTTCGGCTTTAACACGCAAAACTGACACTGGTTTACCTGCACTCGTTGTAGATCTGTGTTCCAACAGGTCCAAATGCTCAGATAGAAATCGGATGCCATGTAAACGGAGTTGAATCGCTTTTCCAGTTGTTTGAATGTTATTTTTACCATTCCGTCCGCAACCTCTAAACCGAGAACAACTGCATTTTGTGCTTTGCATTAAACAAACTATGATGGTGAATTCTAATGTTCCTCGCTACAGTAATCTTGCTTCTGAGCTGCATAGAAATTACTTCTTCAAGTTCAAATTGGTTCTGTCTTCATTTCGATCAAACACGCACATGATGGCTCCGTTGTGCGAACAGATTACAAACTTGTTCTGTTTCAACTCCAGCAGCTAATATGGTGAAATTATACAGCTTCAATCCGCTTTGAACGATGATTACAACAATTGTTCGGGAAAAATCAAACATGTACCATATTTCAGAGCCAATAATTAGAAGATTTTTTTCCCAAACTTGTGCCACTTCGTTCACTTTCGAGCAGTTTTCATTGATTCATTCAGATTTGCAATGAAACGCTGCAACACTAGCACTTCGCAAGGTTTTGGCGCCTTTTTCGGTCAGTCATGTGATCGATTCTTGCTCCCTTTTTATCCCTTTTCTCATTTTTCTCTTTCTTTCTTGATTTTTTTAAACAAAAATAGCAGTTAAGTTTTTAATAAAACAATTATTCTACTCGGGCTTGCTGGATATCAAATGATTATAACCAACTCGGCGCGTTATCTATCATTTCATATCCAGCGCGCCCTCGTAGAATAATTGTTAATTATACATTTGTAGATAAAAAATATTTAATTTACATTACAATGAGAAAAAAGGAGAAATTGACAATAAAAATACGGATTAAGCGACGGCTTGACAGTCGGTAAGGTCTTTTTTAAATATGGCTTTAGATTTTGCTGATTTTACATTCAAAAGGAGAGAATTCTACAGTTTTGCTCCCCTATAAGAAAAAGAACCTTTGAAGGATTCAGTTCTTGGAATATGCGTCATTTCTATCTTTAATGTATTCTCTCTAAGACGAGATCTGTAGGGATTGCTTTCACAGCTTAATGGAAAAAGATCGCTCAAATATTGCGGAACTTTTTTGTGAATAGTGTCATACATTAGAAGGCAAAGCCGTTTGTTCCTTCTCAATGCTAGATTATCCCAATTAAGGAATTCAAGGAGATCTTCAGATCTCGTATCATAGCCCTGAAAGGTAATAATTACACGGGCAGCCCTGTTTTGTAATTTTTGAATTTTACTCGCGAGTCCTTTGTTCAGGTTACCCCAAACGGCATCACAGTAGTCGAAGACAGGCTGGATTAAGGCATTATATATTGTTTTCAATACATCCAGATCGACATAATCTCGAGCCTGCCTTAGACCATTTATGGAGCGATTTATCTTTGAACCTATATTATCAATGTCTTCTTCCCATTTGAGGTTTTCATCCAGGTGAACTCCAAGGTATTTCGTATGTTTAACTCGCTTAATTTGTTTATCACCTAAGAAAATTGGGACTGTTTTTCCGAGAGAGAGAGAGAGAGAGAGAGAGAGAGAGAGAGAGAGATATCTTTGCCCTTCCAAACAATTTTGTGAAACGATGATTGTATGGAGTGAAGCGATCTGAAGAGAGTGGCGCGAAGTTCGCGGTGCATCGACTCGGTGTATGGAGCCTGGCGACCAGGCTAAGGTCAAGACAATTTATGCAATTTATACTGGAACTACGTGACTCGCAGAACCTCGCGAAGCTCGGGCACGGGTGCACCACAAAATTGAGCGATGGGGGTGGGGAGGGGATAGAATTTCGGTTTAACTGGAGGTATGGATGTGTGGCCACAATTAAGATCAACATTCTGGTTCCCAGTCGTTTCCATGTAACTTGCATCCAATCCTCTGTCATGTATACGAAAATACATTCAGCCCCCATCCCACCCCCCCCCCCCCACCTCTCTTCATTCTGACATAAGGTAAATTGCTCTCTAGAGAGGATGTATAGTATTGCTGTGGACCTGTTGTCCAAGACAATATGTGTGGTGTTTCTGTGTATTTTGGTTAGGTGAGAGTAGGTTTATCAGAAATGCAGTTCAAATTCCAACTTGGAACTTGTTATCTCCAACATTAACCCGGCCATTTCCTTTAGATTCTGTTGTACAGCTTTCGTTCTATTAACTGGGTTAATAATTAAACAATTCATTATTTCCCTTGAATGGTTGAGATACTGTAGCAGGAGTCTACTACTGCTGAAGAGTGATGCGGTGCCTTAAAAAAATTATCCAGTTTTACCCAAAAACTGAAATGAGAATAATACAGAATAATGGCAAGCAAGGCACAGAGTTTCATACTGATGTGGTAGCATGTTTATTCATTTCCCCAACATACTATAAAAATTGGATTAGATAATTCTCACAATAAAATAATACATTAACCCTTGAAGCCCCAATGACCAGCATCTCCCTACAATAGCAATGCTTTAATTAGGTCATCAGAATTAAGGAATTGATCAGCAAACATGAATAGTGTTAATTTCAGTAGAAAGAAGTTCTCTGCACTAGTACTACAAGAAATGTATGAAGACCAGTAAGGAGAATTTGCAGGTTTACATTGGGGCTTAGGGAGGTCAATTGGTATGGAAAGCAAGAGTAGCTAATTAAAAGAAAGGGTGACTGTATATTCTAGCATGTGAAACCTTCAGAAGTAAGTAAACTTTCACATAGACAAATTATATTGAAGGTGATCAGGATCTCAATCCCCATGATTTTGGTGCTTGCTTGTGCACTGTGAGGAGACCTGTGATGCTGTTCAATCTATGTAGCATGAAATTATTATCAATAATTAATGTTAAGCAGTAATTTTTGTTTCACATCAAATACATGCATGTATGTACCCATCCCCGCTACACATTTTAACGTGGTAATTGCAAGGCAGAGCAGTACTTGTAAGTGCATTTCCAAACCAAGTTGTGAACAGAAATAGTAGTATATAGTGAGTCAGACAAATACCACCTGATTCTCAGCGGTTTATTTTCGAATTTTAAAGCCCCCACCGTAATAAACAAGCGAGCAAAGGAGCTCTATATACTACTTAATAACTGAAATAAACCACCCAGCGAACAATTCAAAACCTACCGCCTGAGCTAAGTGAGATAATTTACAAACATTTGAAGAATTACGCATATTGAAAATAACACAATGGCAAGTTGTCGTCTTAGTCTCTTCACTATAAATCTGTTTATTTGGTCTGCTTTTGTACTATTGAGCTGTTATGTTTATGGTCCAACAGTTATTACTAACTTTTGCACAGTTTTAGTATTTATTGAAGCAAACACTCATCTGATGCTTCAATATCTCTTTTATACAGGATTGTTTATATTATCTGTGACAGTAAACGAAAATTGCATTGGGATCAGATCTTAACATTCGATCACCAATCAATATTGTTATTCAAGAAAAAAAATAAAATGAAACATCTAATATTATTTTTAAAATTTTTTCAATTATAGAATCACACACAAAAATTTTTTTTTTCAATTAAAGAATTACATATCTTTGTTATATCCAAGTTGCAATGTCTGTACTTAACATAAACATTGAAGAACTTTTGAAAGAACTTGATCCAGCAACGTTACAAGCTTTAGAGCAATTACTTGCAGAGGATGCTTCTGCTGTTCGAAAAACTATTCAGAACATATTGGATGAACCTATTTCTGAGAAAGTGGAGAAGAGTTTAGATAAACCTTTAATTCCTAAAACTTTTCAACCGACCGCTCCTCCTCGTAAAAGAAGGGGGAGAAAAATACAACAAATTTTGAGGAATTTTGATCCAATTTCTCGAGAAAACATCCGAAATGTTACAAACTATCAGAATGAGATTCTTGATTTATATGATAATACCGAACATAAGGGAGAAGAGGAAAGAGGGCGACGTTTCATCCGCTGGCGCTTCATTCGAGGACTTGAAAGAGATCTTACATCCGATTTTATGGCAAAAATAAGAGAGAAAGTTCACACATCTTTCTACGCTAGACATATTTTTTCATATCAGCTACGCAACATTGAAGACGATTCGTCAATGGTGATGTACACTAACATTGGCTCGCCTTGGTTTGAACGTTTTTCTGAGGCGGAGAAATGGTTGAGTGAGCGGGAGAAGGTACGCCTGGACCCTGACAACATAAATAGACCGGACACGACATGGGTGTTTGAAAACCACTTCAATGTTGATATAAAGGTTGTGCTTGATCGTCAACCACTTTTAGGTACAGGACCATTGCCAGATTGGCTGCGTAACCTTGCGCATAACCGTTATATGCTGGCTTTAGACACTTACTTATTTATGTTTTTGGCGATGTATTGCGGTACACCGAGGTTCAAGACCAGATCGAAGTACAACGGCAGCACGGGAGCTTGCAAAGAGTTTTTTCAATCTCATTGCTACCCCACAAGATTGCCGAAAAACATCTTTAGATGAACTTGATGAGGTTGAAAAACATCTTAATAAAAAACAAATTTTCAAAGATTGGTTGGGAATCTGTGTATATGAGCCTGAACGTATGGAGGATGGTGAAGTGGTATGGCATCTTAGAAGGAAACCACCAGCCAAATTAACAAATATTTTGACAATTGGAATTTACGAAGGGCATGCTTTCGTTATAAAAGATATTACGAAGCTTGCAAAAACTTATGCATGTGTTCATTGCCGTTCAAGATTTACTAAAGCTTGCAACCTTCAACGGCATATCCAAACATGTTCACAAGGAAAAACGGTTATTGATTGTCCGGCCGAAAAAGTTGAAGCACCACAGACTGCTTTTGAGAAAGCCTTTTATCCAAAACATTCATCTTCTCCAGAATCTCTTCGCTGGCTTGAACAAGAAGCAGCACTTCGTAAAATTCACATTCACCACGCTGCTTGCGGGCATGGGGTGAAAGATGGGTTGAGCGTGCGCCTGTAGACGGTTATAACCATGAAACGAAGACTGTTTTTCAATATCATGGATGTCACTGGCATGGATGCCGAAAATGTTACCCTTATGATCGAAATAGAATTATTACTCATCATGATCAAACACGAGAAGATAGATTCAAAGCAACTGTTGAACGTACACAAAATCTTCGAGCTGCTGGCTACCATGTAATCGAGGTATGGTCTTGTGAAGTAGGAGAAATAAAGATTGAGTTGCCAAAGACTCGAATACAAAGTTATCCACACGCTATATTGTATGACTTTGAAGCATACTGAGATAAAAATCAGAGAAAGGAACCTACAAGTATGTTAACTATCGAAAACACACACTTTCCAATTTCTGTTAGCATAGGTGACACTTTAGAAAGAGAACCTACCCACATCTGTGAAAAAGATCCTGCGGATTTGGTTCATAAGTTTATGGAAGAACTTGAGAGGCGTGGGAAAAACATTCGGGACCAAGTAAGAGCAGCCTTCATACCTGAAGATATGAATATGCTTACAAAAGCACAGCGCCTCAAAATAGAAGAATGGTGTAATCAGGTGCCAGTTCTTGGGTTTAACTCCGGTCAATATGATTTGAATCTTATCAGAGAACATTTCGCGGAACGTTTATCTGATACAACTGGTAAAGTAAGAGTTGCAAAAAATGGAAACAAAATTATGTTCATTTTGACTAAAAACTTTCGCTTTCTCGACATCATAACCTACTTAGGTCCGGGTACAAGTTATGAGAAATGGGTGAAAGCCTACGAATGCGAAACTGTAAAATCGTGGTTTCCGTATGAATGGTTTGACACACCTGAAAAACTTGATTTTCGCGGACTTCCGAAATATGAGGATTGGTATTCGAAGCTGAAGGGTGATTATGTTCTCACGCGGGATGAATAGGATGAGTGCCAGCGTCTGTTCAAAGAAAAGGGGATGTGTACCTTCGCAGACTGGCTGCGTTACTACAATAATCTCGATGTAGCTCCTGGCCTCGAGGCTCTGGAAAAGATACATGCTTTCTACACTGATAAAGGAATCGATATTTTGAAAGATGCTGTAAGTATCCCAGGTGTTAGTTTACATTACTTACTCCGCGGATGTGTTGAGAGGGGCGCGGATCTTTACAGCCCGTGCAAAGAAGCGTATGAGATGTTGAAAGAAGCTGTTGTCGGAGGACCGAGCCTTGTTTTCACAAGATACCATGAAGTTGGAGTCACGAAGATAAGGTCTCATCGAATAGCGGAACCCCGTCTTTGCAAAAATATAGTGGGTTACGACGCCAATGCTTTGTATTTGTCAACCATGCTTAGAGACATGCCTTGTGGAAACGGAAGGGTCGTGCATTACAATAACGAAGCCGCTGCTCCCATACTAACACAAAGGCTCAAAGAAGAAAAATGGTTCGGATTTGCAGAAGTTGATATAGAGATTCCTGAGCACTTACACCCAAAGTTTGAGGAAATGTGCCCGTTCTTCTACAACAAAGAGGTCCCTGTTGAAGCTGTGCCGCAGCATATGCTTGACTACCTAAAACACACGAAGCGGAACCGCGGAGACGGAAAGAAGTTAGTGGGAGCATTGTCTGCAAAGAAGATATTATTATACGCTCCTCTACTTAGATGGTATCTTGAGCATGGAGCAGTGATCACAAATGTTTATCGGACTATTAACTACCAACCAACAAAAATATTCACTTGGTTCGTGGAGCAAGTTACTGAAGCTCGTAGAACTGGAGATAAAGAAAAAAGCAAGGCGCTGCTGGCCGAGGTATTCCAACTGTTAGGAAATAGCGGGTACGGGAAGCTCATCGAAGCCTTGGAGCGGCAAACAAACATTATTTACACCAAAAACGAGAAGGTAGTCGACAGAGCCTTGCGAAGCGCATATTTCAGTGATCTTGACGAGATCAGGCAGGCGTATGAGTTGGAAAGCCGAAAACCTCGGATCACAATCAGAAGACCATTTCAGGTAGGAATAGCTGTATATCAACTAGCTAAACTTCGAATGCTTGAATTCTATTATGACTTTCTTGACAGATATTTTGACAGAAGAGATTTCAGATGGACGCAGACAACAATTACATGGCAATCAGCGCAGAAAAGTTGGAAGACATCGTCAAACCAGAGCTGCAAACAGAATTTGAGAGGCAAAAAAGCAAGAGTGGTTAGCTTGGGAGAAGTGGAGCAGTCGGACCCCCGGGCTCTTTAAACTCGAGTGTGAAGGCAGCAGAATGATTGCACTCTGCTCAAAATGTTATTTCTTCGACGAATCTGAGGCCGAAAAAAAGAAGTTTAGCACAAAAGGGATGTCGAAGAAGCAAAACGAGATAACCTGGCAGCGTTTCAAGAAAGCTTTGGAAGGCAGGAAGGACATAGCAACTAATAGAGGTTTCAGGATGCGGGACGGGCAGATGGTCACTTACGAACAGCAGAAGCTGGGGTTGAGCGCTTACTACGACAAACGCTGGGTATTGGAAGACGGCATTCACACAGAACCGATCGAGGTTCATTGTCAGATTGCTGGTGGTAGTTGTGTATCTGGAGGGACAACCAAAAGCTCTTCGCGTACAAACCAGCGTTTTGGTCCGTCAAACAAATAATAGATAACCGGCGCGTCTGGTTTTATCATAATTTTTTCAATCTCGTAGACATTCAAAGACCAGATTGGGTCGGTTGCTCTTCGCCGGCCACCTTCAAGTTCACCAGGTTGATAGAGATAGCGAACACTTAAAACGGAGGGGAGCTTTTTTTCGTTCACACCAACGGGTCTCTAATAAGGTGTCGAGAATTTGGATGGAACAGTTTTCTCTTTGATGGCCTCAACAGGTTTTTGACCAGTTAGTCGAGTGACTTCTTTATTCAAAGCTAAAATAGCAGCGGGCAGTCGGGCCACCCATTCAGTCGATCTTTTATCGTCTGGAAGGCGCATTTCAACCCCATATTGGTGTCCAAACAGTCGTTCAGCCAGGGTGCGGTTGAATCTTTCAACGATAGCTTGATCACGGTGAATATCCACACGGCTGCGTCTAACCTCGACATTATGTTTCGAAAGCAGTTGATTCACAGTGCCCATAAACTCACGACCAGGATCGACCTGAAACAGTTTCGGCCACTTCAAAGGACCACGACTATAAATCCGTTCTAGAGCAGCCGCAACTTCTTTAGCCTCTTTTGTGGTCAACGGTTCGGCCTCTTTGTATCGAGAGGCCACATCTACCGCTGTGAGAGCATATTTAAAAGTTTTACGGGAGCGTGGTGGGCGATCGTGTGGGAGATACGGAAGATCGGCTTGGTGAACTTTGTTTGGAACAGGAACATCAAATTTCGGTCTTGGAATGTAACGTGGGGCTGGTAAATAAACCTGCCAAAGAGCTTGCTTCATTAACCAGTTTTGAGCCACATCTTCCGAGACTTTCGCCGCCTTGGATAATTTCTTAATCGCTGCAAACCCTTTTCAATACCCTTGCGGGCTGTAATAAATTTTTGACAACCTATTGAAAATGCGCGTGCTTATTGTATACCATACACAATAAAAAAATGGACGACCCATTTGGTTGTTTGCAAAATGAGAAAATTTTGACAAAAAAAATATTGGAAGAATTTTTGCAAAAAAGAAATGAATTATACTTATGCCTGCCAACAAAAAAAATTAATCGTTGTCCTTCATGCGAGGAGCAATTATTTTCTGTGGTGAATGAGTTCTGTCGTGAATGTCCAAAATGTGGTAGAGTGTTTGCATATGATTATGATTATGACGATGAACAGTTACAAGAAGAAAATCGGGGAAGAATTTTTTTCATTGCGAACCCTATGACTAAATTTCATTTAAAAAATGTTTTTCGGAAATGGAACATTGACAAAATGTTTTCTTCCAGCGAGTAACATTGGTAACATTATTGCTCAATTTAAGGGAATAACCGGCAAGTCAGTGAACTACCCCTGTTTTCTGTATAATTATTTTGAAATAGTACCTTCTGAATGCTGGCCCAACAAAAAGGAAATTATGGAATCTATTTCTCATCACCTTCCTAAAACCTTAGCAAGCAGGCGGCGCGCAAAACAGGAGTTTGATAAATGGTGGTTGAAAACCAATCAAGGTTCTTCATAAACATTTTCATATTTGCCTGTTTTCGGGTTTTTCACCAAACGCATGACAGTACCTTTTTTTGGATGAGTCCAAACTTTCTTGCTTGTGACACCAGTTGGTCCCGTGAAAGCATTTTTCGCAATATCACCTTTCCAATACCGATCGAATACAGGTTTTGTGGAAGGAATCATTTTTTTTGTCAAAGTTTCAGCAAATTTTATTGCATCCAACGGTTTATCCAAAACACCAGTCCCTTTTTGTTGTTTCAAACCCAACCCTAACTTTTGTTTAGCATTGATTGTATTTCTTGCAGCCGCATGACCACACTGTCTTTTTTGTAAGGAACTGCGTCAAGAGCCCTCACCATTTTTTTATCCGCTTTGTGTTTGCATTTTTTGAGATTTTCACCGTATTTTTTTTCACGGTTGGAACAAACATCATAATCAACATCATGTTGCATAGCAATCGCATCTGTTGCACCTGTTGGTGGTTGATATATTTCCACAATTTCCCCCGTTTCTGGATCGTAGTTCACCTGCTTTTCAAGAGGATTGTATGGTCCTGTAAAATTATGCCCCGGTAATGTCCAACCTTTTTTTGGTTTCGGAAATTTCCCAATTGCTGCATGTATATCAAACCCAGCTCCATCCAAATCAGGTCTGTCAGTTTTGTGACGTTGGTTTGGTCGAACTTTAGTTGAAAGTTGATCTAACATTTCACTTCCGACTTTTTGAATGACTGGGCGGGCTTTGTCAAGAGTGTAATTTATTGCTTTCTTTTGGAGTTTGGGGTCTCTCATTGCTTCAGAAGCGTAATATCGTCCACCTTCAACACTTTTTTTCGCAAGATATGGGATTCCTTTTGTAATAGCTAGATCACCCACCACCATAGCAACATCACCAAATATACCACTGCCCTCCGCGCGGGAGGGCTCACCTAGTTTCCCGGCATAAAACGTGTTTTTGTTATTCCGCAACTAGCGCATTTTGCTTTTAAGAGTTTTCGATTGTTCTTTATGATTACAACTTTTTCACTTCCCTGCACATTAGGCGTGTGCCGCTCTTCTTTCACACAGTACACTTCCACTGCATATATATTTTATGAAAAATAATTTTTCACTATTTCCTCGTTTTGAAGTAAATCGTTGGAGAACATTTTCAAAATATCGGCAAAACTTGTTCCTTTATTTCTTTCGTTTAAAAAGAGAAGGCAGTAGTATCCACATCTCACACTTTGTTCCCATTGAATTTGGTTATCATTTCTGAAAAAATGTGTCATCCCGTGCATTGACATTTCTTGTTCCCATTCCAAAGGTGGTGGAAAACCAAATGAATCGAAATACTCCTAAGTACCTTTGTCTTTGGCAGGCCAACAACATACCCAGTGAGTTCCCAAACTTCCAAAATCATCCAAGTTGATAATACATGGAGAATGAAACAAAGGTTTTGTTTCATTTCTGCTAAAAATACCTTTTATTGGAATTCGTAAAAAGTTGCACCATTTTCTCAAGTCAATGTTGGATAGAGGTTCATCTTTAAATTTCAGGTTTTTTTATAATAATAATCTTCCCAAGTTCCGAAAAAAGGTGGAGGTTGAATTTGCATTCCTTTACCTTTAGGAGGTGGTAGGGGTGGTGCTCGTCGTTGTCGTGAGCGTGGTGGTTGAGTTTGCATACCTTTTCCGATTATTTTTCGTACTAAATCAAGGGCCAAAGGTACTCCGATAGACGCCAACGTACCAAGGAAGTCGCCGTACTGTGCGCCGCCTCCTTTTACTAAACCTTGACCAACAAGATATTGTTTTGCCTCTTTTTTCTGGGCAGGAGTCATTTTCTGGACAAGTTTATAAAGCTCAATTTCCTTCGGCCCAAAACCCTTTCCGAATATCTTTTTCAGCACCTTTTCAGCGCCAAAACTCAAACCTACACTTGCTAATGCCCCAAGGGCTGGCTTTATCAAAGGTCGTGCCAAACCTAGCACAGCAGAAAACAAACTTCCACCACGCTGCGCAGTATTTTGAATCTGGGTCTGACTTAAGTTTATTTCCATTCCTTTACCTGCCGCTGAGGTTTTTTTCAGTCGCGAGATTTGAGTAGCAGTGAGAAGAAGTTCGTCACCACGTCCAATCTGGTTTGGTTTAACTCTCCGAGTAACAGCTGTCTTCGAAACATAAGCTTTTTGAAGTTTCTTTTTCTGACCATCAGTCACTGCAATTTTATATGGAAGATAAGTTGTGCTCATTGTGCGTGTATATATTATATTCAGAATTTTTTTTCATTTTTCTAGACGGCGACAAGCTCATTGCCAATTTGCTTCAGCACGAATTCCTTTTCATTCAAAACCAAGGCGAAGATCATATAATCTTGAGCGTTAGCGGCTTCATTTAGTCTGTAATGTAATTCGAGCTTTTTCGAGTCGCCTGACACACTTTCTTTGGTGTTTCGTAGGTGAAAATAGATAATTGAATACAACTTCTCAAAATTGGCAAGATGCAGCTGAACACCAGTGTTACAGTCGTTCTTTCTGTATCGGAAATTGATCAAATCATTCAAAATTCTTATTTTAAAATCATGGTCGTAATCAAGCTCAGGGTAAAATTTTGTGCCGTACTGAAGGCGGCAAGTGTCCAAACTTGCTGAGTCATCACCATCGATATCAAATGTGTCAAAGATATAAGGGTTTTGTGTATAAGCATTTTGTTTCCGAGTTTGTTGAAGGAATACAAAACCATGCTTGGGGTCTTTTACCCCAGGTGTAATCAACCACGTACCATTCGCATCCCTTCGGGAGCTGCTGCTATGCAAATTTTCATTCAGGTATTTCCATTGGGTTGGTTTCAAGAAATTTTCATTGACCAGGGTCTGTCCTTTACCAGTGAAATGCAATTGTGGGGCCCACAACTCAAATTTACGGACAACAAATCTGCGAGCTGTTGCATCGTTTTGGAAAATCATTTCTTGGTCGTCTTGCAGAACAATTTCAAACTCAAGTTGCATCGGTGGAAGCAATTTATCGGAAAGACCTTCGAAGAAGGAGTATCTGTTCAAAGGGATAATAGTCTTAACTATCAAACCTTCGTGTGATAGAAGCGCTCTTGCTCGCATTCCAAGGTTCGTCGCATTATTATCAGTCGCTGTGGTGGCGTCAGAATCCAGATACCGAAACTGGTTTTTTGCCACGCTTCTCGAAAAATCGTCTGAAAAATCAAGCAGATTTTTGATGAAAATACCTTTGTGGATATTGTCCGCCTCGTACAGTTTTTTCCCGCTGAACTTAGTTTCAAACTTTTGATCAATGAGAAAGAACCGTTGATCGGAGCTGATTCAGTGTCAGCACCAATGTTGGCTCCGTTTGCTTTAGCTTCAAACTTGAAATCAACAAGTAAATAAGCGTTGTACCAGTCATAAAAATTGTCCCGGTCTCTTACAGTAAATTTGTAGCCCGTCTTTGTTTAAAATTGGTTATTCCCAGGGAAGGTGAGTGGGGTGTCTAAATTAATTTGAACGTATGAAGTATTCTCGAGGTATGGTTGACTTCTGAACATGTTAACGATAGTTTATGTATTAAGACAAAAAAATTTCTTTGATTAAATTTCGTTTGCCAAAATTCGATTAAATTTAACAAGGGCGTCTGATTTTTTTTTTGGCACTTGGTTTTGTAAAATATTTGCAAGTTTCTTTTTTGCATTCTGAGACAACGGTTTTTGTTTTTTTCGCTCTTGCGGTATTTTTCGTATTTGTTTCGAACCTTTTTCAACAGCAAGTTCACCAACTTTCTGACCCGCCTTTTCAGCGATTGTTTTTGTGGTTTTTTCGGCAGTTTTCTTTGCCACGTTCTTTACATTGTCTTTGAATACTTTACCGATGGTCATGAAGGTGTCACGGATCACACCCGACCCTTTGTGTTTATATCGATAACTTCCGGTGTTTTCATCAAAGTATCTTGCCCACTCGCTCGGATAATTCATGATTGTATATTTATACCAACAAAAACCTTACCCTTTTTCAATCATTAAGCTAATTGCAATGTCTATCCCGTTGAGATCCAGGATATTGTTTCTTTCCATCTGTCACCCAAACCCTTATTTCATTAATAAAACTTTTATTCACAGGTTGCCACTTAAGCCGACGCGGCTCTTTTCGAAATGGATAGCTAACCCGAAGATCTGATGTTGAGAAACTGTATAACACATCGGTTGAAACATTGTTTGTTCGGCGTGTGATAAGGTCACAGTGCAAATATACCCAATCAACACCTCTTGTGATATTTGGAACGTTCCTTCCGACAACATCTCTACTCAAGACAATTTTACCATAACCAAGCAATTCATTGAAATTTCCTTGAGACATGTCAAGCTCATAATCGTTATGTATCAAAGTCACAACCCTATAAATTGACATATCGAAATATATTGTGAAAATGTAATCACTGTCTTTGTTTGTTGGATCTACTTTACCGGTGTGTTGCTGAATAAATGTGTTGATTCTTTTGTAATCATACATTCCATTCGGGAAAGTTAAGGTCTTCCACGCTTGTTCTGTTTTTTTCTTCCAGCGAATTTTGTTGTTATTGTACAAAGCATCGATGTTGTTCCATGAGTAACTCATTGTGATAAGTGTGTCTAAAGCGGCTTTATAGTTTCCTGAACCCAATTGGATCGGAGGATGAAACTTCACTGTAAAATCGTGTGAAACATTCCGTTCTCCACCTCTTTCTAGTTTTGCGAGGCTCGAGTCAAGCAGTATATCAAAGCTCATTATTGTTTTATATAATTAGTAATAATTTTTTCTTTTGCTTTTTATCAATTGTGCCGAGCTCCACTAGTGAATCAAGCAGAGAAAACACCTGTTTTTTAAGTTTTATCGAGTTGTTTCCTGCTCTTATCGATCCTAAGCTCAAATGAAGTTGGTTGATCAATTCTTCAGCCTTATCAGTGATGCCGCTTCCTGAAGTTTCCCAATCTTGTTTATAAGAGTCATCTTCATTGTCAGAAAGTTCAAAAGCAGGTCTTCGGCTCATGACAGCTTTTTCAAGAGGAGTTTTGGTGATTTCTCTTTTTTCCGGTTTTCCAGGTGGTTTTAATTTCACTTTTTTTTCTTGTAATTGTGTTGATAAAGGTTGTGTCCTTTTAAGTAACTTTTCTGCATGTTGTTGATGTGCCTGAATTGTTTCGAGTTTAAATACCTCTTTTTTTATTTCTTTCATACTATATCCATAGAAATAAGATTCTTTACTTTTTACTTTGTAATTTGGAATATGTCCAAATTTTGAAATAAGACTTCGTCCAGTTCTAAGCCGGTTTGATGTTAATTTCTTTGTTTCTTCTTTGGAAAATCCCGGCATAACAGTTTCTTCCATCAAAGGTGGAGGTGGTAATGGAAAATCATCAAATTCTTGATATGGGGGTGTTGTGATGTTGGTACTATAGGTGTTGTGGTTGTTGTGGGTGTTGTTGGTGGTGATGGTGCTGGAGTTGGTGCATCCAGTCTGAATTCATCACTAAAAGGGTTGGTTCTGTCAAATTCATCCATTGTGTAATCGGGACCTTCCTGCTCCTCCTCTTCTTCTTCTTCTGCATCGTCGCTGCTTTTTTCATCAAGCCTTTTTGTGATTGGTTTAAAAAGTTCTTCTCCTGAAGGCTGACTAAACTCTTTGTTAATTTTATCCATTTTGAATTTTTGGTGAATTTCTTCTGTTTGTTTATCGAGCTTCGACTTTTCTTCCGCCAATTGATGCCATTTTTTTACTGACATTTTTTCCAGCGTTGATATATATTAAATAAAAAAAAATGAAGTTTGTAAATTTTGACCACGGTTCTTCCAAGAGTAAATACAAACAAGGCGACCCTTGCATGCCAGCAGACGTTTTTAGAATGCTAATTTGTGGACCCAGTAATTCTGGCAAAACAAACATATTACTGAATATGATTTATTTTTTGTTAGAGTTTGATAAAATTTACCTCTTTTCAAAAAACCTGCACCAGAACAAATATCAGAATCTTTTGCAGGACTTTGCTGAAAAAATCAACCCCAAGGTTGGTTATGAGGTTATCGAGGCTTACGGTGATGAAATCATTCCACTCGAAGAACTTCCGGCGGACAACCAAAAAATAGTTGTTTTTGATGATCTTGTTTGCAAAAGCAACCAAAACAGCATCATTAATTATTTTATCAACGGGCGGCACAGAAACTGCTGCGTTATTTACCTCACTCAAACTTTTAACAAGGTGCCGAAAAACATCCGTGATAACTGCAGCCATTTTTGTATTTTCAGATTTCTTCAAGAGAAAACAAACGGATTGCAGACGAGATAGGTGTGGATCATGACGCTTTAGATCACGCCACCGATAAAAAATATTCTTTCTTTTACTATGACAAACCCCGAAATTAATGAAAAAAATTTTGATGAAGATATATAATGGGTAAATTCAACGGCCAAATAGGTGGAACTGGCCAAACGACGAGTGAAAAAGTGGGTCCTCCTGGTCCTGAGGGTCCTCCTGGTCCGAAAGGTGACAAAGATCCAGCGGGACCACAAGGTCCTTATGGACCAAGGGGTGAAAAAGGTGCCACAGGACCACAAGGTCAGAAGGGGGCACAAGGACCACAGGGTTTAAAAGGTGATAAAGGCGATAAAGGCGATAAAGGTAGTAAAGGTGAAAAAGGTGATCGTGGACCTCAGGGTAGTGCCAGCGGTTCTGCTAATATTGACATGCAAAATAAGTACGATATTTTGCGATTAAAAAGCAACCCTTATCCTGTCCACGGTGATCTGACAAAGGTAATAAACTATCAAGACACGAGAAATATCTTTCTTTCGAAAAAGGAAGGCGGAAAAATGGAAGCAAGCATTGATATGAACAATAATACAATCTACAACGTAAAAGACCCAGTACAGGCAGATCAAGCCACAAACAAAAAGTATGTCGATAATCAACTTGTGAAAAAATTGGATAAAGAAGCTGATATTGATATGAAAAATAATTCGATTATCAATCTTGATCTTCCATCAAACCAAAGAGACGCCGCATGTGTTGAGTTTGTTAACTACAGAATTGATGACATGACACAAAAAAATTCTCAAACTTGATGGTACTAACAATATGTCTGGAAACTTGAATTTAAATAATAATAAAATTATTAACTTACAAACTGATTACAAAGATTCGAAATCCGCAGTTAATGTTGATTTTATGCAAAATGAAATAACATCTATGAGAGATCTTGTCAGTCAAAAAATTCATGAATCAAATATCACTAGCTCGGCTCAAAAAATGGACGCCTTCAGATACTTGATGGAAGACGCTGATGAATCTTCGAGTGAAAACAATATCGAGGTTTTAGGTATTAGGGATTTTTCCGAGTCTCCACATCAAATAAATAAAAAAGCTTACTCTCTCAAACTCCTGTTTGAAAAAGGCTCCCCCAACCAGTACCGCTCACGCCTCGGTTTTAACCTATATAAACTTTCGGTCGGTTACTATACTATGGTTGTTGAATGGTTTCCACCAGAAATGAATGAGATAAGTGTTACACCACAAGGCAAACGATTTCAATTTCTAATCATACAACAAAAACATTCGAGAAGTACACCAAAACATTAATCCACTTTCACAGATGGGGTAGCTCACCCCCACAATTTATATATCTCGATCTGCACGGTACAGTCAGTAATCCATCATTTTTAACAATTGGTCATCTAATTGTTTATGGTGTTAAAGAAACAATTTCAAACGTTGATCCAAGTGTCTATGACACAGCTTTTGTTATTGAAAATGGAAAAATGGTAATGGAAACAGATTTGTCTTTCAACGAACATCATTTGAATGGTTACGCTCATTATATTCATGGTTTTCATGATAAAAAAGATGGTAATGGTGATTTTTCATTAATGGTTTCAAAAAAATAATTATGAATAAAAGTAATGTGTTATTAAAAGCAAAAATAATATATGAAACAAACCAAAGTAAATATAATTCTATTAGTCTTTTTTTGAAAAAAGAAGATCCTAATGATTCAACAAAATCTTCTATACATAGGTTCAATTCGACTGATATAAGAAAAAAAGAACAAAAGTTCGATATTAATGATGATATAGGAGTTTATTATATAATATCAATGTTTATGACGGATGAAACACAACTATCACATGTAAAAGAAAATTTATTATTATTGGTTGAATATAAATAGAAACCCAAACATTTTTTTTATATAATATACCACAATGCGGGACATTTTCGAATTCAACCATATCGACCAGACACTTTCTAAAGAGAAAGTTAAAATTCTGAAAGTTTTATATGCTTATTACCATAAGAAACATTATGTCTATGAAAAGTTGCACCGCGGTTTTCGAAGAAAAAATTTTGTTTGTAATCTTTCGGCTGGCAAATTAATTATTAGTGCCGCAGTAGCCGGAGGAATTACATTGAACCCTATTGTCATAGCAACTTTAACTGGTGTTGGTCTTACTTTGAAAGCAGTGGCAAGCCTTAAGAAATACGATAAGAAAGCAGAACAAGCAAATTTTGCCCGTATCGAATACCAAAAAATCCTTGATGAGATTCGCTTTTACCTTAGAGGTGAAGCTTTCGACGAAAAGGTCTTTCTTGATAGATTGAAAATGATAGATAATTTCGTCACTGATCATTGAATGGAGATTCCGCCATCCATTTCTGAAAAGTATGAAAAAAAGCATTCGCTCCGTTGTAGATTTTCAAAGTAATTATATACGCTTTCAAAAATGATTGCAATTTTGCAAGCTATTTGCTATCACCTAGTTGAGCTTCTCACACCCCCTGAAATTATGCAAATAAGATTCATTACTCGTGAGTGTTTCAAAAATACTGTTACCAACTCGTGACAAAGATGGCTACCCTATTTCAGGCCAAGATGTGGTTCCATAATAAGATTTTTTCCTCTTAAAATTGAAAATGAAACTTTTTTCTTATAAAAAACGAAAAATGCGTGATAGTCACGCGTGACCTTATGTGACAAGAGGCGTGACATTGTGTGACGGCGAACGTGACAGTCACGCGTGACATTGCGTGACAGGTCACACAAAAAGGACAAAACCCTTGTCGGCGGGTGCTCGTTGGCTGTTCTTGCCTAGCCTCGGCTAGGACTTTCACCTCACCGAAGTGAGGATTTCACCGCTCACAAGGCGGTTGTCATTCCACATTTTACCTCTGGGAGCGAGGTTTGAAATCCCGAGGGATTTCTAAGCACCCCCCTGTCACCAGTAGGGCCGAGGCGGGCTCACCCGTAGGGTACTCTCCCACTGGAAGGAGTTCCCCTATACCTCGTAATTCACCGCATGCACAAGCCCTCAAACAGGGTTCAGATGGTGGCCAACCATCACCCCCCTAAGGCTTCACCAATGAGTGAACTAATATATATTGATCACTTTCAATATATATTAAACACACTTTTCTTCTTCTATTTCTTATGGTACCCTTTTTCTGTCCTTTACTTAAATGTCGCAATAATTGCGCTTCACAAAATTTCACCTCAAGTAGAAAAGTACACGCTATTAAACAAATGTATCTTCAATGTATCTTACTATGGATGTCTGCACAGATCAACAAACGATCTCACAAGACTGGCCAACAGAGGAAAGTTTTAAAACAAAAGAAATTTTAAAATGGCGGGATATTTCAGACGCTATTTACAAAATTAAAAAAGTTAAACACAGGAAAGGTAAATTTGGGGATTCAGCTATTTTAACTTTAGAAACAAAAAATGGAGATGATTTTTGTGTGTGTGCCCCTAAACGACTTACAGAAGACCTGCTGGAAGATGATTATTATCAATTTGTCACGAAATAGGTCTCAAAACTTCTGCTGATGGTAATGAATATTTTGATTATGAATTAATGTAATCTGTCTGTGTATATTGATTTGTTTTTTCAAGCTTGAGTTGTTAAGGGGGTTTCCCTTCAATATTTGTACGAGAATATAAATTACGTTATTGTCTGTGGGTTTCACCGGGCGGCGAAGTCACACACCTTTTTCTATTTGGTAATACACCTTTTTCTATTTGGTAATAAAGCTTGTTGTTGTTAAACACAACGTAAGGAATGTGATCCTCTCCCCATGTATCAGTGCAATACTTGACTAGGGATATATCATATATCGTGACAGAGATAGTTAGTTCATGTAAGATTTCTTCTTGTTTATAACAAGGGTAACAACACCCTCCCTGACAACAGTGCATATAGGCTACACACACCAGAATATGGACAAGCCGCTGCCTTTCAGGACAAAAAGGTTGTATTAAAAGCTCATCGTGAACTAGGTCCCAACCCAAAGCCGCTCGCTCTCTCAGTTTAATGGTGAGGAAATGTTTGTAAATTATCTCACGTAGCTCAGGTGGTAGGCTTTGAATTGCTTCGATAACCTGACAGTTGTTGAATCCGGCAGCCATCGATCTCAAATTTGACTCACAAATATCTAATTGATTATAAATTATATTTTTTTGTGTGTGTTTTCGGTTATATTTCGTTTTAATATTTTCTTCTTTTTTTATGCTGGGTGGTTTATTTCAGTTATTAAGTAGTATATAGTGAGTCAGACAAATACTACCTGATTCTCAGCGGTTTATTTCGAATTTTAAAGCCCCCACCGTAATAAACAAGCGAGCAAAGGAGCTTGTTTATTATGGTGGGGGGTTTAAAATTTGAAAATAAACCGCTGAGAATCAGGTGGTATTTGTCTGACTCACTATATACTACTGAAATTGTCCTTTCTGATCCATCTGAATAGTATTTTTTAAAGTAATAACAGGGTCAATGTCCATAACGGAAAACATAAACTTTTATAAATCCTTACTGATCCAATATGAATTATTTCTTTCAAATATTTTTCGGGAACGTCGTCAACTAAAAATTAAATTCTTTTACTGCTCATACACAAATATGCAAGTTGTTTGGGGAACTGAAACCTATTTTGTGAAATAATTTCATTTCTCTTGTGTGATCTGTAATTTTGATCATACTTGAAATTGTGAACAGAAATTGTCCTTTCTGATCCATCTGAATAGTATTTTTTAAGTAATAACAGGGTCAATATCCATAACGGAAAACATAAACTTTTATAAATTCTTACTGATCCAATATGAATTATTTCTTTCAAATATTTTTCGGGAACGTCGTCAACTAAAAATTAAATTCTTTTACTGCTCATACACAAATATGCAAGTTGTTTGGGGAACTGAAACCTATTTTGTGAAATAATTTCATTTCTCTTGTGTAATCTGTAATTTTGATCATACTTGAAAAAGTAATTACATGTTGATAACACTTACTGGTACATCAAGAGTAAAGATAATGGTAGAGAGAGGAAATAGTTTTGAGCCAATCTGTTCCGTGACCGTCCGTTAGAAAGGTATATTTTTAGCAAAAGTATTTTGATGATCGTGTATTTTTTGTCGCCTCTCGTTGCTTCTATAACAAAATCATTTTGTTGAAGCACTTCTAGTCGGTGTCGCCGGTCGTGATCGGTTTCAGCACACATTTTCTCGAAGAGTTTGTAGCCGCTGAGTTCATTCTTATCATTCAATTGGTGTGACTGAGTTATAACTTCGAAGACCTTGTATCGATTCTCGCATTGTTGGGAATCTCGTTTTGTGGCAGCGCTGTGCCATCAAGCTAAATTTAAGCTACGTTGTGTATGTTCCAAGATTTCTCGCCTGTGATATTCCAGTCTCCTGTTTGTGTCCTGCTGACGGCTTTAGTCTTCGCTAGGCTATTACCGGTAAACGATGTTCTCCTACCCGTGCTTTCTTATCGTCGACTCTTTCGCCTTGGTTGTGCGCGCTGAATTTCAAGTCGGCGTTCACGCTGAGTTTCAGTTGTAAATCTACCCCGGAATGGATTTTCAGCCACTTGTTAAATGAGGGGTTGCTGCCTTTGCTTGTTCACAGACGATGAATAAACATATCAGCACGTAAATGTACACACCGAAGCAGGCAAGAAATGAAGAAACATGCCGAAGAAACATGAGAGTGCGCAACTGTCAGCGGTCGCGATTTGGTTTTTGTTGCTAGGCAACTGTGCGGACACCATCGAAATATATATGGCAGATCGAGATTTAACCGCCCTAAGCAATCCTCGCGCGATCCCCACGCGACAAATTTATAAACCTCGCTACGCTCGGAGGGCCTTCGGCCCTCCTCGCTTCCAACCTCGTTGCCAGTTTCTCTCACCTCTGTCTCCCTTGTCGTTGAGGAAAGCACAGGTAACCCAAGCTCTATGGGAGATATATAGACCGTGTGACCTTTGTTCTGCGTTGTGTGAGTGTTGTAATATGAGCGTAACGGCGGCCGTTACGTAACAGTGAAATTATAAGGATTTGTATGGGAAAAAACCATTCCGACTTTAATTTAAAAATGCGAACGTGTTTTTAATAAAAAAAAAAACCCTACCTGAAGTCCTCTGTCTGTTGTTCTTTCTCCTATGTGGTTTTTGGAGCGATTTAGCGCGATTCCAGTGAGTTTTAGTTCTACTGCCTTTCTCTCTATATATCCTTTACAGAGAGAAAGGCAGTAGCCCGGGGGGGGGGGTACTCCCATATACACGCTATATGGGTATGTGCCGCTGTGAAGGGTATGGTTTTCAAGCTGTTTAGTCTGGGATAGGGTACGGAAATCAGAGAGTTTTGGTGTAGAATGGGGTATCATTTTCAAGGAAACTAATCAGTTGGTTGGGGAATTTAGTCTAGACTAGGTTTCCCGGCAATTGACACTAAAAAGAAATCAATTTGGCAAATTTACTGGCAACTAGCAAAGAAAGCGTTAATAGAGATGGGTTTAATACCCAGGATAGGTTATCACTGAAAACACTGCTGGATATCCTAGACTGTCAACATTCGGGATTTAGACGGAAATCGGTGGTTTTTAACAATAGCTAAAAATAAACGGTTGATTGTTCTTCGTAATGCGTACGTGCGTGCTCGAGACAACTCAGCGTGTGACTGACGAGGTTAATACGGAGTCGAATAGCCAACCTGGGTCTTTAGACGCTTTTGCCTCGATTTTGCCTTTGGTATTCCAACAACGTTCTGTTGAGGACTGCATCGTGAAACGGGATTGTCAACATGATGGAAACAAAAACTGAACAAGTATAAATAAACTTTTATTTTGAGAGCATTATTTAAAATGTGACGTAACATTTTGTTTTGGCTGGACTGTGTTAGTAATGGAGTTTCTCAAAAATAGCTAGTCTGGGATGGGGTTACGGATTTTTGGTGTTTAGTTTAGTATAGGGTTGCAAATGCACCTCAACTTGGTCTAGTTTAGGGTAAGGGTTTCAGAGTCCCAGCGGCACACCCCCGCCCAAAAATTTGCAGAGTACCCCCCGGGGGCAGTAGAACTAAAACTCACTGGAATCGCGCTAAATCGCTCCAAAAACCACATAGGAGAAAGAACAACAGACAGAGGACTTCAGGTAGGGTTTTTTATTAAAAACACGTTCGCATTTTTAAATTAAAGTCGGAATCGTTTTTCCCATACAAATCCTTATAATTTCACTGTTACGCAACGGCCGCCGTTACGCTCAAATTACAACACTCACACAACGCAGAACAAAGGTCACACGGTCTATATATCTCCCATAGAGCTTGGGTTACCTGTGAGGAAAGAGACCCTGGTTGCGGCTGGTCACGTGCCTCCTAAAATCTGGGAGGTTTTCCAATTCAATAATATGGGAGGGGTGGCAGTGTAAATAATTGTCGTTACAACTAAATTTACTGTGTCGGGGCTAGAGAGGTGTTTTGCCGCCTCGCGGGAAAATTTGAATTTTCAGAACCTTAGAAACGCTATTTTTTGGCCTTCTGGCACTGATGTTTGCATTATTACAGAAGCTGTCACTACTAAACTCACAGGCAATTTTTTTGGTGACCCCCCCCTTTCTGCTGGCCCCCCCTTTGAAGCCATATTTTTTTACATGGCCCCCCCTCAAATCCCACCAGCCCCCCCCCCCCCTACCTCATAAAAAATGAACAGTCCCTTATTCGACAAAGTCAAGCTTCGGTTGAAATGCGATTCAAAAGAGTGATTGAAATATCACCATCTGCTCCTGTGACAATCAAGAGCTCTAAGGCCAACCAAGTGAACGATTCTTCTAGTACTCCAACTAGAAGCGCTCGAAGAGTACTGAACTTTCCCGCCACAAATCAACTCGTTGCACCATAGGAAGCCCAAGCATAATATTTGAATATCATTAAAAATGGCGTTTTAAAATATGTATTTTTTTTATTTTTTTATTTGTATGGGATTTCGAAGCGAACATTTTGAGCAATACATAACAACGAACTAACTGAATAAAGTTCATGAAACATTATATGGTGTTGTTTGCAATCCTTACAACGCATTTTGAGCAATTTGAAGTTCATTTACTTAACTGTGTTAGTACGTGTATAATACATTGACAAGTTGTCAATGTATTATACACGTACTAACACAGTTAAGTAAATGGATCTAAAATTGCTCAAAATGCTTTGCAAGGATAGCAAACAACACCATGTAATATTTCATCAACTTTTAATTCAGTTAGTTCGTTGTCATGTATTGCTCAAAATGTTCGCTTCGAAATCCCATACAAAGTCTTATATTTTAAAACGCCATTTTTAATAATATTCAAATATTATGCTTGGGTGTCCTGTGGTTGCACCAGTACAACGGCAAGACGTAAGTTTTGAAAAATGTATTATTTTGTGGTCATGTTTTGTAGTTATAGATGTTTATCCATTTAAGAGAGAGAGAAATCTTTTCGGCCTATGAGGCGGATTCCGCTCAACATTCGAGCAATAAGTGCAAAAATTATTTACAAAAAAATACTCATAGCACGGTAACATTTTGAATACTATTTGAAACATCTCACTTTGATTCACTTCTCCAAATGACCCCGCAATAAAATTCTCAAGCATTCTCAAGAAATTTAAATGTCAAATCTCATAAAAATATGCTAAGAACGGGCGCCATTTTGTTTTGAACTGACAAGAGTCTTTTCAATTGAAATATGGATAAGTTCAAATTCAATTTTCTCTCGCGGGGTCAGCTTGGGAGCTTGAGTATTGATAACTTCTTCTTCTTTGATTCAAAATGTTACCATGCTATGAGTTATTTATGATGGTCAACGTTTTGCAGAATGAGGTCCTTTTGTCAGAGCGAGAAGCTCACCGTGCCATATGGTCCCAGACAGTGATGATTGGAAAGGGGAAGAATCTAAAAATGTTGAGGCTGCTATGATGCAAGAAAACCAAAACAATGAGCACAAAGCAGGAATTAAAACAATGGGTGCGAACAAGACCAAGAAAGCTATAGAAACATCAACAAGGTCATCAGGGGGAAAGAGGAGAATTGTAGAAAACTTTGATGACATAAGCAAGGTAGCTTCACAATCAGGCTCACACACTCGCAAGAGCTCAGAGAGAGACGAACAATTAATCAGCACAGATCTCAGGAAGTTGCGTCCTTTCAGCAATATCCCAGGAAGATGCCATCCGTCATTTCCTGAGCTACGTGGCTGGTTAAGAAGTCATTTGCAAAATATCAGTAATTTGTAAACTGTAATAACAGTCAAGCCTCTCTTCAAAAGCCACCCTAGGGAAAGAGTTTACTGGCCATTGTGTAGAGGTTCCCATTGTTGGTAGGTTAAAATAAGGGCAAATCTCTCGACTAAGACGAAAATATGTGGCTGCTATGGAGATGTTGGCTAGTTGCAGAGGTTCGACTGTATACTCCCAGTTGCTTTATGCTTTGGAAACTGGGTAAGATGACTCACAACAGTTTTTTATAATATTTGTTAGAGATGTGGTACACAGCGTGACGGCCTGTCACGCGACATTACGGACCGAAAGGAACTGTGGACTATTCTGACCACGTTGTGAAAATTAACACTGAAGTGCGAGTAGTTTTACTGTACGTTGAGTTCGATTAAACCTTTGGAAATGTGATTTAGAGCCTGAATTTCTCCTGGAAATCCTGGAATACAGTCCTGAATGTGCACTAATCCTTGGAAATAGGCTTCCTGATTAGACTTCTCTTATATATGAAATCATATTTAGTTATTTACTAAATTTTGAATTTTGGTAGCATTCATCTGCTCAACCATTAGACTTGCCCACAAGTCGAGCTCAGAGTTTTTTTTTTTTGGAAGCGCGATTTCGGAAGCGTGAAACCCCAAAAGACTGAGCGTGAGGGAGCGGGAGCTCGACTTGTTTCTCTTGCAGGAAATCGCATCAAGTGACGTCATTTTGGCGGGAACTATTTTTGGTACCGTGTCAGTCGTGTGTCTTGTGGGCGGATCTGTCAAACACTTTACGCGTAACGGAAAGTTTTATATAGGTATTCCAACCAAAACGTTTGTTCATGTTGCTGTTGCCGAAAATATTTGGCAACAATGCAGTGAATTAGTCGACAACCTTGCGCTAATTAGAAGATTCTTGACAGGTTCGCAGAAGACGAAGACTTCTTCTCGGACATATTTGCCGAAACTGCTCGGATCGAAACCGAACCCTCACAAAGAGGGTTTTTAAGTTGAGGGAAATTTTGTCAGAGACAAGAGAAAAGCTTGGTTCTACGTGTGTGAAGCGTCTGCCTAAACTGTAAGACGAAAAACAAATCGACGGTCCGACCCGAAAAAGTGTCAACATCGAAGCGACGAGCTTTATTTACTCCATGGCGATTCCAACAAAATCTATCAAAATTGTAAATGAATAAAGCATAAATGTTACGATGATCAGAGCAAACTTATTTTAAATACGACAAATTTAGCCTTGCACACAAGTCGAGCTCAGGAATTTTTTTTTCAAAGCGCGAGAGCGTGAAGCGCCATCGGAAATGAGAAGTGAACAAATTTTTCAACTTCAAGCGACAAACTATGTATCATGTAGATTTTTGCTAAGCTGAGTTCTGCGCTTCTAATCTCACTCTAGTGTTTTTTTTGTTTGTTTGTTTGTTTGTTTTTTTCGCTCCTGAAAGTTTAGGTTTTGGGTTTGCGAAAACTAAAATATCCTTAAACTTTATATATGAGCTTAGCATAAGCTAAGGGAAGTGGTCATAACAAGTGTACTCGATGAAAATCCCACTTTGTGTAGGGGTAGGGGGGCTATGCAAGGTACCACCTGTGTGATTCGCCAAATGGACAACATTTCTTGGCCCAAAAATTTGAGTTAAGACTTTCCGGCATATGAGATGTGCATAAAGCTTGTATTGCTGAACAAATGGCACAGCAAGGTTTGAATCTTTTCCTCAGTTTCTACTCGTAATAGAGGGGGCTATACAAACAAGACACCATCTTTTAAGGTGGGGGAAGGGGGGTACATGAAGAGACCACCTGTCTTTTTGCAGAGAGGTGGGTCCTGTCTGAGTACAATATAGTTTTGACCATTTCCCGAAGATTTAAAATTACTGGCGAGTTGAATATTGTTTTCTAGGGATTTGTGCGAAAAATCTAACTCGACTTGAGACAAGTCGCAAATGATTTTCTTTTAAGCATGACTAAAACAATGAAGACTTGATTCCTATAGTCACTATACTCGGCTTTGCAGTTGAATTCAGGCCATGTATAATAGACCGTGAACACGGAGCGATCAAAAGAAGTCTCGATAAAGTTTGATCTAAACAGCTCAGTCACGTACTCACGTTTCATGTGGCGTGAGCCAGTTTGATTGACGGCGCATCAGTAAGACTGTTTCTAATTGGATAAGATCCACAGGAAGAAAATTCCTCCTGTAGATTTGGCGCGCTGCAAGTGATAAAAGTCCTTTGCGTGCGGGCCTACCACCGGAACCGGAAATGAGAAGCGAAGGACGTTTGAGAAAGTCTACTCAACCATCAGAGAAAATGCTGATATCAACTTCAGTGAGATCTATCTTGGTTTAGTGATTTAAGCATGACATTGTTATCCTACCCCATGGGGGTACTCAGGTATAATAGTGACAGGGATGTGTGAATGTAGACAAATTGTTATACCCAAAAAAGTTCTATAAGCCAGAACCAGACCCAAAAGAATCCATTGGCCTAGATCTTGATGCACAAAAGGTCCTTTCTTTCTCTGTGTAAAAATCAATTCACCCAAGAAAAGTCACCTTAAAATTTCCCCAACCCAAAAAAAGTCCTCAGATCACAAATTGCAGCCCCAAAAAAGGGCATCGCACATTCCTGTCACTATACCTGAGTACCCCCACTGGGTATCCTACTTTGCATGTTGAGTACCATCAGCCCATTCTCTCCCAGAAGTTGCCAAAGTCAAAATTCGATAAAAATTCCAAATTTCATTTTTTAAATGGTGAAAAACGAATACCGGTAGCACATGTAAAAGTACTACTGAAGAGTTAAGGATTCCATCCATAGACTCAAAAGTTACTGAGAACTACCTTACAAGACTCCATCATTCACTCTAGGAGTGAAAGGGTAATTTTTTTAAGAAGTATTTTTTATTATAACATTGCACAATGCACAATAATTTTAATAGGATTAAAATTATTATTCACTGTGAATTAAGGATTTTTAAAATTCCCTCTGCGATAGACTTTGAAAATACCGGGAAATTATCCATGAGATGTGCCACTGATGAAATGTCCTTTCTTTGAGAAGCTATGCTTCGCAACATGTCTTTGTTAATAGACAGACAACCCGATCGTAGTTGGATGCATCTTCTCTCACTTTTAAGTGATTTCAAATATTCCTCTAGATTTTTAATGATCTTATTGCACTCAGGGTCATGGCCAACAGTAGCTTCTTCCATGGCTGTTGTCGCTGCAGCTGTTGTAAGTGGAGATTCAGAATCACCAGTACAATCGTGACAAGAACAGTGGGATTTGCAGACATCACAGCAGGTGTGAACGACACGGCAAGGCACTGGAGGTGGAGCATCTAAAAAATGCAGCAGCTGTTTCCTCAAACACTTCTCAGTACTCTTGCAATAGCATCTCATGTCATCGGTCATGCCAGGCTTGTTGGGTGCTACAGTATATCTCTGTTGTTGTAATATAGAGTGGCACTGGAAGGTTGCTTGTCTCTCCCAGCACGTCCGGACTCTTGATAGTATTCTCGTACTAAGCGGGGTGGACCAATGTGAATGACTTCCCTTACACTTTGAATGTTGACACCCATGCCCATAGCCATGGTAGCGACTACAACCCTACATTTACTTTCTGGCCTACAAATTTGGTTCAAAATTGCTTCTTTCATTCTTATCAGTTTGTGGTGAATGGAACTGTCCAAATAGATGGTTTTCAGGAATGAAGGGGCCTTCTTGTGGATGGTACTGTTTTTCTTTAAGAATTTCCTCGAATTTCTTGTACGCCTTTCCACACCAAATTAAGGGCAGATAAATTATTGTAAGAGGAAAGTTTGTCCCCTGATCCAAAAGAGCTTCAGCAATGGGCCAAAGAATACTAGAAATGTCATTACCCTCTCTAAATTTTTTAGCATAAAAAATGTTTGGTCGGTCAAGATTTCCAATGACCATTTGAGGGTTCCTTAGGTACAGGGTTTGTTTTATAGCCTCTCTATCTGTTTTGGTTGCTGTTGCAGTGAGGGCGACTATAGGGGCATTTGGGAAAAGTGCAGCCAAAACCCCTAATTTTCCGTAATCAGGTCTGAAGTCTTCTCCTCTGTTTTAAAAATCGAGAAATAAATTTATTACAATTTGGTCGCAAGAATTGACCTCAGCCCCCTATGGCCAAAATATTTGACCTAAGCACCTCCCCACTGCCCATGATTTGTGAATAATATTAAAGCACCCATATGCCTTATCCTAAATTTATAGTAAAAGCCTTGGGAAGTTATTTAGTGATATAGGGTAATGATAAGAATGATTAATTAATTGGTAATTAACTGATTAATTGCTGATTAACACCAACGTTCAATAAATAATCAATTACAATCAATGATTTTTAAAATGTAGAGCAGTTTTCAAAAATTGAGTGATAAATTAATGTCGCACTTGTTTTGCTTTAGATCACTACACTCTCTGCTTGGCTAGGAAAACTTGTGTCACTTTCTTGGCCAATTAAAAGTAAAACCGTAACCAATCATGATTTCCTTGCATATATTTTCCCACAAGAGGTGGTTACAGAGCGGGGTGGGGGCGGGTACAGGGCATGTATTTTAGTAACTGGCAATTTTCCATAATTGTTTTTTTTGGTGTGAAATATGAAATGGCTACTTTCTTCCTCCTGAAATGTTATTTGATAACTAAAGTAGCTGTGAGTCATCATTTTCCAGTAATATTTCCAGTGAACAAGATTTGAGTTTTTGATTTGCCGTAAAATGTGGCTTTGTGGAGGGTCCCCTATACCACTTTCAAAAATTTCAATCACGTAAAAATAATGAGCCCATTCACGCGTCACGAATATTATTATTCAACAAATTGTCACTATGCCCATATATGGTAAGGAAGCCCTCGATATCTGTCATCCTACATGACAGATATCCTGCGATATACGTAAATGACCATATTTGGAAGTGCACTGCAGATTTTCTTTCATTGCTTGTTTGGCGGCCATTTTGAAAAGCGAGGCAGTTTTAGCAGTGTTCTCCGTAAATTTTAACTCTCTGGAAGAAACTTTCCACGATTAAATGCTCTCAAAGTGTCAACAAGTGTTTGCTTCAGCTCACAAAGATATCCAGAGGTTGACTTGGAATTTTCATAGTGAGAACTCAACCAAGAAAATGCTTTTTGCGAACGAAGCAGCAGACTTGCTCACGGAAAGTTGTAAAGACTAAAGTTGAAAAGATTTTAATTCACAGGAAGAGGACTTATTCTCGGTAAGGTAGCAGTATTTTTTTCCTTTGTCTTGTCATTTCCAAACATGAGTTTGTAAATAAGTCTTTTTAAGTGAACGGCAGTAAACTTCGATTTCTTTGTTAAGCTTTATGTGTTGCTAGCTTTTAGCGTTTTTATCATAGAGCCGTAGTTTTTCTCGTTCTGAAAATGGTAGTCGATGGGAATTTGTTGAATAATAAAACAATTATCCTGCTCAATCTTGCGGAATATCCCCTGATTTAGCCAACTCGGCCTACGGCCTCGTCGGCTAAGTATCAGGTGATATTCCGCGCGATTTCGCAGGATAATTGTTAAATAGCCAACATTTTTTCACGTTCACGCAAAAATCTAGGCCATCACGTTTCACGTAAAAATAAAAAAACAAATTCACGTCATTCACGGGTTAATATGTTCACATTCTCTAACCTTATTAGACTGTTTATGCTCTGAAATTGACTCTTCGAGTTTTTTTATGTCAATTTAACACGTCTGACAGGCCTCCTCTGTCCTTTCACGCATATCTTTGCCACGAGATATCAGTAATTAGAGTCTGCTTTCTGCGGTTCGTCGTTCCTTGACTTAGACAAGAACTTGCTCCACACTGTTTCTCTCCACCCAGGTGTATGAAAGGATGCTGGCGAATAAAAGGTTGGGGAATAGTCCCAGCGATGGATAGGCAATCATCCTAGTTGTTTCATGCTACAGGAACCGGGTTAAGCTCCGATGGTTGTGAACCACAAGGCTTGTGACGACCTGGTGTTCGCCAAATGTTGAAATGTATGGTGATACAACCAGGCTAACCATGATCAAAAATAAAAATAAATATGACGGGGGAAATTGAAAACAACATATCTATTTTCTTATATTTTCGTGCTAGACGACTTTTTTTTCCGGCGGAATTTCAAGACACAAAATTAAGAAACTATCAGGTTATATGGACTTGGATCCCTCAAGCTAAGATTTTCTCCGTCATCCCAGGCACGTTTTACACAAATTTGAAACTGCCGGTTCATGATGTTCATGGCATGTCCCAACAGCCAAAATATGAAATATTCCTTTCAAGAAAATATCTGGATCCTTACAGACTTAGCGGCTTACGCTTGAATGGAACAAACATGAAAAACCAAACTTACCTTCACACTATATATAAACTTAATATAGCCGCTTGAATGATTCTTGAGAGTCTCTTATTGTGCTTTGAAAATATCTTTGAAAGTGGTCTCGAATGGCCTTGAATGTCTTGAATCACACTGGAGAGGACGAGGGTAGTGATAATAGACCTGATGCAATTCACAGCTGATAAATGGTAAATGGTGTAAAACCGCAGAAATTAATCCCAGCGGAAATTGTCATTTTTTTCTGTCATACTGATATACTCGCAACACAGGGCGCAGAGGAGTCATGTTTGACCGTAATGCTAGCTCAATTCATCGCGCAAATCGATCTTGTAATTCAAAACAATAAACGTGACTGAACAGAGCTTCACGCTATCGTGTTACGCGTCTGGTGAAGTTCTATCCGCAAGACAAAAGACCGACAATGGCTGTTAGTGACTTGATACGCCCACAGTAATTGCTGTATGCGGTTTTTGTCTTGCGGATAGAATTTCACCAGACGCGTAACACGATAGCGTGAAGCTCTGTTCAGTCACGTTCATTGTTTTGAATTACAAGATCGATTTGCGCGATGAATTGAGCTAGCATTACGGTCAAACATGACTCCTCTGCGCCCTGTGCTCGCAACAAAAGGTTAAAAGGCATATAAAAGCGTTAACGGTGTCTGGCATAGATCATCGGTACCAGTAAAGGTGACGTAACATCCTCATCTATGACCTCTTATCTATTCAGAACCCATTTAAAAGCGTTGTCTGTCAAAGATCATACACGCGACAAAAGGTGACGTAATGTCTTATCAGTTCAAAGCGCACAGCGCTGAAAGCAAAGAAGTACGTACATTCACCAGAACACTAAAATAACGAGAAATTAATTCACGCAAAACACGATCATTCACGAATCACGTTTAATTCAACTCTTCGTTCCCGGGTCACGTATAAGTCAAAAATTGCAATCACGCGCACGTGAAAAGATTTTAAAATTGGGAATTCACGAATCACGAATAAATGAAACCTAAAATCACGTTTCACGGGAAAACAAATAGCCCCAATCACGCTTCACGTAAAAAGTATAGGGTACCCTCTTTGTGGGCATGGATTGGAAATGGATCTGGACCACCTATATCCTCTCAGTTGAAAACTGCTCTATAGGTGTGTTTGATTACACAATTATGTGCTTTAGTCAACAGTGATCAGTTATTCACATCATTGTTTACTCATAAATTACTTATAGATTATTGATCGATTACTCTTTTGTACTTTTGTACTGACAGCTTCGTGTTTTGCTGATGTATATTTACTGTGTAAGCTAATATGAGGGATCTCATCACGAGAAAACAAAGATAAAAACAAAATAGCCTCTCTTCTTGACATCAATGAACTTTAATCTTCAAGTTTGTTTTCAACATTTTCAAAAGAACTTTGAGATTTTATCACAATCATTTCACGGGCAATTTGGCTGGCTATGATAACTGCAAACAAAATCAAACTAAGCTTAGAACATTTTCACAGCATTATAAAAAAAATTCTCACCATTCAAGGATGCAATGACCCTCGTCCACAACAACCGCTTTGACAGCTGACCTATAGACACTGCTTTGTAAAACTTCCAGTCCCTCCTTACAAGAAAGAAATGCCTCCGGATGGCAAAAGACAATCTCGTATCCAGCCTCGATAATTGTAGCCCGAGTTCCATCCCACTGTGAGGCCAAGAAAGAATCTCCGTCCTCGTCTACTCATTCAGTAACGCTTAAAATGGCTGTTTGAGCACCTTTTCCTCGCAATTTAGAAATCTGATCGTACATCAAGGCATTCAAAGGCGAAACAACCACAACAACAGACGGACCAACAACCTGAGTATTTGACGACGACTTTGCCGCATCCCTTTCCTTCAATAGGTAAGGTAAAACTTCAAATACTAAGGATTTGCCATACCCTGTTGGTAGCACAGCAACCAAATCCTTCTTCAAGTACAAACTTTCTAAACAAATAACCTGTTTAACCTTCAAAATAATGTTATCATAGCCAGCCGAAACCAAAGCAGTTTGAACGCAACTCAGAAATTCGATCGCCATTTTGAAACGAGACTTTAACAGTTCTCCCTACCCTCCATAGTATTTCTCTGTCCCGTCGAAAACTTTGGTCGAGGACCTACCCTCGCTGCGGTATTGACTGCCACACATGGTCACGTGATCAGCCGCAACCAGGGTCTCTTTCCTCAACGACAAGGGAGGCAGAGGAGAGAGACCCTGGGAACGAGGTTGCGATCTCGGTTCCTTGTTGCATTTCCTTCCTTGTTGTACTTGTGTTTGAAAGTTGTTATCAGCATGTCTGCTTTTTATTTACTTCTTCTTGTCACAAAGATCAGTTGGAGTGCCGGTAAGTGTTTTGTAGTAAAACTAGGCAAACTTCTGAACTTCTTCTATGATGTACACGGGATGACTCCCGAGTATCTGAGATCTAGATTTGTGTCTCGAGACGACATCACTTCTTATCGATTAAGGAATACCGAAAATAAATTGGCTCTTCCACAGCCCCGTACCAATTATTTAAAGAAAACCTTCTCTTATAGTGGAGCTAAGTTTTGGAACAGCCTATCGCATGATCTACGATCTGCAGCGTCTTTAAATGATTTTAAACGTAAACTGCGTCACCACAGTTTTGAAGGAGTTCAAGACGCTCCACACGGCATCCATGAAAAACAGCTTTAGTATGTAATGAGTTGTAGTTTTGCTTAGTTATTAGTTAGTTTAGTTAGGTATAATAGATCTTTATTTTATCTATTTATTTCTTTTAACTGTATGCTGAAGGATATTTTACCGTGTCTAAATAAAGTTATCTTATCTTATCTTATCTAAACGTCGACGAAATGAATTTCAGCGAACACGAGTAACTTCGCTCCCAACGATACTCGCGATCACTTCCTTTAAATATTTCTAGAATACCGTAGGCAATGTCGATGACTGATTCAGCTCTGGTTAAATCGATCTAGTTGTTCCTCGCGAAGTGAGGAGGGCCGAACTCTCTCCGAGCGCAGCGAGGTTTATAAATTTGTCGCGTGGGGATCGCGCGAGGATTGCTTAGGGCGGTTAAATCTCGATCTGCCCATATATATTTCGATGGTGTCCGCACAGTTGCCTAGCAACAAAAACCAAATCGCGACCGCTGACAGTTGCGCACTCTCATGTTTCTTCGGCATGTTTCTTCATTACTTGCCTGCTTCGGTGTGTACATTTACATGCTGATATGTTTATCCATCGTCTGTGAACAAGCAAAGGCAGCAACCCCTCATTTAACAAGTGGCTGAAAATCCATTCCGGGGTAGATTTACAACTGAAACTCAGCGTGAACGCCGACTTGAAATTCAGTGCGAACAACCAAGGCGAAAGACTTGACGACAAGAAAGCACGGGTAGGAGAACATCGTTTACCGGTAATAGCCTAGCGAAGACTAAAGCCGTCAGCAGGACACAAACAGGAGACTGGAATATCACAGGCGAGAAATCTTGGAACATACACAACGTAGCTTAAATTTAGCTTGATAGCACAGCGCTGCCACAAAACGAGATTCCCCAACAATGTGAGAATCGATACAAGGTCTTCGAAATTATAACTCAGTCACACCAATTGAATAATAAGAATGAACTCAGTGGCTACAAACTCTTCAAGAAAATGTGTGCTGAAACCGATCAGGACCGGCGACACTGACTAGAAGTGCTTCAACAAAATGATTTTGTTATAGAAGGAACGAGAGGCGACAAAAAATACACGATCATCAAAATACTTTTGCTAAAAATATACCTTTCCAATGGACGGTCATGGAACAGATTGGCTCAAAACTATTTCCTCTCTCTACCATCATCTTTACTCTTGATGTACCAGTAAGTGTTATCAACATGTAATTACTTTTTCAAGTATGATCAAAATTACAGATTACACAAGAGAAATGAAATTATTTCACAAAATAGGTTTCAGTTCCCCAAACAACTTGCATATTTGTGTATGAGCAGTAAAAGAATTTAAATTTTTAGTTGACGATGCTCCCAAAAAATATTTGAAAGAAATAATTCATATTGGATCAGTAAGAATGTATAAAAGTTTATGTTTTCCGTTATGGATATTGACCCTGTTATTACTTAAAAAATACTATTCAGATGGATCAGAAAGGACAATTTCTGTTCACAATTTCAAGTATGATCAAAATTACAGATTACACAAGAGAAATGAAATTATTTCACAAAATAGGTTTCAGTTCCCCAAACAACTTGCATATTTGTGTATGAGCAGTAAAAGAATTTAATTTTTAGTTGACGATGTTCCCGAAAAATATTTGAAAGAAATAATTCATATTGGATCAGTAAGAATTTATAAAAGTTTATGTTTTCCGTTATGGATATTGACCCTGTTATTACTTAAAAAAATACTATTCAGATGGATCAGAAAGGACAATTTCTGTTCACAATTTGGTTTGGAAATGCACTTACACAAGTATTGCTCTGCCTTGCAATTACCATGTTAAAATGTGTAGCGGGGATGGGTACATACATGGATGTATTTGATGTGAAACAAAAATTACTTCTTAACATTAATTATTGATAATAATTTCATGCTACATAGATTGAACAGCATCACAGGTCTCCTCACAGTGCACAAGCAAGCACCAAAATCATGGGGATTGAGATCCTGATCACCTTCAATATAATTTGTCTATGTGAAAGTTCACTTACTTCTGAAGGTTTCACATGCTATAATATACAGTCACCCTTTCTTTTAATTAGCTACTCTTGCTTTCCATACCAATTGACCTCCCTAAGCCCCAATGTAAACCTGCAAATTCTCCTTACTGGTCTTCATACATTTCTTGTAGTACTAGTGCAGAGAACTTCTTTCTACTGAAATTAACACTATTCATGTTTGCTGATCAATTCCTTAATTCTGATGACCTAATTAAAGCATTGCTATTGTAGGGAGATGCTGGTCACTGGGGCTTCAAGGCTCCTGAGATCAAAGCTCCTGAGAACCAACTCGTAAATCAGCGTGAATGCTATAAAGGCATGTTTCAGATGGGGTACAGCGTACTTGTCATGAGTTGGATCAAATTTGAAGTTAGGTTAAGTCAAGTCAATAATTAATCTCGGCTCAATTAATTCAGATGCTAAATGAGGGGGGTGAATTGGTCTACAGATCGGGGGATTAATTGCAAATAATTTTGTCCGCATCTGGATTTAAAGTAATATTTTAACAGATTTGCAGGTCCTGCTTTACCAGCGGATCACATTTCTATATTTGGATTGTGGATCCAAACCCTCTTCAAAATTTTTTTTTTACGGGCAAGGCATTTTTATCTGTTTCTACCCCTCGAGGGCCATAGTCACGAGGATTTCTAGTTTCTAGTTTCAGATGGATTTTTAGTTTTGCCATGCTTTAAAAGTCAGCATTCGCTTGGTTTAGCACAACACTTGTTATACTTGTAAACAAATCCAGTAAAGATATTTTGCAGGCATACGATGTTTGTAGCAATGACACTGAGTTTGTCCTAATACCACAGGGAGACAAACAAATGCTGCATGTATCACAGTACAGTCAAATATGATCACTGATTTGGCAAGGCAGTATGGCAATGTAACACAGTGTTTGAAACAGGCCTCCACTCAACCACAGGGAAGTCTGTGCAATAGTAATGAGAAAGAAATTCATCAAAGTTCACGTTTTTTTTCCCATGAATATTCTGTGCAATATCACCAAACTTTGAGTCAATTTTTTGTAGAGTTCTCACAAGAATTTGAAACATTTTTGATGGCAATTCACAAGGTCAAGTGAAGGTTCGAAAAGCCATTTGAAAAACAAAAGTAATGAACTTTCTAGCAAGCAAAATGTCAATGAAAATTTATGTCAAACAAATGCTGATTGCTTAACCCTTTAACTGGCAATCGTACATATCTGTACGAAAGGATCCTCACGTGCTAAACGCTTTCTACAGTTCCATGATTTGGCCCCTGGACTGTTTTAGTGGATTTTACATGAAGTTGTTGTTGTGTCTTTGCTTTCGAGTGGATTTGAGCAGTAGCTTGCATCAAATTTACTGATTTTTGAGCTTTAAGATTCCACTTTTTGTCATCTGTTGAGCTTTAAGGAATAGCACTGGGTGTGATTCTCTTCAACTGACCTTAAACAGGAATCAATACTTGCAATTCTGAAGATGAATGTTCGAGGAAAGGAAAACAAGCTGTACTTCTGACTTGCAATGGCAATTGACTCTTGGGTTAGAAGCAGCTTTGGGAGCCGAGTGCCCTTTCAGAGTTGAAATTCGAAATAATAATTTGGTAGAATATTGGCAATAATGCTTGCTTTAAACCATTGATATATGGTTTAATGGCCCTAGGAGTTATAGTATAGAAGCTGTCGTTTTATTTGCACAACACACTTGCAGTGATAACAATTCTTTAACTTCTGTGCTGCAACATGAACATAACATCTACAAACAAGAAATTCTGAAAAATTTACAGGCGGCAGATAGTCTCTCAACCCCCCATCCCCCCCCCCCCGCTTTTCCAAAGGAAAAAAGGTTTCTTAAAAAAAAAAAAAAACTTTAGTAGTTTGTGGTTTCTGGTGACCTAGCCTGCGTAGCAAGCGTTCCCGTAGGGCTTTCCGCCCGTTGGAGGCTTTTTTTCGCTTTTTGGCTGTGCAAAAATTGGGGCGAGCGCAACACTGATGGAAGCAGCAGGGAGGAGGAGGGGAGGCAAGAAAAGGAAACGCTTGTCCGCAAACCCCATGATTTTGAAAAACGCCCCTTTGAAACTTTTGCAGTTGGATAAATTCACAGTGTGACAGCTGGTGAATAAAGTATTTTACGAATAACAGATCACCGGAGGATACAAATTTACTTCCATCAAAATCAAAACAAACTCTAAACAATTGCTTCAGGATGTGTCGTAATTTCACAGTTAAATTTGGAACTTTATCTCAGCCTGGAAAATCGGGTTTAGTTCCTTCGGAAAACTGTTTCAAAGCATCGCAAAGAAAGGACTGTTATGGAACAATTCTCGCTGATCTTTGCAGAGCGACTGGAGTGAAAGTTGTTCAAAACTTGGAGCTATTTCCGGACCGTATGCCTGTGCAATTCTTGTGCTCAAAAAATTCAAAATTTAGGGATGTTATTCGAAGTTATTCGGAGTGCGATAGGTAGCGAGTCTGCTGTTTCCCAAACTCCGTCAAAACTCTGAAAAAGCTTGCCGCAAGTCTTTGAGATCTGCCGTCGGATCAGGACAAAAATGATCTTGAGAGGAACTTCAGGTAAAAATAGTGATAGTGAGAAGAATTCCCCAATATCGAGAACCAGTTCGTTGTGTTCATGCAGGTCACGCTCAAATGAGCATACCTGATTTGATTGACGGATTTATCACTTGGCAATCAACACTACCATGCCGCGCCAATCAGGAAACTCTGTTTGTGGACGAACAGGTTTTTCAAAATTGTGGGGTTTGCGGGCAAGCATTTCTGTCTCTCCTTTCCCCTCCCCCTCCACACACTTTTTTGCGCCCGCCCTAATTTTCCCGTGGCCAAAAAAGTGAAAAGTGCATCGAACGTGCGGAAAGTCTTACCAAAACGCTTGCTACACAGGCTACTGGTGACCTGTTATGGACAATTTGCACTTCCGGCATATCAGGAATTAAATGTATGTAAGCATATTACCAGTGACAGATGAAAGGTCAATTCAATTCAGGGAAATTCAGATATTCACGGGAATCCAGTGACTTCTTTTCCGAAATCAAGAAAATGGACACTATAGTAATTAAAAAAGAAATTCTGAAGAATTTACAGGCGGCCGATGGTAACTCTGCCCGCTCTTTCTCCGGTGGACCCTGATGTACACTCTCTTAAAATTCCAAGGAGACCCAGCACATGAATCTGTGTGACCAAAACAGCAACTATTTGAAAAGCTCAATATTTTTACTATTGTTGTGACACTATCAAGAAAGATACTTTGGGTATTCTGAAGAATTTACAGGCGGCCCATGGTGATTCAGCGGCATCCCCCCTTCCCCCACTAAGGAGAGAGCCCCAGGAGACAGCATGTAAACAGTGTGAAAGTGTGATGCAATACTTTGGCTATGTTGTAACCGGCTGGCACACCTTGGCTTGTGATGAACTTTGAGCTGCGTGCTTGTGAATCTCCGATATGGCGCATTCCCTATAAAAACAAGATTGAACACGTCTGCAGCAATTCCAGGGTTGTCCCTAACTGCCAGCAGCTGGCAGAATTAACCGGCTACTTGGGTTTTTTGTGCCAGCTACTTTTGTGATATATAATTTACATTTTTAAAAGACAAATTATTTGTTCCTTTACTGGCACAGATATATGAAAATGAAACTTATTTCCCATTGCAGTTTATTGACTTGAATATAATCTGGTTGGCACAGAGATACACGATTATTACGGAAAACCGTAGTTCATTACGTTGAGTTCTGGGAATTACATGTAGAAAACCACTGAAGGCATGAGTTTATACGTCAAATAAAATTGAAAAGTTGCAATTACTTTTGGAACTGACATTATTGGAAATTTGTGCTCAGAATCAAGGAAACTCCGTTTTTGGGCACTAAAACTGTAAAAATTTCCTGGGGGGGGGCATGCCCGCGGACCCCCCTAGAGGGGATCACCTTTGGTGCTCGATAATCACTATCCGGCTACTTAGAAATTTTTGCCAGCTATACTTCCCTGAAGTTTTCTGCGATCATAGCTATAGATGGAAAGTTCACCTTGAAAACTCTTAAGCAAAGGTCATGTCACGAGGAGAATGTCCAGTATTTAGAGATTGGCTTTCAATCCGATAAAATCGATGTCATTATAACAGCAAGGCTATTGTTTAGAGGCCGCGCGAACCCAAGAAGACTAAGTGAACTGACAGACGACGACTAGCGATGGAAATGAAAAAAAAAACGTCAATTTTATGAGTCAGCACGACATGCGTATACGAACGACCGCCACCTAATGAAGGGCCCATGGAAAAAGGGTGCAAGTGGTGATATTGGTTCAAAAATAAAAATTGAAACTGATTTTAGTGAAAATGCCAGAATAAGTACATTTATTAACAACAGGGAGCTGAAGTTGTGTTTGGATTTTTTTGTACTCATTTTGCGCAGCGTATGGCAGTTGGTTGCTCCCAAGAAAAGATTGATGTCCACTATTACAGTATATTAATATAGGTATTTATTTTCCATTCAAGTAATAATAATAATAATAACAATGATAATAATAATAACTTTATTTATGTGTCAAAGTGATCTTACTAGCACCCTGTAAAAACAGGGTGCTAACTAGGGGCACATGGCTATTTAACTAGTAATAGTTGTCACTACAGCTGCCCCTGCTTTTCTATAGTTTTATTAATAATGGCAAGGTAAATTAAGCACAAACAAATAACAACATTTATTGTTGTCAAGACTTGCACAACTGAAACGGTTTTTTAAAATATTTATAAAAACGCAACAAGGCAACAATTAAAGTTTGTTGAAGGAGTTTGCCCAGTGAATGTCAACTACACTGGACTTGACTATTTGTGTTTCACGCTTTGTATTTAGTGTATCCATTGCTCGTTCACTTCCCTTCAGTTTAAGAAATACAGATACAAATGATATAATAAAGGACATGCACAGCTAGCTGAAAATGTATTTTTAAAATGTACAGAAACGCAACAATTACTTATCATAACCCATTGACTCGTGAGTTTCCCATAAAATAAATTTTGTCTACTCAATTGAATTTAAAATATCCTGATATAGAAAACTATGGTTACATATCAAGTATTAGGCAGAAAACAGCCATGAAAATGAAAATTGCTGAAATTTCCCATTCCCACAGGTTGTTGTATATCAAATTTCAACTCGTTTATGCAAATTCGACCGTGTTTACAAAACGTTGCATTGCTTCTTAAATCCCATCACTAATGTAAAATGGACAGAATAATCGACAAAAACGGTTTTCCAGCCAAGAATTTATTCAAATAAGCAATACATTTGCTTTTAGTAGCGATAAACTCTAGATTTTCTTATGTGTGCATTGTAACTCTTGCAGACATGACTTTAAACAGGACATATCTAATCGATAGAAATCGATCACTGAAAATGTAATTGATTAATCGATAATACTCGATAGTACTCGATATTTGTCGATTGATTAGTCAATTTAATCGATTGAAATCGATTATCACAAATTTTTGGTCACATCGATGGAAATCGATAATCAAAAACGTGATCTGATCTTCTCATAACTTGCGTAACACTTACCTTCAAGGTTACCTTCGAATCCACTTTGTTAATAAAGATGATGTTATTTCTTTCTCCAATGGTAGCTACTTTTCTTTTTTTTTCACCAGGATCATTGCTGTAAAGCTGAAAAGCAATACTTCAGCAGATTTCAGCCCAGCAGTGCTATGGTGCTGTGTACTCTCGTTATGTACTCAATCTTTGCTGTACTACTGTGTACTAGTGTACTTACGAGTATTGAATAACGATTCATAACTAATAAACAAATCAAAGGACAACTTTTACGTGCATTTCATGGTGCATTTGTACTCTACAATTGTGGCTATGTAATATCCGGAGTCACTACTGAAGAAATTGGCAAACTATCGTCCGTTCTCCGAGCCTTTGGAAGGGTATTTGTCGAGCGCTTATGGGGAGGCACGCAGTGCTTGTATTAGATTTGTTAGCCGCTGACCACAAAAAACGACAACCTTCCTTATTCAAACAACATCTTTAATATCTGCCAATGAATACACTGTACAGTAAAAGAACGAATTATGTTAAATTCTCGAAAACGTTTAGAGTTACTGAGTTCTTTCGTCTTTGGATGGAGTTATTATCCTGCTGGTTGTTCGCCATGGTAAACTCAGAAATGCTTTCTGGCCTGGACATTGTAAATCCGCCTTGCCAAGCTTAAAATGCTGTGTAGATAGCTTTGTTTGACATAGTTTGGAGGTTTTTGATGTTGAAATTAGAAACAAGACAAGAAAAGGACTCGTGAATCAGCCGGACATATTGCAGCAAGCGTTACTTTGTGAAGGCGGAAATGACAGTTGCGTTACGGTTGCGGTTTGGAGGATGTTAATGTTGAAATGTGTAACAGAACGAGAAGAGGACTCGAGAAATCGTAACAACAAGCATGACTTTAAAGGCGAAAACATTATTTTCGTAACAGTTGTGTTTTTTGTGTTTTAATCCTTTTCAGTTTCAAAATGTATTAAAAATCCTTTAGTCAATCTTAAATACAGTGTAAGAGAATGTTTATCAGTTCACTTTGGACTACTGTGTATTTTTTCGATCATTGTCGAACAAATCGATAAAATCGATAGCTAATTACAGAAATCGATCAAAATCGATAATCACAAGAACGCTAGTGATCGATTCCTATCGATTTCCGATATTAATCGATTGATTAGTATCGATTACGATCGATTACATTCGATTTCTATCGAGTATCGAAAATATCGATTAGATACGTCCTGCTTTAAAATAGTGCAGTTAGTGGCGACCAGTTGATCAAAATTGGAGCCGCTTTGCGAACAGAATTGCAAAAATCATAGAAATCTGGATCAAACGATCAGTTAAACAATTTTGGAAAGGCAAATCAGCATTTAAAACAACATTTACCGTACTGTAGCGTTTACCCAAGTCTTGTAAAATCTATTTGACGTCCGCAGTTTGCTTCGTTTAGCTTGTGTAAATATTGCGGTTTCCGGACAGCACCTTGCGCGCCTCTCCTTTGTTCAAGTCATGATTTCATCTGGTGTACAACAATTTCCCATGATTATGCCGGGACTTCAATTCTGCCTCCTCGGGTTTTGCAAAGCCCTGTGGGGGGGGGGGGGGGGCAATTATCTATAACTACAAATTCTTAAAAATGCACTGATGTCTAAATAATATACAGTTAATATGTAATAGTGTACAATAATTTCAATCCTATAAAATTCAAATAATCATGATAAAAATAACTGACTGACTAACTAACTGTCGCATAATGAGCAATGGCACTGTTTTACTAATAGATCATCCAGGCTCATACTTCTCACTTAAGTTTTAAAAACATATATGGTCTGATTGTTTGACCTCTGAACACAGTTTAGACCATATAGTGCTCGACATAAATAGCTGATCAGAAGTTCCCCGCCTGCTAAAAACAGTGCCTGGTGTAAAAATGTTGCAAAGATTATAAAAAAAAGGCCAAATGAATGCGCTTTTCTGGGGCTTTGTAGTGTACAGTTGTATGTAATGTATTAGTCGTTAAATTTATAATAATTAAAATGTCGGTTGTTTTGATATATATTTTGTATATTATGTTATGTTATAAGCATTACGGAAGCATTATGGGAGAATAAGCACTACAATACAGCAATTCAAATAGGCTATTTGTAATTAAATCAATCAATCAGTCAGTTAACCATTCAATCAACAAACCAGGAAACTATTATAAGAGTCAATCAGTCATTACAACTAAATCATTGCAGTCAGGCAACTGCCTGTAGTTTTTGTTGGGCCTCTAGTGATAACAGCTTTCTACATAATGTACCTTGCTATTGGCTTCAAGAGTTACCCTTTTTCAAAGTTGTTCAAAGAGCAGCTAACTCTATCCACCAGATAAATCACTATCCAGTGGATAGTTTGATTTGTCTTGTTATAATTTATCCGCTGGATAGCGATTTATCAGCTGGATAGTGGTATCCAGCCGGGCCCTGAACCAAAAACTCACTCAGGCTATAGCAATCAGTTGTCAGTTTAAATATCCAGGATCACAATCTTCAATTTACAGTGTTGCCATTCTGAAATACTAGTCCATGGGCCAGGAGACGAAGCTGTTCCCCCCACCTCGGGGAATTTTGTGGACATGTATCATTTTGAAGCATAGCCTAAGCATGTTTCAAATTGTTCGCACTTCTCAAGTGGAGGCATTTGGCCATACAGCCACATTCTTAATATGAGGCAAAAAACCACAGGGTACCCACATCGTGATTTTTGAAAATTACACCTAAAATGCCCAGATCATCATCGTCTCCTGCAGCGTTCTTTATCTGAAACAAAAACCACAGGGTACGCGTTTCATACTTTTGTTGACAACCTCTAGAAAGGCATTCAACAATCCTAATACTATTAGAATACTGCAAAAGTGCACATGCATTTGATATGAAAACACACCTGTACGCCGTTTCTATTATGCATCAGAAGTCAAGTCCACAACATTTTCCAGCTCGGGAATCTCTTTGTCGTCTTCATTGTCTCCTGCAAGAGTGTCATCTATGATATCTACCAGCTCTTGAGACATCAATTCACCTTCTGTCCATATAAACTCTAGAGCACCGACTTTGTTCACTTCCCAACCAAGGCCATGTGGAGGAGGAAGAAGAAGAGCTGACTGGTGAGCATTTCTGCAAATGTAGGCCTGGTACCTGTTGATGTGCACGCATAGTGAGTGGTCACGAGATGGTGGAAGCAGGCTCATTAAGCCACTCCACTGCATCATCTGAAAGGAAAACACCAGATTCAATGGCCAACCACTGGAGAGATTGCTCATGTTATCGACAGAAATACAGTGCTACACTGCAAGTGATGGTAGCTATTTCAAGCACATTTGGGAAGCTTGCAGAATATGTCTACAAGCAGCTTCCAAAAGTTTCCTGTGTTGACTTCATACATGTAACAGATTCATGTCATCCCTCTCTATCAAGGGAATCGAATGACATCAAAGAGGAACATCAACACTGCATCTCGTCAGTGGGCCACTAACAACATTTTTATGACATTTTTAAGAGACAGTTGAAGACCTTACTATTTTAGACTAGCAGATAATTTTTAACTCTATATAGGTGTACATAATTTAACTCTTTTAAAATTAATTCAATGAAACATTTACATATCCTCTTCATTATAATTATCTTTGATAGACTGGTGTGAATAAGTAAGCTATTCATATGTATATTTGTTTGCATTGTTTTTAAGATAAATTTGTGTAATTATTCCACATATTCAATATATTTTTAGGTTTGGGTAGTTATAGTATTGTAACATCAATAGGGACAACGGAATTGAAATTCCTGAAGCGTGGATACCAACGATCAAGAAACACAACAGGAGACCGGTACATCAGCGAACCGCTGAGGCAACAACTTCAAATCGGACCTCTCGGGAAACAACTTCACAGCAGAACAATGAGGATTGAAATGCACCAATCACAGCCCACCATCGTGATTCATATGGTGGCGCCCAACCAGTCGACCTCATTGCCTGATGAAGACTAGCAGTAAGCAGTCGAAACGTCGCAATCTACAACTCAAGTGACTACATTGTGAGACAAACTATGTACAGTTATCATTTAACTATAGTATTATTGTAATGCACATTTGATCATGTTATGAGTAGTGTTTGCACAATATCAAGTAATAAATATTATTATTATTTTTATTATTATTATTATTATTAGTAACAAAAGTACCACGAGTCTGAAAAAAGTTTATCGTACACAGAGAACAATTAGTGACGTCTCTCAAGCTTCCTTCTTGAAGAGTGGAAGAAGGACAAAATTGCTGGAAAGCTGCACAGATTGATAGCAGTAATAAACAGAAGAGTTGTGAGTAGTGATTTTTATTGATTGATCGATACAAGCGATAATGTTTACATGATTGATGTCGATAGTTATTGATTTATCGAACGGTTTTCTGATATAGCTTTTATCGATTGCCCGGGTCGGGTTATATTTGCTTGTGAAGAGGATGTGGTTTGTCTTACAACTGTCAATTGCTGATGAGATATTGAAGCTTTGTTCTTTCTTTGTTTTCTTTGTTCTTCACGTTCTTCACATCGCAGAAACAATGCCCGACACCATCGTAGTCAGATCCCCAGACACGGGTGTATTTGTTCTCCTTCTTAGAAATGCACTGAACCTAGCAAAGAGTGTTCTGTATGACATGAGTGTTGGTGACAAGAGGCGGCTGATAGATGTGAAGGCAGCAGCATGTGATTTTGGCGAGGGAATGTGTTGGCACTTCCTGGCTTCCATAGCTACACTGGTTGTGACACCACTAGTGCCTTCGTCCGGGAAGGAAACCCACTTAAACTCCTTCAGAAGCACACCTCCTTTATACTGACATTCCAAGACATCAGCAAGTATCCAGATCCCTCTGAAGAAACACTGGAATGTCTAGAGAGCTTCACGTGCCTCACATATTGTGGTAGACTTGCTGAATCAGATGTAAATTTGCTGAGGTATGCCAAATTCCAGGAACAGCTAACCATGAAGCCTGGTGGGAAGCTGTTATCAAGCTACAGTGGGGTGGATATGAGCCTGCTTCCACCACACTCACTATGCACATCAGGAGGTGTAACTACCAGGCCTACATTTGGCGAAATGCTCACCAGTCAGGTCTTTTTCTTCCTCCTCCACAAGGCCTTGGTTGGGGAGTGAACGATGTTTGCTTGATCTAGAAATTATATGGATGGAAGGTGAATTGATGCCTCAAGAGCTGCCAGAAATCATTAGCTGACACTTTTGCAGGAAAGAGATTCCCGAGCTGAAAAATGTTGTGGACTTGACTTTTGATGCATTATAGAAACAGCGTACAGGTGTGTTTTCGTATCAAATGGATGACTGTGCACTTTTGCAGTATTAGAATATTGATTGCCTTTTAAGAGGTTGTCAACAAAAGCATGACATCCATGGTTTCCTTGTGGTTTTTGCTTGAGATAAAGAACACTGCAGGAGTTGATGATGACAATTAACAGATTCCCAGGATGGACAGTGTTATATACGTGATTTTGATAGATTGAAATACATGCACATTTTAAAGTGTTATGTGTCTTGTCTGGGCATTTTAGGTGTAATTTTCAAAAATCAAGACCTGGGTGCCGCGTGGTTTTTTGCCTCACATAAAGAATGTGGCCGTACGACCAAATGCCTCCACTTGAGAAGTGCGAACAACCTGCTTTGAAACACCCTCAGGCTTAATGCTTCAAAATGATAGTGGAGCCTGCGGGCAAAGCCCACCAGCAGAGCTCCATTGCTAAGCAAATTTGGTAACCTATGGATCCGAGAAATTTTGGTTGTGACGTAATAGTCACATGACCGTACGTCCGTCCGTCCGTCGGTAGACTCTGCGGGAGGGGGAGGGGAGTCCCAAGACAACCCGAGGCGGGGGGGGGGTGGTAGAGAATGCCATCTTTTCTTGGCGGGAAATCGCGCGGTACTTTTGGGCAACCGGCGTTTTTCTTGGTGGCCGGGAAATCGCATGGACCATCGTCGCTTTTGAAAAAGCAAAACGATTGTTCGAGTGTACTGCAGTTTTATACTTGACCAAAAAAATGTAATATCTATAAATGGAAAGAAAAAGTTCAAAAGAATACTGGTAGAAGGCAAAAAGTTCAAGTGACGAAAGCTGCCTTCAAAGGACTTCATCGCTTTGTTTTCTTCACGGCAGAGAGCTTGCCCTGTTCAGAAACATATACGAGTAAGTGAAGTTTGTAAAGGGTCTAAGGTACCTGATTTTGAGCATTACGGTCAAAGAAATTACGTTTTGACATGGAAATTTAATTTATGTCATTATAAATATGTCATTTACTTTTGACTTTAAAGAATTATTAGAAAATCCCGCTCAGATTTATGACAGATGTAGTCTTGAATATTTTGCCATGCTCAGCCGATTTCACTCGCCGCTTTCACTTGGACCGACCCACGATTTTGGAAGGTTTTTCAAAAACGATTTCTCTGTCCATTATTTTGTGTTTGTTTATTCATAACAGTAGGTCCAGGCACAGTCACAAGACAACTAGCTGCACAAGCATCACTTCACTGCAGAGATTATGGCAAATAATTGCTTTCAATTTTGACTGTCGGGTACATCTCTTTGTGCAATTGTCGATTTTCTTGTCCTCGAAGTTTTCAATAGTAATAATCTTTTAAGTGAAGCAGTTTTCGGTTAAAAGTTATTTTATCCCAAAAGCTTCCAAAAACAGTTTTGTGCGTTCCTCAAAGTACCTAACTTTATAATTTTTTATAGGCTTACTTTGCATCTGCAAAACTTATGCCGGCATAATTTAAAGCGTGTCTGGTGTTTGTTTTGAATCTTGATGGTCTCTAGTTAGAGATCGAAATATAACATTTATTTAAAAAAAAAACTGTAAGCGAAGCAGTTGTCAGTTTAAACCTATTATATCTGAAAAGCTTCCAAAAACATTTCTGTGCATTTCTAAAAGCACTCGAATTTCAAACCATTTGCAGCCGCAAAACTTATGCCATAGAGCATGCAGAGTTTAAAGAATGTTTGGACGGTGTTTGTTTGTTTTCAATCTCGATTGTCTCAAGTTAGAGAACAAAATATAAGGGTTACTCAAGTGTAACTATAAGCGAAGCAGTTTTGAGTTTAAAGCTATTTTATCCGGTAAGTAATGATCAGTGTTCCTCAGTGCTCGTCGAATTTTTTCGCCGCTGCTAAAACCCACGCGACATTTCTTCGATAAGTTTATTACAAGTGCTTCAAAGCTCCCCAAATCCTTTCTTTCGGGTAATCCCAGTAAAATGCCGGTGAAATGCCAGTATAAATTTATGACCAGACTAATAGTGGCAGTTCATGTTATTTGTTGACATCCGAACGCAATGAAGATAACCCATTTAAACAGTCGTCAATAAGTTTTATTTTGTTGTTGTAAATGAGCGCCATTTCAAGTTCATTCAAGCGAACAGCCAATAATCCAAGGAGATTTGACAAGCCTTGACAGTTAATGGCAGGATATGGAAACATTGCAAACACCAAGCAAGACAGCTCGTGACTCGTGAGTAAAATATGTGTTCAGTTTGATGCCCGAAAAAAGAAATAATCAGGCTGTGCTCAGCCTCTAGAATGACCTTTCGAGCTTGGTTTTAACGAACAGATCCCCAAAATGTTGGAGGACAACTCGGAACACTTTCGGGCTTTTTGAGAAACACTTTTCGAAAGTGAACGAGCCAAGAAAGCCCCAAAATCTATTTCAGACCGAAAAGTTTCAGGACTATATTGAAAAATGAACACCAGGTTATTGCTTGGCAGCTCCGCTTTTAGGCTTGGCTAAATCTATATATTATATGTCCCCGAAACTCCCTGAGAAGGGGAGGCGAGGTCATCTTCTGGCCTATGGACTATGCATTAAAGTCAGTAGTGGATTTAAGGTGGCTCGAAAGGGTTTTTAAATGTTATAAACCTTTTGAAATGAGGAAAGATTACAAGGGAATTAAAATTATATTTCTGAGCATGTGGGCAATCTATGAATATCTAATGACAACACTTTAGTCGGGTAATACTTTAAGGCTTGTTGTGATGTCATATATAGCCGTTACCATGACAACCCTGAAGGTCCACAAAAAGAACTCCAACCTGTTTTCACCAATTATCCGGAAAACTAAGTCAATGACCTACCCTTTTTATTGCACTTTTAGAAAGCTACCTTTAACATTCTTTAACTTCTCTGTTGGTATGGCAAAAAGTTATTCAGTAGAACTTAAGTTATATCGAAAAAGCCATTTTATGAATTACAAAAAATTCCACTGAATAAGTTTCCTCCAAATGCTTCTATTTGTATTGGCACACTTAGTGTTACATGCATACAAAAAACCAGGATGGGTCACTGAGCAAAATTTCGAGATAAAAACAAAATAATGTTTCATACAAGTTTTATTTCCGGTTTGTGCAATTTTATGCGGCATTTAACTTCCGGTATTTTGTGTGTGCGACTAACTAATAGAAATTTGGATTCACTCAGCTGATGCGTGCATTCTTGCTATGTCGTGTGTAGGCTACGCGCGCGCGTGGCTGAAAACCCTTTCGAGCCTCCTTAGGTAGTCTTGAACCCCAGTTTGGTGATTTTCTAGTCCCCTTTCGTCAAGATCAAAATTTGACAAATATCACCTCCATGAAGCTATGATATTATCACAGCCTGTAATAAAATTTTTTTCCAGGATTCTGAAAATCCAAACAGTTGTTTCATTTAATGTAAGGAATTTGAGGAATTTAAGGGTGCCATTCTGACTGCCATTTTAACATGAATTAATTGGTCGTCATTGAAAGGAGATTCAAACAGTCATAACAAGAACTTTACCAAAGACAATAAAACATTTATAAGAAACTTTTCACTGCAGTGCCAGGCATAACAGGAAGTTAAAAAGTTATGATTTTAGGACTAAAAAATGAAATTTTAATTTGTAGTAAATACAATGTAAGTCACCATTGTCACACAAATATAAAGGATCAAACATCTTTTTGCACACTGCAGTGAAAACTAAGTTGAAATTACATGTATTTGAGAAGCCTTCCAAGTTTGGTAGAAATTTAACAGATAAACCACCTAGGAGATATTCTATCTACAATGAGTGCTTGTTTTGTCACAAGTGTCCAAATTCAAAGTCATATTTGGACAGCCACCATTTATTGCAATATTTCCTTCTCTGACTAATAGGCATCATGAAATCTGTAGGATTTCAAATTTTGAGGCCACTAACATTTAAGTGCGAGATTTTAGGACAATTTGAAAGTTTGAAAATTGTAAAAGATTTATATGCTGGATGGCAAAGCTTGCCACCCAGCAGCTTTTTTCCCTATAGATAAGTCTTTGTAATTTTTTGAACATTAAAATAACCGTAAAATGTCACACTTAAACGTCAGTAACCTCAAAATTGAAAATCTTCTAATTTCATCATGCTCTTTCCATTTCTGATACCTATTTTATACTATTACCATTTTTTATGATTGACAAGGTCACGTGACACAGTTATGCAAAGGGCCTATTCTAACTTGTCAAGGGATTTTTGCCTTGCCATCGTGTTTTCCAAGCCAGTAAAACACAATTCCAGCAGTAAATTCCAAAATTTCGCTCTTTACTTAAGATCTTACTGCCTCTAGCTGTATAAAGAGAGCCTCTTTTCCTGTGAAATCAATCAGAAGCACTAGCAACAATGACACCTTCTCTTGACAACTAATGTCACGGAGCACAGTGTTGACAGATAATTTTACTTCATTCACATTGTAAATATCATGTGGTGTTATCGCATGAAATACCCAAGAATCTCTCACTGTGAAATGGAATGATGAAATGTAGTTTCCACAGATATTTGTGAGTACTGTGTTGTATTTTGCACATGTTCAAGATTGCAATTTTGGTGACCTGTAACAAGGAGATTTCTTTGGTAACTCTCGGCGATGGCTAGTATTTCAGTATCATGAATTACGTACCTTGTTGTGCTTTGTGTTCATAAAAAAAATACATGTCAGAGTACACTTCTTAACCGCCAAAATACTGTAATTAAAGGGCCAGACTGTACATGTAAGTTACCCAGAAATACTGTATTTTTTCTGGTCACATATTAGTCAGTACGCACTTCAAGTATAAATTGTTTTTCCAAATAAGTGCATTTTACACCAAAAAGTCCCTCAAAATTCAAACTGGCCACCATTTTTATTGTGCCATAGTCTTCGTGACGTCAAGGGTAGATCCGATGTCCACCGGAAGTGAAAAGTCTGCCCTTATGGCCTTAATTAAAACGTGCACTTCTATACACATTATTAAGCAGATATATTCATCTATTTAATGGCTTTAAAGCTGTGAATCATTCTGCTTTTGAAAGAACTCGAACAATACAAGAAATTTTAAATAAAATGATGAAATTTGTGCATTGAATACGAGCCATTGCCGCAAGTTGTCACAACACTCCAGCCATAGTGTGTTGCAGCTATTTCTCCCCTGACTGTTATGAGAAAAACTTAACAGACATAAAATGGGCATAATAATATTTAAATACTTATAATGTTTGTGCCATGCTGATGAATTAAACCGAATTTTTATATTCCAGTTAGAAGTATTTTGATGATGCTTTTTGAGTGTGTTCACCCTTTATCATTTAAGCTCCAATGTCAACATGCATATATTCTCCTCACTGTTCTCTGTATATTTGTTATGGTAATGCTTGGGAGAATTTGCTTACACATCAAGACATCTCATCCTTGATGTTTATTTCCTCATTTCTCATGGCCTGTATCTGTGATCAAGTAGTGATGCTCTAAGGAAAAATTAGATGTTTGTCACTATTGGGGTTTGAATCTGGAGTTTAAGAGAGTCACCTTAAAGTGCTCAACGTAGCTTTACTAGCACAGAATATAGCACAGTGAAAGTACAAATTTGTAAACAATCTATATTTAACAAATTGACACCAGTTTTTTATGCGTCTGTCCTCTTATTGACGATAAATTTTGTCATAACATTGTCAAAGTGTTGTAGATCCACGAGCCGCTCATCAACAATGCAGCGCTGAAAAGTTTGACAAAACTTTTTGCTGATTGCGTCAGCTTTACGAGTTTCATCCCTCTGTACTCTTATTGACAATAAAAATTAGCCAATCAGCGCGCGAGAATTTGCTCAGTTATTGTAAAATAGGTTTTTGATTGCTTGATTTCTTGTTGTAAAATATTGAATGACTATTAGAACTGTGTTTAGTATTCTGCTGTGCTGAAGAAGGGTGATGGGCTTTGACGGTACAATATTGGAATGCAACCATGGTATCTGGTCCCTGTGATGGTTATTTTATCATCATCATCATTTATTTATTTATTTATTTATTATTATCATAACACTGCTGGAATCCCATTGATTTTCAACCTCTTTGGTGCTGTATGTTCCTTTCAGGAAACAAACATTCAAAAGCACATAGCACTAAAAGTCTATGAAGTAGTATTGTTTTGGTTCACAGATTTGGATCTTAGTTACAGCATTGGCAAAAGTAATACAAACAAGAAGATATATTAGGTGAATTATTTACAAAAGAATTACGGCCAAGTGGTATCCACCACTGTTTGCTTGCATTTCCAGTGTAATTTGAAGTGCCCTTTTTGGATAGCAGACATACATGCAAACTGCATCGAAGGTCAGATAGAACCGCTGACGGCAAGTTTTGCGGCGATCTTACCTTTTTTTAATGTCTTTCTGTTTAAGCTCAAGTACAGTTCGTATCGACATATGGAGGAAAGACTGTCACAGGATTGGTTGGGTCTTCTGTAAACTTCACGTGGAGCTTCTCTGGTAATGCTGGAACTGTAACCTGGGGACTGAAGGACCCCAGTTCACCAGCAATTCCCCCTGACAAAAGACTGGTATCTTTTTCTAAAAGTGGCCAAGTGTCATTAAGAGTCCCACAGTCCTACACTGGACGTGTAAGTGGAAGTCGTAGCGGTGACTCATCCTCTGGCCAGGCAATCTTCACTCTTAGTAACATTAGAAAAAGTGATGCGACAAGCTATCGCTGCCAAGTAGATGCAGAAGGTCCTTTCCCCAAGGTCATTGACGACGTAGTGTTATTTGTTCAAGGTGGGTTAATAAGGAAATAATATAACATATGTAAAGCATAAAAATTCAGTATAAATCTTTAAAAAGGTTATATCGCACCTTCTGGTTAAATGAAATAAAATGCATCTCATGGTAAACCCTTCGTGCACGTGGTTGTGGTTTCTCATCTTAGCGGTCTTAGGAATGGTGAACTTATCCAATTATTTTAGTTATAATGTTTGTTTTTTTAAATCAAATCTTTCGTTGAAGTTTTTGTGCAGTGTAATTGCAACAGACTGAATAACAGAGAATCTGATCCAGTAAAGATGTTCTCTACATGTATTTCTTCGAGAAGGCGGCTAGCAGATTAATAAAGGAAAGCTACGTGGGCAACACCCATACTTTAGGAAGAAATTGGTCATCAAGGATCCGAAAAGGGATTGATAAAACAACGCGACACAACGCAACTCAACTCAACATAATGTAACAGGGCACAACACAACACAACACATCATATATGCTAAACAAACCAGTCGAGGTAACGTGGAGCTCGACCAAAAAATCCACGGAAAAAATCAGGTAAAAAACGCTGCAGGTATAATTAACCCACGAGTAATGAAAAAACAAAGAACAATTGAAAACAAAACAAAACAAAAACAAAAATATTTATATGTGAAAAAAATTTGTGAGAAGAGAGAATGACAAGAGAAAGAAAGTTACAGATCCGATCCGATCAAACTTCATTGTTTATTAACAAAGGGAAACATATCGGTGGAAAAACAAAAACAAGGAAAAAAGTATCAACAACCACGAGGTCATCATCATTATCATCATCTTTAAGGAACCTATGAAACATAACAACTTGTGCGTCACATCAAGAGCATCCAAATGTACTTGTGACAAATGAAAACTGCTTTACCTTATGATAGCTTGTCCTTGAATTTGCAGAGAAACCCATGATCACTCGTCCACTTGTTGCAAATGCAAGTCATAACGAGGGAGGTCCTGTGGATATCATCTGTGAGGCCACAGGCACACCAACCCCAAATGTTACGTGGATCCATAAAGGGCAAGTGAAGAGTTCTGGGTCCCAAACAGCTCACCTCACTTTTAGTGCAGTCAGAAAGGATGATGCAGGAACGTATCACTGCAAGGCCAGCAGCTCAGTAGGAAGTGCAGAGAAAATACTGAATCTTGTTGTTAACTGTAAGTATACGTCAAGTCAGCGATACATAACAGAATTGTAGCGTAATGAAATAATTAGAGCGATTTGTTGGGGTGCCTAATGGTGTGAAGAATACAAGCATTGGCCGACTCTATGGCAAAAGGCTCATATAGAGCTTGAAGCCTGATAAATTTACTGTATTCTGAGACATGGTTACTCTCGTGTTAACTGCTTTTAGCTGAAATGTTTGAAGGGCTTTTTTTACCAAAATAATACCTAAGCTACAAACATTTGCACAATTGTTGAGACACTCCCCCGGAAAATCGGACTTTCACGCTAAAGCAGCCTGTTGCAAAGAATTCAAAGGCTTGTTTGCTCTCCACCCCCCCCCCCATTTCAGTGTTGCTCCTTGTTACTTTGATTGACATCTCGAAATCCATACAACATTGCTAAGGGGGGAGGGGGGAGCCAAAAGGTGTTGTAGCTGGGAGGGTGAAATATGAGCTAAAATACATAGTGTCTCAAGTCTTTTTGTAATTGCTTGTCTGACCGGTTTGTTGCTGTTATAATTAATGGTGGAGATAATTATGACTCTATGTATACTCCCAGCATGTTTATAAAACAACAATAGATTGTTTATTGATGAGGTACCGGAAAGAAGTCATAAGTGGTTTTAAATTAGAAATTAAAAGGTCCCGAAATATGCTAATTTTCACACTTTATTCGTGACGCAGTTCTTGTAGACCAATTTCCCAACAAATATAGTTTTCACTGGCGAAATAGATCCCCAGACGAAGGCTTTTGTGAAGTTTCTTCGAGAGAACGACCGTGTCACTGTGAAAGAAATTTCAAAGAGATGTAGAATTTCGCATGCATGGGTGTATCGATGTTTAAAGGGAGGAAAAATGACCAGCAAAAAGAAATGCCCTGGAAGGCCACGGGAAGAGCGCCCTCCCTTTTCAATGTTGCTCCTTGTTACTTTGATTGACATCTCGAAATCCATACAACATTGATAAGGGGGGAGGGAGGGGCCGAAAGGTGTTGTAGCTGGGAGGGTGAAATATGAGCTAAAATATATAGAGTGTCTCAAGTCTATTTGCGATTGCTTGTAGCTTCTTTAACATTATTTCTTGCCCACAACAACAACAACGATAACAGATGGCCCCAGAGAAGTCAAAGTTCACCAGATAATTTTAATTAGTCAATTCATCTTGAGCATCTCCTTCAAGCCATGTGCTAGGAGTTATTTGCTTAAAATGTTTGGAACAAATTGGCTCCACGTGTTAACTATTACAGGCTCGGTTGGTCCTCTCAAGTAGAATGTCCTTGCAGGAAGGCTTGTAAAAATCTATGGAATCTAGTATCATGAGCAGTTCAGACAGGCAAGGCTGCCGCATTTGTAGTTTTATTGCTTGCTATTAATAAATCGCTTTCTTCAAGATGGAAGCGTTTAAGGTTCACTGTCATGTTTTTTTATTTTATTTTTATTTTTTTAACTTCGCCAAAGAAAACAAAACATACAACGTGACTAAACTAAAGAAGGGGGTTGGCAGGGACACTGCAACAGCTGAGGCCAATTACGGCGGGCCCGGAAAAAATAAAAAGAGTATAAATGTTAAGAATGACAATAATACAAAAAAGAGACTAACTACAGAGAACAAAGGATCGAACGAGACAGCGGACGGACACTATTACATTTTAAACGTACGCGAGTCTTCGCAGTCAAAAGAAGTGACTAACGAGGTCTTACAATAATTATATTAATCCGTTTTAAATGATGTTAAGGTCACTAAACTAAAATCAAGTTCGTCAACTAAACAGTTCCAAATTCTACATGCTCTAACGAGAAATGATTTCCAGTATGTAGTGGTCTTGCATGTTCCTTTTGCTTATTAGCGTTTTATCCCAGAAACGGATTGCCACAATACTTAACAAAGTCATTCGAAAGTGTGGAAAGTTCTCTACAGTGAGACTAACTAAACCTACGTGTATGATCGAGAGGGTTATTTTTCATCGAGAAGATCAAGAAGGTAATAATTTGTGAGCACTGATGAACACTTGAGGCAAAATTATCTGCTCTTGGCTGCAGCCATTCAATTTCTCCAGGCTTGTCCATGCCTTTCCCATGCCTTCAGAAAACAGAAGGAATGGATGAGGAAGAAATTATTACAAGACAAGATGTGTGTATACGCTCTCGCGGACATAAGACATTCAGGAGGTGGAGAGACTTCCAGTTAGCAGGGTACCAGTCCCAGTACCATACGAATGGCAAGAGTGAGCAGTATTTATTCTATTTAGCCCACCCTAAACATTTGGAACGCAATTCACAAACTGAAGACAACAACAAAAGTCTACGCTAGCTGAATATCAGCTAGCGTATTGATGCCCGATGCGTGCCCATTAGAATACAATGGAAGAATTCTGAAGAAACAAATATTGAGAAAGCACTCTAAAAGAGCGGTGCAAAGGTGACAGAGTACAAGTTCAACCATTTGCCTTCGCAGAAAGAAAGAGAGAGTGGATATCAGGTGTGAACCATGGCTGTGATGAGGTGCCAACTGGTTGAGTCTTGCTACCAGCAGAAGGTGGAGCTGTGGTTTGTGCCAGCCATAGGAGCGTTATTCAATCTAGGGTCTGCCCGTCAAAAGTCGAAGCTCCTGGATATTCCAGGCACCCAACCTCCATTTTAACGTTGCAGTTGTTAATCAGCAGAATATTGATAAATAAACCTGCTCTTTTTGAAGAACGTTATATGCATCGTAGACTCCTATTATTCTGAACACGCAAAGGTTAAAAATGATCGAGATAACGCGAATAACTGTGCAACTTTAGAGGGAAACAGGTTGTGTTCGAGGTGGTGGGAGATTCGAGATAACCGAAGTTCGAGATTGCTGAGGTCTTCCGTTTATGCCGCGCTTTTCCCGTTTTTCTACTCACTTAAATATCAGGGGCTGTGCTAAGAGTTGGTCATATGTATCTTAAAAAAACCACAGTTGCTAATCCCCAATTTTTCCTAGACAAACCAGAAGGAGTAACTATAATCACAAGTGCCGCTCAAAATACTGCTTTACAAGGACAGAATGTGACTCTTACATGCCGTATGACAGCAGCCAAACCGCCAGTATCTGAGTACAGGTTCTACCGCAATGACAGTAGTACGGCTCTTAACACATTAACGAACATCAATCAACATACCATCCAAGGTGTTCAACGGGCTCGGGACTACGGTAAATACAATTGTGTGGCAAAAAATGCTGCTGGAGAAGGACAGAGTAATGCAGTTGTTCTCAATATAAAAGGTAGGTCATTTTCTGAAGGGGACTAACTTAAAAAAGAATTATTGGGCAAAGTTTGATGTCGTTTAATAATACGGGGCAATTTTCTAGTAAGTTGTTGCATTAAGTTGAAATATTGTTGATTACCAGACAATCTCTAATTAAAAATCAGTCAACAAACATGTTTCTTGGAAACAAATGTATTTAAACAAGTGACCTATAATTCTAACTTAAACTGTGGCTTAAGAAATGGCTTCTTAAGCATGAATTCTTTCAGGTTTCTTCTTTTCAACCACTTAGGTTGAAACACCTTCACTGCGATGATCTACATATAATTCTATTTTTATCCGCAGCTCAAATATATGAATTTCATATATTAATGTTCATTTAAATCTATCCAAAGATATTTTTAGCCATTTTTCTCATTCCAAAATGATGAATTTGTAATGCTGAGATTTACCACGCTGTTCTTGCTGTTTGTAAGCAAAAAGACAATAATTTTTTAAGTTCTTTGGTTTTCAGTTCCTGCAAAGATTCAGTCAAAAATAGAAAATGTGACAGTAAATGAACAAGATCCCATTGATTTGACATGTGAGGCATCTGGTCACCCTGCACCCGCCATCACATGGACTAAAGATGGAGGACCTGTGCCATCTGCAGTGGCTGGTGTGATTCACATTGGGAAAAGCAAAAGAGATAACAGTGGAACATATGTCTGTAAAGCAGAGAATAACGTGGGACAGGCAGATCAGATGAGAGTATTTGTTACGGTGAATTGTAAGTACAAAGAAGCAAAACAAGACGGCACTGTTATTGATTCTCAGCATAAGCAGCCCATAAAAGGTTGAAATTAATCCGAAGTACTAATAACTGCAATGTTCAAATTACTTAATAACTTGTCAGAAATAACAGGTGGTCTTTCCGTGTTCCCACTCTGTTAGGGGATTAAATGGCAAAACTAATAATGAGGACATCCCCAACTAGCTTTGAGTTACGTGATAATCAGGTGTCAAACGTTTTTTAACTTTGTTAAACCTCAAAGTGAAAAACTGTGCTCAGATCTGAGAATGGTTTAGACCGGTTTCAGTTCATGCAGATTTGCTTTACAAGTCATTCAAGACAAGTGCTCACATACATCGGGACACTCTTGTACTTTGTAATTGACTATGGCCATTCCTAGCTCATACAAGAACGTTTCCCCGAGCAACTCATATAGGCTGCTATAATGTGCTATAATGCGGTAAAGCTTTTTTATGCAATTTTATATAGAGACAGCTTGTATTTTTGTGGTTTAAGCCGTATCGTTGCTTTAATAGCCACTAAGCGTGATTAATTTGTAACTACCTGCTGGAATTCCTTGTAACACAGTCATCGTAATCAATAAAATATCATTAAAACGTCTGGTGTGAAGTTAATTTTATTTGTGAATGTCTTAAACTAATGGTTATTGTCACCACCACATTCGTATACAACTGCATGGCTGCTATCAAACCTTGTGCAAGGAGATGCGATATGCCACATCTTATGGTCATATGTATCTTAAAAAAACCACAGTTGCTAATCCCCAATTTTTCCTAGACAAACCAGAAGGAGTAACTATAATCACAAGTGCCGCTCAAAATACTGCTTTACAAGGACAAAATGTGACTCTTACATGCCGTGTGACAGCAGCCAAACCACCAGTATCTGAGTACAGGTTCTACCACAATGACAATAGTACGGCTCTTAACACATTAACGAACATCAATCAACATACCATCCAAGGTGTTCAATGGGCTCGGGACTACGGTAAATACAATTGTGTGGCAAAAAATGCTGCCGGAGAAGGACAGAGTAGTGCAGTTGTTCTCAATATAAAAGGTAGGTCATTTTCTGAAGGGGACTAACTTAAAAAAAATTATTGGGCAAAGTTTGATGTCGTTTTACGGGGCAATTTTCTAGTAAGTTGTTGCATTAAGTTGAAATATTGTTGATTACCAGACAATCTCTAATTAAAAATCAGTCAACAAACATGTTTCTTGGAAACAAACGTATTTAAACGATTGACCTATGATTCTAACTTAAACTGTGGCTTAAGAAATGGCTTTTTAAGCATGAATTTTTTCAGGTTTCTTCTTTTCAACCACTTAGGTTGAAACACCTTCACTGCGATGATCTGCATATAATTCTATCTTTATCCGCAGCTCAAATATATGAATTTCATATATTAACGTTCATTTAAATCTATCCAAAGATATTTTTAGCCATTTTTCTCATTCCAAAATGATGAATTTGTAATGCTGAGATTTACCACGCTGTTCTTGCTGTTTGTAAGCAAAAAGACAATTTTAAGTTCTTTGGTTTTCAGTTCCTGCAAAGATTCAGTCAGAAATAGAAAATGTGACAGTAAATGAACAAGATCCCATTGATTTGACATGTGAGGCATCTGGTCACCCTGCACCCGCCATCACATGGACTAAAGATGGAGGACCTGTGCCATCTGCAGTGGCTGGTGTGATTCACATTAAAAAAAGCAAAAGAGATGACAGCGGAACATATGTCTGTAAAGCAGATAACAACGTGGGACAGGCAGATCAGATGAGAGTATTTGTTACGGTGAATTGTAAGTGCAAAGAAGCAAAACAAGAGGGCACTGTTATTGATTCTCAGCATAAGCAGCCCATAAAACGTTGAAATTAATCCGAAGTACTAATAACTGCAATATTCAAATCACTTAGAACTTGTCAGAAGTAACAGTTGGTCTTTCTGTGTTGCCACTCTGTACGGGGACTAAATGGCAAAAATAGTAATGAGGACATAACAAAAAACCCCAACTAGCTTTGAGTTGCGTGATAATCAGGTGCCAAACTTTTTTTTAACTTTGTTAAACCTCAAAACAAAAACCGGTGCTCAGATCTGAGACTGGCTGAGACCGGTTTCAGTTCATGCAAATTTATTTCAGCTAGTCATTCAAGAGAAGTGCTCACATACATCGGGACACTCCTGTACTTTGTAAGTGACTATGGCCATTCCTAGCTCACACAAGAACGTTTCCCCGAGCAACTCATAGGCTGCTGTAATGTGCTGTAGTGCGGTGAAGCTTTTTTATGCGAATTTGTGTGTACACAGCTTGTGCTTGTACTTTTGAGTGAATAATCTCTCCGTCTGCCTTGTCAACAGATGCCGCTACCATTAAGAGCATTTCCTCATCTGTGCCCAAGTCGTGGCTTGGTCAGACAGTGAGGTTAAAGTGCGTATCAGATGGTGTTCCTACACCAACCCTGTCCTGGTACACACCTGAGAGAACCAAATTCAAACCAGTCAGAGCTAAAGAAAACATAGTGGATGTGACAATGAATTCCGATCAACATTTTGGACTTTATAACTGCACAGCTGACAATGGTTTTGACCCTGCCTCTTTGACGGTTCGTGTCCAGCAAATAAGTGAGTAGACAGTGATTGTGCTTTTTAATTCTTTGTCTCTAAGGGTCTCTTCACTAGGAAGTGTAAATGCAGTAAGAATGCGAATAAAACTAGCTACATTATAAAACAACAAGAGTTTTCTGCTCTTTTTACAGTACCGCTGATAAGGAGATAAGCATTTGGTTTTCCTTTCTAAATTTGCAATTTCGGAAAAATGGTCGCAAGTTTAAACACAAGTCTTATTCGCAAGGTTCACTTGCTCGAAGCAAAATCTGGTTAATAAAGGATTGCATGTAGCAGCAATGGCTTCTGTTTACTTATTTCTAATGAAACAAATGAAATGCATTATGGTCAGGGATATTTTGCTCATATTAGTGACAACTGGCTTTTGAACAACCAGGCACACTCTTTTAATAACAAGAAAGATACTTCGCTTGCCGTTCTTGTTGTTGTACTTTTTTTTTGTCTCTGAGGAAACCTTAGCACGTGAACTATGACAAAGGGCTAACGCTCGAAACGTCAGCTTTCAATCTCAATACCGTGGCCAATTTACCTTATCATTACTCAGTTGATAAATCCATAATTTTGTGAACTATAGTTGCACCTTAGATGTCATTTTTTCGAACAACGTACATCTGGCTGCATATCTGTCTTTTTGCGAGGAGACGATTTCCGTAGGAATCTAGATCAACCTTGAATATTTGCGATTAGTGTTTCATCATCTTCCCTGGTTGCATTTTTCTATGTTAATTGAAAAGCAGATTTCATTGCGAGGGAAACGTTTTATGCCAAGAACCTGCATGATAATGAGTATACACTTCTTTATTCCCTCAGAGGCACCAGGTCCACCGAGCATCACCTCAACAGCAGCAGACATTCAAGCCACTTCACTGACAGTAAAATGGACTAAACCAACCGATGATGGAGGGAGTCCTATCACAGCATACCGAGTGGTCATAGTGAAAGGTGGAAATGAGACAAAGAATGAAAACGTCACTAACCACTCTTTAAGAGAGAAGTTCATTGGAGGCCTAGAAAAAAACACGAACTACACTATAAAGGTCTACGCTAGAAATTACGTGTTTGAAGGAAATGCTGGTCGAAAGACAATCAAAACAAAGTATGAAGGTAAGTAATCTCGTGAGTAAGGATTCGCGTTACGTATTGGTGTTCACGGGAAATTTTTTGCTTCATCATATCGGTATTGTTGTGGTAAAAAAACATGTTGATGCTTGGTTGGCGAAAGTAACAGAATGTTGACAGCTAGTTCAGAGTGGTGGAAGCAATGTTCAGAAAATCGCTTGCATCGTAGGCTGATGTTGTTCGTCCCCCTTAGCAAACCATTTCGTCTAGCCTCGTTTTTCATTTGCTGGACCAACTGTTTTGATAAGTAGCTGTCATCATTCTGGCATATAGCTGCCATCTGCTATCAGCCAGTCAGGGAACCATGGCCAACCACAACTTACCCAAGACCCACAAAATGCAAATGGTGACCTGACATAATGTTCAGCCAATCTTTAAGTAAATGAATAAAAATCTACCTTGAGGATTGTTTTGTCCCGCAAAAATTATGACCTATGGAGAAAGAAAAAAAATGTGTATTGGCAGCCCTAAAGACTGTAGCCTAAGTAGCAGACGAAAAGGGGGAAGGGGAAAGGAAGCGAGAACGTGAGAGAAAAATTGGGGTCTGGGGCTAGGGACGAGGGAACGCCTGCTACAAAGACCCCCATCTTTTTATTTCTACGGCAGGCAGCGGCCGCAAAATTCTGATTTCGTTAATTTTAGACAGGTCTGACATAATTTGACAAGGACGTGCTGTTCAAGATTGAATTTGGTTGCAGAGGGGCACTTTTTTGCCAGTACGCATAAAGTCAGGCTGATACTTACCCTAAGGGAGACAAACATAGTTACACAAATGATTACAAAAATACAGTTAATTATTTCAATCGTATTCTCATTCTCACATATTAACTTAGGCTAATTGCGCTAATTCCAGCAGTGTCTAATACAATTGCATATACTACAGTCAGTTTTACAGTCAGTTTTACATGAAATATACCACTAAACGTTAAGCGCTTGAATGGTACTTCTGATTGGACTATGAAATTATGTATTATCTTCTAATGTCTGGTCGTGGATGCAAGAACTCAATACTTTGAAGACTTTTGCACTGTGATAACGATATTTTTTCTGATGTTTGGTCCATAACAGTCTCTTCCGTAAGGTAGTAGTACTTATTTTCTAGGTAAATGAAAATTAATTCGAGACAATTACACACATACGAAAACTACAATTAAAAAGCAAATCTACTATTCTCAGCGCACAATTCTCGCACTGCACTTTCGGTGTCAATCGTAGTGTCTCTATAGGCATGCGTAAGCACCACAGAAGAGAGCCGTTCAGTGATGGTTGAGCGTGTGTAGGTCTTGAACCTGCGTGAGGTACTAAACTGGAGGACTGCTCTGTCGTAGTAGTAGACTCGGGCATTGTAAGAAGAATACTGAGAACTTTTGTTGTATTTGGGTACAAAATGATCCGGATAAATAGTCGAGGATAAAGGTAAAAGACGAAAGTAAAAAGAATGGATAAGACATGAAAGATTTAAGAGGGAAAATTGAAATTAAATTTATTCAACAATTTTCAGCTGTTTTTTGTCGCATTTGAAACGAACACCGAATTGCTGTAAGATTTCATCGTGTTTCTTGCTGAAGGTTTTTCTGATACTAGTAACTGTTATTGAGATACAGTTGTTGTAGTTAACCCAATAGCGGAAATTTTTGTGATTTTGAATTACTAATCGGTACCTAATGAAGCAGTTTTCACTAACCACAAGTCTACTACAACTGACTGGAATGCATTTCAAAGAAAATTATTACTGGAATACATTTCAAAGCAAAAATGTTACGCTTTTAATGGTTTCTTGGACTGGAACTAGAAAATACAACATGCACAGACGCATTCTTCCGCAACTATGTTGAAGGAAATGCCAATATTGAAATTGCACAACTTTTATGACCTTTTTCCTTATTGCCTCATCTATATGAGATCTTAATTCCCTTTTCTTCTGTAGTACAAACCATGAAGTAAAGAAATATCACATTAAGGGCGGGAAATTCTGGTACGCACTTGCGTATTTCGCGTAAAGGCAGGAACGCCCCTGGGGCAGGTTGCGAAATTGTCATGAAACCAGCGCGAGAAAAAGCAGTTAGAGCTCTTCTAAAAGGAAGAGTTGTTTTAGCGGTTTTGCCAACGGGTTACGGTCCTAGAAAGAAGAGATCTTTTCATTGTCAGAGAAGATTTCAAACTAAGCATTACACCGTTTTGTGCGTGAGTTTCAAGGCGATGTAAGTTAAATATCCCGTGAGCGGAATGAAGACTCGCCTTTTGAGAACTATAAATCAGAAGAAGAAGCCCTAAGAAACACTCGACAGCTTAAACAGTTAAATTCAGAGAACTACAAGCGAAGAAATTATTCTTTGAGGACAGACGGTTGTTTTAAAGAGAAATCTGCCGTTGCAAGACATCACTCAAGCTGTTGACTTTGTGGGGAATCCATGGCAATAAAAGTAAATTACTTTTTTAATTGTAAATTTTTACCGAAATATATATATTTTTAATTGACCGATTCTTTATATTCCTTATGGCTTTTTGAAAAATGTTGAGTTCGGCCAATAAATGCCATTCAAAATGTATCGCGATTCTTCGCTTGGATGTTAAGGTTCAGCTTTCCTAGAAGCGAAAATTGAACGTGTTTGGTTTTCAGAAGCAAAGAGGGATTTATTTTTATAAGTCTTTTTGTTTAGAAAGGCTTCGTGTCTCTTATGTTCAAATATAAGCGCAACTGATTGTTGTTCAGTATAAGTTGTTCTTTGGTTCGAAAAAATTTCTCATCCTAACTTTAATTTTTACGCTTCGTTGACAAACACTGAATAGGCCAGTAAATTCCTACGTGAGGTCAGTCATGCAGAAAAGCGCACCTCTGTTTCTGATTGGTGGTTGCATTGACAGTCAACTTGATTGGATTACATAAAAATCGGTGGGCGGGGATGAAAAAATGGGGGTCTTTGTAGGGTGTGTTCCCTCATCCCTATCCCCCATTCCCCCCCCCCCCCGCGTTCTCGCTCCCCTTCTCCTTCCCCCTTTACGCCTGCTACGCAGGCTATATAGACTGAGGAAAGTGCGTCTTTTACTTCCTGGATTGTCTGGCCGGCTAGAGGAAAACCAGCAAAGTATCTGATCATTGATTTTCTACATTTTTTTTTATCTTTTCAACTAAAATGACAATTGAGTCTTTCTATATTTGCAACGCAGCCTGCAATGTGTTACACCGTGTTGTTATTGTCTTACCCTTTATATAGCTATAACAGATACGTTTATCCCCTTCGTTAGTCGCACAGCGATCATTATGTAGCTGAGTGTTTTGCAGTTGATTCTGCCCGCTTCCTTTAGGACAGGAAACGCTTTTGCTTACAGACGATTCTACATTTAAATACAGCATTTGACTGAAAACTGTTTCAAACGGGATGCCATGCTTGTGAGAGATCCTACATGCAGCATTTTGATTCGGAACTGCTTTCTTAAAGATCAAAGAAATCAATACGGGGAGTAATTCTTGGAGATTCAACAACATCTTTGTCCAACTGTGTTTGATAGTTCTTGTTATCATTTTCTGTGTATCTATAAGGAGTCCCTGCTGCCGCAGAAATAGTAGACTTGCCTGCAGAAACGAAGGATGTAGAAGTAACCATAAAATGGAATGAGCCACCAGACAATGGCGCATCCATCTTTTCCTACACTGTGTACCAAAGAACGGTGAGTGATGATGGTACACATGGTGAATGGAACGCAAAAAACGTAATTAAAGAAGAGCCACTGAAGCGACAAGTTGCTGTAAAACTGGAGAAAGGCAAGAATTATCAATTTGTTGTCACTGCCACAAATAGATTTGGCGAGAGCTTAAAAGAAGGGGAAAAAATCAAGACAATCGTAGTCTTAGGAGGTAAGTGGATGCTGTGTAACGTAAGGAAACCAATATACACTACAAAGACTAATTGCTGTACAATAATAAGTAGATTATTCTGTGATAAATAAAACTCCTACTACATTACTAATCTACTAGGCTAGCTCGTACAAGCTCACTTTTACCCTATGTCACCAATTCCCTTTATAAAAGCGTTAATTGAGAAAGACCTTCGTATGCCATATGACAGATAGTTCCACAAAGCAGCTCCACTTGATGATGTGCTGCGTTTTTAAACGCAGTTTTTGACTTGGGTAACCCCATATTGTGACTTAAGCCTCTAAAAGCATATTCATGTCTGTCGGATGTTTAAGGAAAACGTTTGACAGATAATTGGGTGTCAGCTCGCTGATAGTTTTGTACATATGAGTAAACTTAAAATGTAGCATCCTTTCCTCTAGAGTGTCCCATGTATACCAACAGAGGGTGTATCATAACTCGAGCAGGTGATTATTCGAGCGAGCACGTTTGTGTATTTTCTGAAGGTTACTACGTACTGCGGAAGCTACTACTCTCGGGTTTAATTAGCTGGCATCTTGTTTATAGTTATATATTTCGAGTTTTGCTACTTTAAAGGGTATGTTACTTTAGGAATATGAGAACATTTTGTTTCTTTTAATACATTATGTTAGGGTGGACTTTTAGGTCATCTCTTTACAGATTAACTAGATAGCTAAGATACATTTCGATATCTGCGTAGGTGTTCCGGCAGCCGTTCAATTTACAGCTGAGGAAAAGGATGGTTTTATAACATTGAAATGGACAAAACCAGAAACCAATGGAGCATCCATTATAAAGTATTCTGTCTACCAAAGATTCGTGAATGATAAGAAGTGGAGGCGTGAGGACATATCCGACACCTCCAAACTTGACTATGAACTTAAAGGGGATGAAGGAAAGGAGTATGAATTTGTGGTGACTGCGACAAACAAATATGGTGAGAGTTCGAAGACAGCCAACATACAGAAGGTCAAAGTTTTAAAAGGTAAGTATCTAGCGTTACCTCAGGTGACAGATGGTCCCGTTTTGCTGCATGTAGCTTTGTTTTGCTCCACGAAAACGGAGGATTACATCATACATTCGTAAAAAGATTAAGGTTTAACTGTAGTTTTAACAACGTTTCTGTATTGTAGGATTTAGCTATATTCTGTTCCTTTTGCACTCATAGGTCAACTTCGATTTGCAGTAGGGCACTTTGTGTGTTATTATATAGCTTGACACAAGAGCCAGAACCAGTTAGAACCGGTTCGAGTGGACTGATCGTAAAAAAGGAGAAACATCCATGTGCAGTTGTTGTTGAATCGTGTCTTATCGTTTGAGCTCAAATTCCCTCTTCGGATTGCCTGGGGGGCGGGGGGGGGGGGTAATGACTGACAACATAACCATGTTTCTTGTTAGTTCCTATTCGACCAGGATTGCAGCTATTGTTGAAATGTGACAAAAAATGCTTAGGTGCGGCTTGCATCCTAGCATTATCAAAATGACTAATGTTTTTTGTCCCTTAACGCTAAAGAACGCCTATCTCCTTCAATTCATTTTGACTAGGCACGGGTTTCGTTGTTGTTTATGTACATGTACGGTACTTTTTTCTAACGTTTTTACTCTTATTTTGTAGGGACAGGTACGGACGGACAGAAACAGGGGAGTGGTGGCATGAATGTGGCTGTTATCGCTGGAGCAGCAGCGGCCGGTGTTCTTCTCATTCTTGCCCTGGTTATATTCGGAATTTGGTGGAAACAAAGGAAAGCGCCATCTAAACGTTAGTGTGGTTATTTTCAATCATTTAAACAATTTTAAAATTTTCTTTAGTTTATTGTTTTCCTTTGTAACAAAAGGTTATAATTGATATAGATAACTGTCTGCTAGAGAAAGTATTGAGAAAATTTTTGCTCCACATTGTCTTGTCCCTTATCCTGTTACCATCAACGCGCTTCACGCGTGAATACGATGGCCTACAAGGGACACGCTGCAAACAAAAGAGAAAACACGCCAAAAAAAAAAGGAAGCCATGCAAACAAAAAAGAAACCACGCAAATAAAAAAAGAAACCACTAAATGCCCGGCAGTCAAAAATTTTCACCAAATTTTCCCAGAAAGCCTTTCTCAAACCTCATGAAACTATTATGTCTTTGTTTAGAAATGACAAGTGATTCCAAAAATTATTTAGGCTGTGTAGTGGATGGGATATTTTGCCATTTAGTCTATTTGAGATTGTGCCCGGCTGCCGGGCATATGGCCACGGCTGAAATAGGGTGGATCGCTCCGTTTCTCTCCTTTTTTAAGTTCCTTGAACCCTATGGTCTTGCTGGATGATTCGCTTGTGGGATTCGAAAGAAATACTCCACACTTTGAGCAATTATTTTGCACTTTCCACCACAACTGATACAAAACATGGCGGCTTGCGAGGGAGGTCGTTTTTCACGTTCGTTTTGTTTTTCACTTCCGTTTTCTTTTTTGTTTGCGTTTTTACCCCGCCGTCAGGACGGGGTCTAGTAATACCCGGTTTTTTTTTTACCCTGCCATCAGGACGGGGTCTAGTAATACCCGTTTTTTTACCCCGCCGTCAGGATGGGGTCTACTAATACCCGTTTTTTTTTTTTTTGGTGGTCACTTGCCCCAGACCTTCGCTCGGTCAAAACAATACTTGTCGGTAATTTTCGTTCGTTTAGAGTTTATTTGCAAGAATTTTCATGATAGTTGGTGTAGAAAATTACTGGCGATTTAATGGCATAAAAACCCCTTCGATGAAAGCAAGAACGAAGGTGCTAGCGAGCTTTGAAGGTGGCATGAATTCGCCTAACTTGCCCTGGCACGTAAACATTACATCACTGAAACACAGAAGCCAATTCGGGGAAGTCCCTTGCTTTCGCCAAGTTGAATAATTCAACAGTGAAATGCAAGCATTTTTTTGGCAGTTTTACTTTGCTTCGCCAAAATCTTTAAGGAAAGTTGTGTAGAAAGGTACAAGGAATTCAATGGAGTTAACATTTCTTCGACGACAGCAAGGACGAATGTACTAGCAAGCTTAAGTTTGAAAGCTGGCATGAACTCGCGATTGTTATGAACTTAGTAATTATGATGTAAAGTGTATGTATGAGTGCCAAGAAGTGAGCAATACTGCCCTCCATAATTTCCCTCCGGCCACAGGCCTTAAAAGTAAGAAATTAGAAATGAGAACCAAGATAAAAGAAAAATCTTTGACCCCGGCGGGATTTGAACCCACGACCTCCTGATTAGAACACCGTTGCTCTACCAACTGAGCTACGAGGCCAGGCTGAGTCACGCTTTGATCAAAATATTTCATCACACTCTTCGTCACGCGCGCTAAAACAGGGTGATTAGGCAGGTCATGTCTTGATTTATATTATCATTGCAAACGCGTAAAAAATACGATAAATCACCAACTTTTAAAATTTACACCACTTCGGCTTGTATCTCACGTGACCGTAATATATTTTGGACCCCAACGGCAGAGAGAACAACGGTGGGGTTAATGCCCCTGGGGCTTTTCTTGTTTTTTTTTTTTTTTGGTGGTCGCTTGCCCCAGACCTCCAGGTTTTGCTCGGCCAAACAAATACTCGTCGCCTCTTTTGCTACGAAGGTGGGGGCTCGTATCTGAGTGACCTACATATATTTTGCACCCTAGGGGAGGGACAACAACGGCGGGGTCTAATGCCCCTGGGGCTTTTCTTGTGTTTTTGTTTTTTTTTTTGGTGGTCACTTGCCCCAGACCTTCGCTCAGTCAAAACAATACTTGCCGGTAATTTTCGTTCGTTTAGAGTTTATTCGCCAGAATTTTCATGATAGTTGGTGTAGAAAATTACTGGCGATTTAATGGCATAAAAACCTTTTCGATGAAAGCAAGAACGAAGGTGCTAGCGAGCTTTGAAGCTGGCATGAATTCGCCTAACTTGCCCTGGGGCGTAAACATTACATCACTGAAACACAGAAGCCGATTTGGGGAAGTCCCTTGCTTTCGCCAAGTTGAATAATTCAACAGTCAAATGCAAGCATTTTTTTGGCAGTTTTACTTTGCTTCGCCAAAATCTTTAAGGAAAATTGTGTAGAAAAGTACAAGGAATTCAATGGACTTAACTTTTCTTCGACGAAAGCAAGGACGAATGTACTAGCGAGCTTTAGTTTGAAACCTGGTATGAACTCGCGATCGCTATGAACTTAGTAATATTATGATGTAAAGTGTATTTATGAGTGCCAAGAAGTGAGCAATACTGCCCTCCATAATTTCCCCCCGGCCACAGGCCTTAAAAGAAGAAATCAGAAATGAGAACCAAGATAAAAGAAATATCTTTGACCCTGGCAGGATTTGAACCCACGACCTCCTGATTAGAACATTGTCGCTCTACCAACTGAGCTACGAGGCCAGGCTGAGTCACGCTATGATTAAAATATTTCATCACGCTCTTCGTCACGCACGCTAAAACAGGTGATTAGGCAGGTCATGTCTTGATTTATATTATCATTGCGAACACGTAAAAAATACGATAAATCACCAACTTTTAAAATTCACACTACTTTGGCTTGTATCTTATGTGGCCGTAATATATTTTGGACCCCAAGGGCAGAGAGAAAAATGGCGGGGTTAATGCCCCTGGGGCTTTTCTTGTTTTTTTTTTTGGTGGTCACTTGCCCCAGACCTTTGCTCGGTCAAAACAATACTTGCCGGTAATTTTCGTTCGTTTAGAGTTTGTTCGCCAGACTTTTCATGATAGTTGGTGTAGAAAATTACATGCGATTTAATGGCATAAAAACCCCTTCGATGAAAGAAAGAACGAAGGTGCTAGCGAGCTTTGAAGCTGGCATGAATTCGCTTAACTTGCCCTGGCACGTAAACATTACATCACTGAAACACAGAAGCCGATTCGGGGAAGTCCCTTGCTTTCGCCAAGTTGAATAATTCAACAGTGAAATGGAAGCATTTTTTTGGCAGTTTTGCTTTGCTTTGCCAAAATCTTTAAGGAAAGTTGTGTAGAGAGGTACAAGGAATTCAATGGACTTAACTTTTCTTCTACAAGAGCAAGGACGAATGTACTAGTGAGCTTTCGTTTGAAAGCTGACATGAACTCGCGATCGCTATGAACTTAGCAATATTATGATGTAAAGTGTATGTATGAGTGGCAAGAAGTAAGCAATACTGCCCTCCGTAATTTCCCCCAGGCCACAGGCCTTAAAAGAAGACATTAGAAATGAGAACCTAGATAAAAGAAAAATCTTTGACCCCGGCGGGATTTGAACCCACGACCTCCTGATTAGAACACCGTCGCTCTATCAACTGAGCTACGAGGCCAGGCTGAGTCACGCTATGATCAAAATATTTCATCATGCTCTTCGTCACGCACGCTAAAACAGGGTGATTAGGCAGTTCATGTCTTGATTTATATTATTATTGCAAGGCACCGCGGAAATATGTTTTTGAGGGCGCGATACAGTATTTTGTTGGTCAGCGTCATCTCCCCTTTAAAACACAAAACACCGGCAACTTTAAATTAGTTTTCAACGCGAGCCCAGTAGGCAATGAAAAAACCCAAAACTTAGAGCGCAAACTGGAAACTTAGCTTTAAAACTTTCCCTGTCTTTTCTATTATTCGTATCCCAGATTTTATGTTGTGCCAGAGCTAAAGTGAACTTGCAGAGAATGTGAAATTGTTGTCTCGCGTAAGACTATCGGGGTGCGTAGGTTTTCGCAACATACAAACTTTGTTTTGAAGAAGATGTTGTGTGTAAAGGGCAAAACCAGGCAGCCTTCTGGTGGCTGTAGCGGTATTCTGAGGAAAGCAACCTCTCAAGTATGTAGAGCTGGTGGGCTACAGCGAAATGAAATGGTTTGCCAACACCATTTTGAGAAAATTTGTCGAGAGGACGACAGAAGATGTTCGTGTCCGTCTACTTGGGGACACTCTTCCAAGTTGCACGGCCATGCAATCCCTTCTCATTTCTTTCAAACTCTTGATCAAGGTGGCTCCAGTTTTCCTTGTTATCAACCGGGGACACGCTGGTGTAACAAATGCTGAAGTGAAGCCCCGAAGAGGATCCAAAACTGGCCAAAAAACGACGAAAAATCCGAAAACATCGCTATCAAACGTAGTAAGCAAGATCCAATGGAGGCAAGTTTTCTTATGTCCATTTTTTCGTACGATACTGAAACAAACCTGGCGTAAAACCTTGATATTGTTTTATGTATTAGTGTTTGGTATTTCAGTGAAACATTTATTTGCTTTCCCGAAGTGAATTTTCCTATTGCAATGATTATTACAAATCTTACAAATTGTTTTGAAATCCAAAATATGAAATCACCCATTATTATAAATGTGGTTTATACCTACAGCAAGCGTGTAAATTGAAATAAGGTAACAGATGGGACAGGGACATTGACAAAAATTATCAATGATACTTTGTCATCGTTTTGATAACCAAGAGGGTTTTGTCACAGAAACATTTTTAATGCTGTCCATTCACAGGTGCAGGAATGTGAAGCAGAGACGGCTGCTGGTTATGAATACAGTGGCTACCAGGAGGTTTGTTTGAAGTGAATGTATTCTAATAACAATAAAAAAAGACCTTGAGTTGCACAGAACCACAAAATTTGAAGTGGTCTATTTAACTCTTTTGTGAAAGGTGTGTCAAGTAGTTAGAGTAATTAAAGGTAAACACTTTGTTTGGCATTACACCCCCTTTCATTTCTTCTCCCTTGGATTGTTGGAGATAAATGCAACTTGAAATCAAACTTTATTTCCAATATTTGAATAGTACAGGTGGTAAAGAAGTAAAGAAAATGAACGAAATAAGGAGGAGGACTGGTAAAAAATACTCCAAGGAGTATGCAAAGAACCAGTCACCATAATTATGAAATTCTGCATAGAGCTTCACCATTTCATACAGACATTACAATAACTGGTTAAAAGTTATTACAATTTTTCAGACTTATGAAGGAAACAACCAAGTTTTACATGTTGGATCCATTGCTGAACCAAAGCAAGAGCCACAAACAGTGGTATGGGAATAATATACTCAAGTGTTTCATATAAATTTCCTGCACTGGATTTTTAAATAAGGTTACTTATCACAAACAAAAATTCACATTTTCCATTCTTGTGCCCCATCAGCAGAATTCTCATCACTGGAAGATCGTAGAAGGGCAGTTTGGTCAGATGTTGGTCGGCCATGGCCAAGATGGCGATGTTCTGATAGAAGCATCAACTTGGAAAAATATTCAGGAAAAGTTAAATGGTGAATGTAGACACCCTTAGTTTGAGTCTTGTTTGAGATAATGCAGTAATTTTAAAAAATATAACATATAATATTCATGTTCTTACCTAATACATACAGTTCCTAAGTCATGGGGTTCATGGTTATAATTATGTACGGTTTAATAAACATGCAGGGATGCTTTATCAAGTTTAAAACATGAAGCACAGCTGAGTGTTTTAGACTCAATAAAGGAGGAACTGCGAGTTTATTGAACAGTTTCAAAAACTTCAGATTTAGGTCTATTCATGCATGCACTAATACATGTATTTAGCTTTTGGGTTATTTTGGCCATGAAAATTGAACATATCAGGAAAATTGGACATAACAGATATAAAATACAATCGTTTAACATTAATTTCCTTTGTGTTTTCTTTATTAATTTATTAAGGGATTTTTGAGTTTCATTTGTAACACATATTTAGGTACTTTAAAGCAATAATAATTAGTCTAACACTGACAGGTCATCAAATTTCATTAACTTTAACAGAACCAACATTCAGACAAGTAGATGCCCTAAGTAGACAAATGGACCAATGTGCAGATCGAAAAAGACTTGTCAGTCAACCAGTCTTTAAAGAGTTCCTCCTGTCAAATGCTCCTACTCTGTGCAACAACATTCTTGACAGTATCTTGTCAGAGCGTCATGGTGAGAAAAGGGCCAACCTGCAGGAGAAGAGAGCAACAGCTCTTATATGGCAGCTACTGTATTACAGGCACTGTAGTGTAAAAAATAACAGTATGCTGTAAAGCAGGGCTCGAAATTTACAGTCGCAAATGTGCAATTTGCGACTGGTTCGAGGACATTTGCTCCTAAAAAAATAACTTAGGAGCAGATTTGCTCCTTCAACTTTTGGCTCATTTTTCAGAATAAATACATTTTCTGCTTCTTGTTAGAACCAATTTGATCCTAAAATTTTGGACCTGGGAGCAGAATTGCTCCTGGGAAAAAAAATAATTTCGAGGCCTGCTGTAAAGGGTGTGCAATTATTGCAACTATACAAGATCACAAGGCCTATGACCCTCACAGCATTTAGATTCCTATTCAAAGAATCCTATTCAAACCTCATTGGGGGTGGGGTAGGGGAACATCATTATAACCAAATTGTGCAAAAGGAGGGGATTTAGTACTCAAAATGTGTGGCATTTTTTCCTGACTTATATAAATTATTAACATCTTGTTATGTAAATAATTACAATACTGATCTACATTGTAAATAATGTTGTCTATAAAAGTACCTATGTGACATACATTCTATGGTATGCACTAGTGTTTGAATTATTTTCCAACAAATTGTTTCATCCTTTTTTGTTATGTATGTGACTTGCTAATGCTAAAATGTGACAAATCTGTTTGGTATGACATTCAGAAATCAGAGACATGGTGAATTCATGGACGAAAGTTCTATCTTCTTGGAATTAAACGGTCTTTCATCGAGTGGAATGGCCCTTGGCAAAGTGCTGGGTTTTGCAAGAGACGACAAAACCAAGACTCACCAGAAACACAAAGTTGCATCAAACCATTTGACAAGGGTAAAATACATGGCTTGTGAAGCTATTAATAAGGTAAAATATTACATGATGGCAATTAAAAAAAAAAACTGGTCCTCAAGGTCCCCACCACTATGGTAACAAAACAATCCCTATGATAATAAGCATATCCAGTTATAAATTCTGTGATGCCTGTGATTTTGAAATCCAAAAGCTAGATCTCCCAACATTTAAAACAACTCTCTTCATACTCTTTTTCTTTTTTCTTAGCAGAAATCCTTTCAGATACTAACCATGGATGATTTCCACAATATTAATGCCGTGAAAACACCAACTAACAGAATACTTACCAACGCTGTCCATATGGCAACTCTTCTCCTGGACATTCAACCTTCTGTCTGTGCAGTTCCTCGTCCAGTTGATCCAGCCAATTTTCACAGATGTGTTATGGTCACACAAGGTGGTGGTGCACCTCAGCTCTGCAGAGGTGGCATTGCAAGTGTTGCACTGATAAGTGAAATGAGGACATTCTGGCCACACTACAGTGAATGTTTCTTCCTGGAGAGCTTGCCTCAGCCTTACAAGGAGATTGATCCCAGTAGAATGCAGCAGTCCATGAAGGAGCTACGGTAAGTCATAGAAAATAGCCATCTCATTAAAAGTCCAAAATGTCAATGGTTAATGTCTACCTGATGGAGGCTGTCCATCATGTGGTTTGCTACAGATAACTTTCCACTGTTTTGATTTAAAGCTACAAGTTTCCTAACCATAAATTTCCTTAAAATTAACACTAAGCCACATATGATTCTGTTTATTGCAGAGTCTATTCAAGAGAAGATCACGAGGAATGTCAAACATTAAAATCAACCATACTGATCGATGAAATAGAAAAGAATCTGCACAGTAAAGATGACTACCAGGCCTGTCATGAGTACATTTATGATGCAATCCCAGAGCTCAGAGATTTCCTCAAATTACATGTGGCACCTACAGTTGGTGACTGGCCCACATGGTACCATCAGAAGAAGATTGTTTGCCAGGCCGAGTTGGATCAAGAGGTTATGTCCCTGATTCCTGAGTTGGGACAGTTTCACGTCTACCTGAATAGCTCAGAAGACATTGTAAAGCAGTACTATCCCATCTTTAAAGAGATCTATGCATCAGTTTTTGGCCAAAGGGTGAGACTGCCTGAAAAACCCAAGCCAGATAAAGTGGCACTGTGTATTACGGTATCATTTTGTGGTTGGCTGAGGATCCGCAGCCAGATTATTCAGGCCTTCGGCCAATGCAAGGACACTGAATATACTTGCCTCTTGCATCTTTTCGAAGAACTCATTCCCTTGTGTTTCCTGCACTACCCCGTTATAGTTAGAGGAGGCCAATTTCAACAGCTGATCTCATCGATGAAGCGCCTAGCCAACATGTTTGTAGCCATGGACAGACACCACTGACTACAACAAGGCATCTCTGTCCTGAATTAGTGATGTTCAACACCAACTGAAAAAGTTTCCTGCTTACCATGCTGCAAAGTCTGCTCTGTGTTCCGTGCTGAATGAGAAGAAGGTGGAGATCTTTCATTCCATGTTGCGATCTAAAATAAGAAAGACAGATAAAGGAGCTAAAATTCAAGAAACGGCACGACTGATCACAAGATCAAACTTCGAAGAAAACGGATTTGAGAGGACCTACGTTCCACATTATGTACGGGGTTACAGTGATCAAGACTTACTTTTGCTTTCAGGTATGTATAGACCTTCTTGTATGTATTACTGACAAAGCAAGGTTAAAAAAATGCGATTTTGTATTCCTCACTGATTGTGTTGCTTTCAACATACATGTTAAATGCCTGCTACCAAAGACAGATCATTGTTAATTTTTTTGAAATTCTATAATTTTTACAGGTTTGACATCTGAAGGCATTATTGCTATGTTTGAGAGAGTGGCATTGAATCTGGGCAAATCTTACATGCTACCAAGACCACTGAACAGAGCTGGCCGGCCATATGGCAAAGCACCATACTACCTAGCAAGTTTTGAGAAGGAATTCAGTGCTAAGCCCTTACCTTTGGGGTACAGATGGCCTTCTAGCAGACCGAACCCTCTACTGGATTGTGATGCGGAAGCCTGCCATCATCCTTCTCATTCAAAGATCCAGCGAATGACATGTGGCCATACATTTCACTCTCCTTGCATGTCTGATGAGGATGGCAACAGCCTTGGATGCATCATTTGTCTATGCAACTTGACTGCTGATATCCAGAAGCTATCCCAGGCCTGGAACATTGGCCTTCTCTCTGGTCTGAATGGAGATGGTGATGACGGTGAAGATAGTGGTGATGGCAATGATGATGATAATGATGATGGTGACAATTCTACCCCAATGGTGGGGGATTTTTTTCTAGCAGAGTCCCCAGCATCTGGCAAGCCAAACACCCAGCAGGACTTTAAGACACACCTTAGAAGTCAACTGATTGCTGTACAACATAATAAAAATTTAAAGTTTTAATTACTTGAATGAATTTGTCAAAGGTAGCAAGGTCAATTTTTAAATTCAAATCTATCACAAAACAACAACATATACACCTTGACACAACTCATAGGGCCTGTTGATAGCTTGAAAACTATTGCCCCTTAAAAAGTGTATAAATGAAATGTACAGTGGTCAAGTGCATCAAACGACGTCATTCTTTAGCTACTATGCATGAATGATACGCTGTTTTTGATAGATCAATTTCATGCTTCGAGTATAAATTAATTTTATAATTAAGCTTATGTTCCACGCAGAAAGTAAAATTTATCACATAAATAGAAGTCTACAAAGGTGAAGATATGAACCTGAAGACGAGATATCTGGGTTGATGCGATAGTGAAAACGGCAGTTCAGTAATCTTAAGGCCTAAAATAGAATAATGAAAATGGTCTCAAAAAGTGTCTTACCTCTATTGCATGTTCTGAATGCAAATGCTACACTTAAAATCCTGCCAGTCTTCAAAATGCTTGCTATGCCTACGTGCAATACAAGTCTTCTGCTTTTTCTGGCTCTTCATTGTAGTTTTTGACACATTCTTTCGACGGCAATTCAATCCGATTCAACACAATGCTAACGCGAGCCATAAATGATCACCAGTAATATATCTTTTTTACCCTACACAAAATGATTTCCTTGCAACGTGATTAATTACACCCTTCGTTCGAATATCAAAGACCTATTCAAGGGAGCCAGTCTCACAAAAAAGCGAAGACTCCACGTTTAATTCCACGATAATAAAACGCTCTCGCATCTCCTTGTTTTCATCCAGTCGACACTCGATCGAACCCTTCCCAAGGCAATGAATGCTGACCAGTTACTCTGACGTCACAAAATGTCTTTCCGCGGTGCCTCATTGCAAACACGTCAAAAATACGATGAATCACCAACTTTTAAAATTGACACCACTTCGGCTTGTATCTTATGTGGCCGTAATATATTTCGGACCCCAAGGGCAGAGAGAACAACGGTGGGGTTAATGCCCCTGGGGCTTGTTTTTTTTTTTTTTGGTGGTCACTTGCCCCAGACCTGCGGTTTTCGCTCGGCCAAAGAAATACTTGTCGTGTCTTTTGCTACACGGCCAAGGGCTTTTATCTTGAGTGACCGTAACATATTTTACACCCCCCCCTGGGGGGGAGAACAACGGCGGGGTCTAATGCCCCTGGGGCTTTTCTTGTCACCCCGCCATCAAGACGGGGTCTAGTAATACCCGTTTTTTTTGTTGTTTTTTTGGTGGTCACTTGCCCCAGACCTTCGCTCGGTCAAAACAGTACTTGCCGGTAATTTTCGTTTGTTTAGAGTTTATTCGCCAGAATTTTCATGATGGTGTAGAAAATTACTGGCGATTTAATGGCATAAAAACCTTTCCGATGAAAGCAAGAACGAAGGTGCTAGTGAGCTTTGAAGCTGGCATGAATTCGCCTAACTTGCCCTGGTACATAAACATTACATCATTGAAACACAGAAGCCGATCCGGGGAAGTCCCTTGCTTTTGCCAAGTTGAATAATTCAAAAGTCAAATGGAAGCATTTTTTTGGCAGTTTTGCTTTGCTTTGCCAAAATCGTTAAGGAAAGTTGTGTAGAAATGTACAAGAAATTCAATGGAGTTAACTTCTCTTCGATGAGAGCAAGGACGATGGTGCTAGCGAGTTTTGAAGCTGGCATGAATTTGCCTAACTTGCCGTAACACGTAAACATTACGTCATTGAAAGACAGAAGCCGATTCGGGGAATTTCCTTGCTTTCGCTAAAGCATTTATCGAATCATGGCCTAAAAGTAGACTTTTACGTTTCCTTTTTGAGTAGATAACCGTTCCCTTTCAATTTAAGGATCATTTTTTCTTTATCAATAAATCTATTTAAATTTCCGTGCCCTTGTTTAATATTTAGAATTACGCTGACATGTGATTTCGTTAAAAAAGGAGAACGTGACATAACCGAGTCACGCCATAGTCAAAACTATTTCGTCACGTTGTTCTTTGCGAGTGCTAGAACAGGTGGATGACCGAGGAATGAGGGAAGGGAAACGTGTTCATGCTATAAGGGATTCATGATATCACAAGGAGAAGGGTGCAGAGAAGATTTTTTTGGGGGGGCATGGCAGCACACACGTCAAACGTTAGAAAAATCGTCAACTTCAAAGCTTTATACCACTTGGGCACATATCTTGAGTGACCATAATGTATTTGCACCCCGAGGGGAGGGGGAAAATGGCAGGATCCAATGCCCTCGGGGCCTTTCTTGTGTTTTTTTTTTGGTGGTCATTTGCCCCAGACCTCCGGTTTTCGCTCGGCCAAAGAAACACTCGTTGTGTCTTTCGCTACACAGCCAAGGGCTTTTATCTTGAGTGACCATAACATATTTTACACCCCCCGGGGGGGAGGGGGAGAACAACGGCGGGGTCTAATGCCCCTGGGGCTTTTCTTGTTTTTTACCCCGCCGTCAGGACGGGGTCTAGTAATATGCGTTTTGTTTTTTTTTTTTTGGTGGTCACTTGCCCCAGACCTTCGCTCGGTCAAAACAATACTTGCCGGTAATTTTCGTTCGTTTAGAGTTTATTCGCCAGAATTTTCATGATAGTTGATGTAGAAAATTACTGGCGATTTAATGGCATAAAAACCTTTTCGATGAAAGCAAGAACGAAGGTGCTACCAAGCTTTGAAGCTGGCATGAATTCGCCTAACTTACCCTGGCACGTAAACAGTACATCACTGAAACACAAAAGGCGAGACGGGGAAGTCCCTTGCTTTCGCCAAGTTGAATAATTCAACAGTGAAATGCAAGCATTTTTTGGCAGTTTCGCTTTGCTTCGCCAAAATCTTTAGGGAAAATTGTGTAGAAAAGTACAAGGAATTCAATGGACTTAACTTTTCTTTGACGAGAGCAAGGACGAATGTACTAGCGAGCTTTAGTTTGAAACCTGGTATGAACTCGCGATCGCTATGGACTTAGTAATATTATGATGTAAAGTGTATTCATGAGTGCCAAGAAGTAAGCAATAGTGCCCTCCAAAATTTCCCCCCGGCCACAGGCCTTAAAAGAAGAAATTAGAAATGAGAACCAAGGTAAAAGAAAAATCTTTTGACCCCGGCGGGATTTGAACCCACGACCTCCTGATTACAACATTGTCGCTCTACCAACTGAGCTACAAGGCCAGGCTGAGTCACGCTATGATCAAAATATTTCATCACGCTCTTCGTCACGCGCGCTAAAACAGGGTGATTAGGTAGGTCATGTCTTGATTTCTATTATCATTGCAAACACGTAAAAAATACGACAAATCACCAACTTTTAAAAGTTACAGCACTTCGGCTTGTATCTTACGTGGCTGTGATATATTTTGGACCCCAAGGGCAGAGAGAACAACGGCGGGGTTAATGCCCCTGGGGCTTTTCTTGTTTTTTACCCCGGGGTCTAGTAATACCGATTTTTTTTTTTACCCTGCCGTCAGGTCGGGGTCTAGTAATAGCAGTTTTTTTTTGTCGTGGTCATTTGCCCCAGACCTCCGCTCGGTCAAAACAATACTTGCCGGTAATCTTGGTTCGTTTAGCGTTATTACGCCAGAATTTTCATGAAAGTTGGTGTAGAAAATTACTGGCGATTTAATGGCATGAAAACCCTTTCGATGAAAGCAAGAACGAAGGTGCTAGCGAGCTTTGAAGCTGGTATGAATTCGCCAAACTTGCCCTGGCACGTAAACATTACATCACTGAAACACAAAAGGCGATTCGGGGAAGTCCCTCGCTTTCGCCAAGTTGAATAATTCAACAGTAAAATGCAAGCATTTTTTTGGCAGTTTTGCTTTGCTTCAACAAAATGTTTAGGGAAAGTTGTGTAGAAAAGTACAAGAAATTCAATGGAGTTGACTTCTCTTCGATGAGGGCAAGGAAGAAGGTGCTAGCGAGCTTTGAAGCTGGCATGAATTCACCTAAACTTGCAGTAACACGTAAACATTACGTCATTGAAAGACAGAAGCCGATTCGGGGAATTGTTTTGCTTTCGCTAAAGCATTTATCGAATCATGGCCTAAAAGTAGACCTTTACGTTTCATTTTTCAGTAGATAACCGTTCCCTTTCGATTTAAGGATAATTTTCCTTCATCAATAATTCTATTTAAATTTCCGTGCCCTTGTTTAATATTTAGAATTACGCTGAGATGTCATTTCGTTAAAAAATTGACTTAACTAAGTCACGCCATGGTCAAAACTATTTCGTCACGTTCTTCTTCGCGAGTGCTAGAACAGGTGGATGACCAAGGAATGAGGGAAGGGAAAGGTATTCATACTATAAGGGAGCCATGATATCACAAGGAGAAGGGTGCAGAGAAGACGTTGGGGGGGGGGGATGGCAGCACACACGTCAAACGTTAGAAAAATCACCAACTTCAAAACTTTATACCACTTGGGCACATATCTTGAGTGACCGTAATGTATTTGCACCCCGAGGGGGGGGGGGGAACGGCGGGGTCCAATGCCCCTGGGGCTTTTCTTATTTTTTTTGGTGGTCACTTGTCCCAGACCTCTTTTCGGTCAAAACAATACTTGGCGGTAATCTTCGTTTAGCGTTTATTCACCAGAATTTTCATGAAAGTTGGTGTAGAAAATTACTGGCGATTTAATGGCATAAAAACCCCTTCGATGAACGCAAGAACGTGGGTGCTAGCGAGCTTTGAAGCTGGCATGAATTCGCCTAACTTGCCCTGGCACGTAAACATTACATCACTGAAACACAGAAGCCGATTCGGGGAAGTCCCTTGCTTTTGCCCAGTTGAATAATTCAACAGTGAAATGCAAGCATTTTTTTGGCAGTTTTGCTTTGCTTCGCCAAAATGTTTAGGGAAAGTTGTGTAGAAAAGTACAAGAAATACAATGGAGTTGACTTCTCTTCGACGAGAGCGAGCTTTGAAAGCCAATGATTCATGCTACGTGCTGTAGCACATAAACATTACGTCATTGAAACACAGAAGCCGATTCGGGGAAGTAACTTGCTTGCGCCAATTCACTCATCGAATGACGGCCTAAAATAGACTTTTACATTTTTTTTCCCATAGCTACCAGTTTCCTTTAGATTTTATAGTAAGTTTCTTTATTAACAAATCTATTTAAATTTCCATGCCCTCAGTGTTATTTAGAATTACGCTGACATGTCATTTCGTTTATTTAAAAAAACGTGACGTAACTTGAGTCACGCTATGGTCAAATTATTTCGTCACGTTCTTCTTCGCAAAGGCTAGGAGAGGCGAATGACCAAGGAATGAGGGATGGGAAAGGGGTTCATACTATCAGGGATTCAATTCATGTCATCACAGGGAGAAGGGTGCGGAGAAGACGTAAGGGGGAATGGCAGCAAACATGTCAAAGGTACGATAAATTACCAACTTCAAAAGCTTAAACCACTTAGGCTCGTATCTTGAGTGACCGTGATGTATTTTGCACCCTGAGGGGAAGGGAAAAACGGCGGGGTCCAATGCTCCCGGGGCTTTTCTTGGTTTTTTTTGGTGGTCATTTGCCCCAGACCTTCGCTCGGTCATAACAATACTTGCCGGTAATTTTCGTTCGTTTAGAGTTTATTCGCCAGAATTTTCATGATAGTTGGTGTAGAAAATTACTGGCGATTTAATGGCATAAAAACCTTTTCGATGAAAGCAAGAACGAAGGTGCTAGAGAGCTTTCAAGCTGGCATCAATTCGCCTAACTTGCCCTGGCGCGTAAACATTACATCACTGAAACACAGAAGCCGATTCGGGGAAGTCCCTTGCTTTCGCCAAGTTGAATAATTCAACAGTCAAATGCAAGCATTTTTTTGGCAGTTTTGCTTTGCTTCACCAAAATCTTTAAGCGATCGCTATGAACTTAGTAATATTATGATGTAAAGTGTATGTATGAGTGCCAAGAAGTGAGTAATACTGCCCTCCATAATTTCCCCCCGGCCACAGGCCTTAAAAGAAGAAATTAGAAATGAGAACCAAGATAAAAGAAAAATCTTTGACCCCGGCGGGATTTGAACCCACGACCTCCTGATTAGAACATTGTCGCTCTACCAACTGAGCTACAAGGCCAGGCTAAGTCACGCTATGATCAAAATATTTCATCACGCTCTTCGTCACGCACGCTGAAACGGGGAGATTAGACAGGTCATGTCTTGATTTATATTATCATTGCAAACACCTAAAAAAATACGATAAATCACCAACTTTTAAAATTTACACTACTTCGGCTTGTGTCTTTCGTGGCCGTAATATATTTTGGACCCCAAGGGCAGAGAGAACAACGGCGGGGTTAATGCCCCTGGGACTTTTCTTGTTTCTTTTTTGTTTGCGTTGTTTCTTTTTTATTTTCGTGGTTTGTTTTTTGTTTGCGTGGTTTCTATTTTGTTTGCGCGGTTCCTGTTTTGTTTGCGTTTTCTTTTTTCATTTGCTTGGTTTCTTTTTTGTTTGCGTTTTCTTTTCCATTTGCTTGGTTTCTTTTTTGTTTGCGTGGTTCCTTTTTCATTTGCGTGGTTTCTTTTTTATAATCGTGGTTTCCTTTTTTGCTTGCGTGTTTTCTTTTTTGTTTGCAGCGTGTCCCTTGTAGGCCATCGTACGTGAACGATCATGGATTGAAGATTGCATTCTTCACGTTCGCATTCCTTTCTTAATTAGATTATACGTATCCTTGTAGACAGACTGAAAGATAACGATTTTTTTCGAATAACGAAATTGATTCTTCGAAAGTTCGCACGCAACAACGGAAATCGTCAACATGGCACACTCGGAAGAGAAGTTTCCAAATCTCGATTACTTCAAAGATGTCATCCGTTATCAACACAGGATCTTTTCCTCCACAACAAAATGGTTGAGTCGTAGTCTTGATGGACGATTTTATGAACAGCTCCTTTTCTCACTCGATCATGTTCCGTGAAATATCTGATAATCCTATAAATCACCTTTGAAAAGGTTGACGATATTCGTGCCTTACATTAGAAGGCAAACGTTTACCAGGATCGTAAAAACCTCCAAGCGAATTTCTTGCCATTTGGAATTAACTCATGTGCAAAATTAAACTATTTTATATACACTGTGCATTGTAAATTGCCGCTAAAATGTGGCGGTTATTTATACTATTTTGCTCGTAGTTACTAAAAGAAGGAATGACCTACAATGAGCTACAATGATCTACAATGAGCTACAACGATCAACCGCAATGACCTACAATGAGCTACAATGAGTTACAATGACCTGCAATGAGCTTCAACGACCTACAATGAGCTGCAAAGGCCTACAAAAAGCTACAATGAGCTAAAATTAGCTAGAAGGGGTTAATAATATCACCATCCTTACCTTTTTATACCGTAGAAAGGTCGGTCCCGCGAGAGGAGAATAATTAGCGACCACCCGATCACTTCAGAAAATAACCGGAAGAAAATAAAGGCCGTCCTTTTAAGCCGGAATTAACTATATTTTACGTTATCTTTTAACCGGAAGTAGCCTCGATTGTTTGTCGATGACCTGTTACGGGCGTAACTTACAAGGGGTAAGGTGTTCTTATTGTTAGGAACACTTTCCGAGAACACCAAGCATTATCCTAAGGTGTCCAAGAATTACCCAGCATGCATGTTCTACGATTTTGCAGATTTTCTAGGATTCCAGCTTTCGTGGCAGGTGAGAAGCGTTGCTTGACAATCCATGTAGATACATGTAATTCAATATTCTTCATGACATTAAGCGTTTTTTAAGCCTTAAATAACTATACGTCATTTCAAAGCTAATAAAATAAAGAATAAAAAAATCCTTCCAAGATATGAAGAAGGAATCGTGGGGCCTTTCGTAGATTGCCGATGTTAGCCACACATGGATTATGTTCGGAAAATTGATTTTGTTGACAAGAAAATTATCAGGTTTTGATTTACGCAATAAACCGCCACCCGGCGTGGCCATTAACTTCTAAATATTGGTCTTGTTTTTATTTGGTTTGCTATTTTCGTTCTAATGGGTTTATGTCGCGCCTTCGTCAATGACAAAGTGATCTCAAGCGAGATGTGCCGCATAAATAACTTTATTCCCGGCAAACATTCAAACATTTCACTTAAACTTTTTTTTCATCACAAATGTTTATACAAGGATTTCGGTAATCTTCGGGAATGAACGGCTAGCATCGGCATTCTGCGAAAGGCCCCATGATTCCTTTTTCATATGTTGGAAGGATTTTTTTATTCTTTATTATTTTATTAGCTTTGAAATGATGTATAGTTATTCAAGGCTTATAAAACGCTGGGCATTATTTATACACTTAATGTCATGAAGAACACTGCATTTGTGTAGCTACATGGACTGTCACGCAACACTTCTCACCTGCCACGAAAGCTGGAATCACAGAGAATCTGTAAAAATCGTAGAACATGCTGGGTTAGGGTTGGATAGCTTGGATAATCTTTGGTATTCTCGGAAAGTGCTTCTTACAACACGAGCACCTTGTCCCTTTGTAAGTTACGCCCGTGAGCGGTCATCAACAAACAATCGAGGGCACTTCCGGTTAAAAGATAACGTAAAATATGGAATGCTAAAGTTCTTAAAAGAACGGCCTTTATTTACTTCCGATGATTTTCGCTAATTATTCTCCTCTCACGGAACCGACCTTTCTACGGTATAAAAAGGTAAGGATGACGATATTATTAACCCCTTCTAGCTAATTTTAGGTCATTGTAGCTCATTGTAGGTTGTTGAAACTCATTGTAGCTCATTGCAACTCATTGTAGGTCATGTGGTTGATCGTTGTAGCTCATTGTAGGTCATTGGAGTTCATTGTAGCTCATTGTAGATCATTGTAGCTCATTGTAGCTCATTGTTGGTCATTGTAGGTCATTCCTTCTTTTAGTAACTACGCTATTTTGCTGGTTTCCGATTTAATATTAAAGCCTCGTGCACAGATAAAAAACAAAGCAAAACAAAAAACCTCCAGCCAAAGAATAAAGTTGCCTTGTTAAATTAGTACAGTATTTTGGATTTTCTTTCGAAAGATTACTTCTAGTTTGTCGATTTTCTCTTTATGGATTTATTTTGGTCGGCTTTTTGTCCCCGCATTTTTTTTTGCGACGCGCTTAAAAATAATGAAAATATAATGCGCTAAGGTACCAACACGGTCGGAAAGTTCGAATTATCATTATGATGTTCCATGAAAAATTTTGAACAACAAAATTAATGCTTCGAAAATAAAATCCAAGATTCGCAGAATCGCTTAATTTTTCGAAGAACGAAATCGAAGAATGAACTAATCGATGAATATTTGAAGTTGAGTGTTCATGCGTGAAGCGCATTCTCTGTAATACTCTCGTACCAAGGCTATTATTAAACATAAGGGGAAAAAAAGCAAGTATGCAAATGTCTCTTGCCAAGGTTATAGTTTTTTGGTTGTTGTTGGTTTTCTGGTGAACTGATAACAACACTTCACACTTACTAACCACACAGCGATGATCGAAATGCACCAATCATAAACAGGCATGGTGCTACATATAGTGACACATGCCCTGTCGACAACATCGCCTGGTGAAGACCGGCGGTAAGTGGTCAAAACACGCGATCCACATCGAAGTGACAACATCGTGAAACAAGCAGTAAACAGAGCTATCAGGTGAAGAATTCGTTGAAAAAGTAGGTCATTTCCAAGCTCCCTTGAGCCATCCTAATCGAGACCAATAGCAAAGCATTTGTTATAAAAGTTCCCAGTAATCTTCACAAGAAGACTTTCGCAAGCGTCCTTACTTTTACAAAAAAATGCTAAAGGCAACTCGGTAATCGGACCTATTTTAACGGGCTTGATTGTTTTTCTTTCAGATGGATCATCAGTAGCTGATCTGTAAGTGAAACACTTTCATAACTGTTCGTTTTTCTACCACCCGTACGGTCTCACTGACGCATTAGAGAGTTGACTTGCGTAGGGCCGGACGGGTTGACGCGAGCCTGTCCGGAAAAAGCCGTCTGGCCCTGCACACGTCATCTCTTCCATTTTTTTGCACGCGCCCGCTTTAATATTCATTGAGCATCTACAGGTATTTTTTCAACACGTCCCAATAATAGCATATAAATGGTGGTATGATAAAATATTTATTGACAGAGTTAAGTCGGGCCAGACAGGAAAACATTTGGCTCTCGGTCATAACGCAATGACCTCAAGCCAAATACTCTCCTGCCCCGCCCTCCCACTTATTCGATAAGTACACAATCTTACATTTCTGGGGCCGTCGGAGTCGATCAGACTCCTGTCGAATAACATTCGTACAGCGGTATTTGCTCGCGTGCGCCAACAGGCTTAAAAGGGCTATGTCACCAAATTTTAGTATTAATTTTAGAATCCAAAAGGCATTTTAGTATTGATGGAAACTCATAACAATGGTCCAGTTTTGTTTACAACTACTCTACTAGTGTGCTGGAACTCTAGATAAGCGCCTTTGGCCACGGATGGGTGAGGATTGACGGATTGCAACATAAAAAAAAGTGCAAGATTGCAACTTGGAAAAAGTGTTTTTTTTTTTAAGTTTTACCCCTATGTCTGGCAAAGACCATTATAAGTTGAGTGTGTTTTGTTCTCCTTTTAAGAATTCACCTAATATCTTCTTAGTGTTCTAAGATCACTTTGTGTATAGGAAAATGCTTTTAGTTTTTACTTAACCACAATTTTGGCCCCAGGACAGAAAAATACCCATGACATCGTCCCTTTAAATCCATTCAACGTTCACTTCAAATTAAGTTTTGGTGGATATGAATTAACGGAAGACCAGTTAATGGAATGCATGAATAGCTCTAGCCCATGAATGTAGATTATGAGGCTGTACATGTTAAGAAGATAGTAATTTACCTTTTTTGTTTGTTCTGATTGGTATCTTCTGTTTAAATTTCAAAGTGGCATTGAATTTGATTTTCATATAGTTTTCCCCTTTCTTAACCAGTATAAACCTCCACATAGTCTGGGATTTGTTGTCCAACAATTTTATTAGGAATTTCAAATAACCAGACCATGATAACAGACACCGATAAAGTAGGTCAAAATCAATCAGTCACACAAAGGAATGTGACCTATTGACCCTTTTGAGACAAACTTTTTGGTTTTCCAGTAACGTCTTTTGTTTGATTAACATGCACATCTACGAAAACTGAACTTCAAGTAACTAAATTAAAGTACGCTGGCGTGTATAAGTGAATACCGTAGTAACAAAACAACTGAAAACCAGAAGACTTGTCTGGAATGTCTGGGATGCTGAGGTATCTTAATATTACTAACGTAGCATTCATGTTAAGTCCTTTTGGTGCCTAGTGTCGCATAGGGCGCGAAGAAAAGATTTCCATTCTGGTCTGCTTTTGGCTAGTTGTATTTCAGCCCAACTCCTTCAACCAAATTCATTCCTCCAGAATTTGTTTGAGTCCTTCCTCCGATCCCCAAACCGGTTGAATCTCTTACTTGCGTCTCTGTAACCAATGTGGTTTTACGAGAGTGGGTGGTTAGCCCCATGCTCAACATCCTACCTAGAGGGGTTTCACAGGCTTGTCCTTCCCCTAGCCACAGGGTTCTCGTTATTAAGAGGCGCCAGAAAGTTGCCTTGCGCTGTTGCCGCTCAGTTATTGTTCCTAGGGTCAAGACGTGGTCGTGCGCCATCTGACTTGCTGGTAGAGCCTATGAAGAGTAGGCCTATCTGGGCATTTAACAAAGAGCACTTATTGGCAACAGTGCTCCTAACTGGGACCCTTTACCAGACTTCGACCCCAACGTAACATTACCATCTGTTTACTACCCCGCCCATCTTAGCCCACTTAAAACTTTGTACATGCAATGCAGGTTTGGTAGGTCACTCCCTCCTTTTTTACGAAGTTGTTGTGGTTGTTGTTGTTGTTTTTGATGCAGTTTGTTTTTTTTTTTCGCAAAAGGCCCATTTGTCTTTATGTTTATTTTTCATAGGAGTGGCCGCAATCCAGATGTCTTTGACGATGGATACCACGCGGTGGATGCTGCAGCTGCCGCTCATCAACTACAGGCGAGCGGGCGAGCAGCGGAAGCAACTTATGCACAAGTTGATATGTCACAAAAGAAGAACAGGCGACCAGTGACCGACTTATATGCTGAAGTGGACAAGTCGAAGAAGACTAAGAAGAAGCGCCAAAAGGTACAATTACACTAAACCATAGCTTTTAAAGCGTACCTTGCTAAATTAGCTGGTAAGTGAGTTTTGCAATCAGTTTTGATCAGTGATGTAAAAAAGTGATCCCGTTAAGTACATGTAGTATGCAAGATCCACTGCATTGCGGAACATGCATGGATTATATTTGAGCAACTCCGAGAACTGCAAAAATGTCGTCACCTTTTCTGGTCTGTATTGGTTTTTGCGTACGTTTCTAAGTCCGTTTGGTCGCATGAAACAAAATCTAACTCCTTTTATTACGTTTGGACAGCGTTTAATAAAGGTACATTGACAAGCTATAACGCTCATCTTCAAGTTTATTGGGATTCTTCAGTACCGTGGTTTCAATGGACTGGCCCGTAGCTACCAGCTACTATTCTATTGACTAGACAACGTTTACACGTGTTCTTGTGCGATATATCCAAATTTTAGCAGTACAGTTAGGACCCACGTGGACATTTTTTTATAGATTAATCATCTTATTGACCTTGGTTTAATCCTTAACCAGGTCATTGATTTTGTTTGGATGATTAGCCCTTCAAGACTTGAAGGTGCAACCTGGCGTAGCTTACATAACGCCGTTTCTATAACATAATTCCTTTTAAAATATCAATAAACGAAGCTAAAGTGTTAAGGTTAAGTAAGATTGTCTTTTTTTTCCGTTTTCTCAGCAACCTGGTGAACTGGATTATGCTGAACTGGACGATCTGAAGCCCAATTTCCAGCTTGCCCGTCAGCCACCTGGTGCTTCGGCTAGACCACTGGTCCGTGCACCAGCTTATGAAGGCACCGAATATGCTGATATTACACAGTTTGGTGTCCAACAGCCTGAACCCACCTATGACAATGTTCCCAAGAAAGACGTGGTCTACTCCAATGTGGAGAGTATGTGAAAACGCTTAATAATTGTTTTGATTGCAAGTTTTTAGTTGCATGCAGCATAGCTGATAGTGAGATTCCGAGTTTATTTATTTTTTCTTTGTTTCAAAAAGAGGCTATTTCATCTGAAAATTGTTTTCTGGCGAGTCCATCTCCAGTCTAAGAAACTCTAACCTGAAATGGTTAGTGCCTTCTTTGACCTTGTATTGCTTTATAATGACCTAAAGCAAGCGTTTGTTTGTTAACATTTGTTTTCTTTTTGTTTGCGCTTTTGTTTTTGTTCTGATGTTCTTTTCTGTTCGTTTCTTTGAGAACGACAAATGTGAAGCACATTTAATTTTTTTAATGTTGAATCTCTCGTGGAGTTAACCAAAGATAATTTTTACAGTATAGGTATTAGTATTGTATCATGCTCTAATTTATTAACCCTTTAAAGGACAAAGAGTAGCCCTATACTTGAGATCAGAAGTTTTTTTGTTTTAAATTTTAACCTATCGTAAATTGCATGTCAAATGAATTTCGTGTGTAGTCTTAAATTTTGTCGATGCGCTGAATAGTTTAGACGCACATAAATCAATTTATAGGATTTGTCTGTCGTCCTGAAGGTAGGAGAACATCAATAGAATACATTCAGGTTAACAACGAAATAGAGACAAGATTTTATTTACACCTTAGTTTTATTAACTTAGTTTGGGTTTTTTTTTTCTTCTTTCAAAATATACGACAGTGACAGGCTTTTAACGTTTGGACAATTTACTTTCTCATTGTCAGATATCTAATATGTGCACGTCAGTTACAGCTGTGCGTTTCAAGTCGTAGGCCCACTGAACCAAGTCGTATATCTAACGGTGCAGTTGAGGTGCAGCTAATCCCAAAGGAGTCTGTGGTTACCTCTGTTGTATTTACAGTAAGCAGTTTCCCTTCTTAAGTGATTTGACCTAGCTGGCTTAAAACACGAAGACACACTTTTAAAGGGCTCCGCTCGTTTTTTTTTTTTGAATTCATCTCTTTTGGATGTGTTGAAGTGGATAAAGCCTGACCGTCCTCGAAACCATCGTGTTCTAATGCAAATTTTAAACACCGCGTTTAGTCTTAAACTCTACCGGTCCCCCAAATGCTCGCGAACAACCTTAAGCCGGTTGCACATAGGCAAATGTTTCAACATAAATCCATGTCAAGGAAAACTTGCTATTCTGCTAAGGATTGTGTCGCAGTTACCAAAGAAAACTTGCCAAATGTAACTGAAGCATGCTAATATGTTAATAATTTTTGTTCATCGTGTTAATCAGTACCTAAAGCTGCATGATGTCGCACGCCTGTTGACAATAAGTTTAATAATCATAGAATGTCGTCATAGAATGTCAACAGCGTTGACATTCCTGGGAAAGTGAGAAAGACTTCGCGAGACCAGAAGAAGGGTCTTCTGGCTCTATGTTTCCAAAACTGAATGAATGTTCAAACTACCCCGTAGCGTGATGTTTTCTGCGAGAGTCTCGTGTGGGAATCTTTTCGAACTTCCGTACATAGATTTTTGCGTTTTGAAAACGATTTAGTTTTTCGTAGCATTTTGTATTTGCGTTTAAAGACTTTTTCTACGATGTTCTTTGTTCATGAAAAGCTGGGGTTTTACGGAAAAGAGAAGTCGGTTTTAATTTTACTCTACCTTCAAGCTTGAACGTTTATTCGGGAGTTGCGAATTATTTTGGATTTCAGTATTTTTATTTTGTATTATTTTGTGAACATTTTGTACCAGAGTTGTCATCTTTGTCATACTATTTTCTTTGGTTATAGGAAATGTAAACTGGATTTAACATTATTTTTTTAATCGACCCTATAGCATGAACATTTCTGCGAGAGCTTCATCTTAAAATCTATTTTGGATTTCCGAAGTTTTGCAAATTTAAGAGAGGTATTTTTTGTTGGTATCTTGTACCTGCGTTTTCATCTTTGCGACTTGTTTTATAATTTTTTTGAGATCGACAAGTTGACCTTAAGTTGAAAAAAATTTTAAATAAGCTCAATAGCGTAGACTTTTTTTTTCAAGGTAAAAGTCTGCTGTTGGTAATTAAGCAGTAATGGATGTAATTTGCTCCTGTTTAGTGAATCGCAAAAACAATTCGCAGAATGCCCCCCCCCCCCCACCTTTTTTTTTTCATCTTCTACAGACCTTAATGTCTGGAACAGGGACCACTTTTTCATAAGCCAGTGTACTAGTTTAACGAGCCTTGTAGGTTTCACCGAGTCTCTGTATGTAAGGGTAAGCTGTAAAAGTGTTAAATTAAAATTGCCAAAGCATTGCTTAGCATACACATTCTTCTAGTTCTGTATTCTACAGAAAATATCTTAGTTATGATTTTATATCTTTTTTAAACTAGTTTTTCTATGATGAAGTGTTGTAAGCTTGTGGGTATAACAAACCACAGTATTGCGATCTTTCTTAGCGAGACATTACTATATTTTTGCAAGTAAGAATGAGAGTAGTCTTGATTTCTTATTATTGTACTGAAATGCTAGTTTTGATTTAATATCGATTAAGAAATAGTTTTTTAAATAACCAGCGTTTGTAAGCTTGTGGTTATGATAAACCACAGCATTGCTATCGTTTTATAGATATTGAAATATTTTGAGCAAAATCAATGAGAATCATAGAGTACAGATTTATTATTTTTGATGATAGTAGGTAATATTTTACAAAATTAAGATTTTATGACCTAGTATGCAATTTTTATATCTCTCTATTTTGTAGTAGCATATTTTAATATGCAGTGTATGTAGATTGTAAATTAGTGCTCTTACTCTATGAATTTTGTTCACATTTTATAGTTATATACACCGTATTTCCTCGAAGAGGCGCCATGGAACCTGAAATGCCTCCTCGCCATTGCTTAACAGTTAGAAAGAGTGTGCGAAACGTGTATGTAAGAAAAGGTTTATTGCTGCTGAAAAGGAAAAAAAGCATTTGAAGCAAGCGCCTGGGCACTTGGATGAAATAAGGTATCAAAAATGCTTGCAAATATGTTTTAGGATTCTATTTCACATCGTAATTATTACATTTTCTAATAAAATTTTGTATAACTTATTTCTCTGGTTTCATTTATTTCCCTTCTGTAAACTGCCCACGTAACTATGATCAATCAATTCGATCAATTGATTCTGTTACCCTTTTTTCTGTTAGCTCATTGGGGGGGGGGGGGGGGGTAAATTTGGCTGGTTTAACCTCTTCAATAGTGATTGAACGGTAAATAACCTTTGACGTGTCTTCTCTTCTCTTCTTTAAGCTGTTATCCTCTACTTTAATCAGGGGCTGGGCGGTGTACGGGAACAACGTTCTGCTTTTTGATTTGATGCAGTGACATATTTGTGGGACACGTTAAGACAAGTTACACTGCGTATGAAACGTTAGTTCTTTGTGGGCTTACATACATACATACGTTTTTCGGCGACTGGCATTGGTAATAGCGGTAATATATAGATTTAGCCAAGCCTAAAAGCGGAGCCGCGAAGGAATAAACTGGTGTTCGTTTCTCAAAAATAGTCCTGAAACTTTTCGGTCTGAAATATGTTTCGGGGCTTTTTTTGGCTCGTTCGCTTTCGAAAGGTGTTTCTCAAAAAGCCTGAAAGTGTTCCGAATTGTCCTCCAATATTTTGGGGATCTGTTCTGTAAAACCAAGCTCGAAAGGTCATTCTAGAGGCTGAGCACAGCTTGATTATTTTTGTTTTCGGGCATCAAACTGAACACATTTTACTCACGAACCGTGTTGCTTGGTGTTTGTAATGTTTTCATATCCTGTCAAGGCTTGTCAATTCTCCTTGGATTATTGCCTGTTCGCTTGAATGAACTTGAAACGGCGCTCATTTACAAAAACAAAATAAAAATTATTCCACTGTTTAAATGGGTTATCTTCATCGCGTTCGGATGTTAACAAATAACATGAACTGCCACTAAATAAAAATATTACTCTGGTCAAAAATTTATACTGACATTTCACCGGCATTTTACTGGGATTACCCGAAAGAAAGGATCTGGGGGGCTTCGAAGCACTTGTAATAAACTTATCGAAGAACACACATTACTTACCGGATAAAATAGCTTTAAACTCAAAACTGCTTCGCTTATAGTTATTTAAGTAACCCTCATATTTCGTTCTCTAACTTGAGACCATCGAGATTGAAAACAAACAAACAAACACCGTCCAAACATTCTTATAAACTCTGTGGCATAAGTTTTGCGGCTGCAAATTGTCTGAAATTAGAGCGCTTTTAAAAATGCACAGAACTGTTTTTGGAAGCTTTTCGGATGTAATAGGTTGAAACCGACAACTGCTTCGCTTATAGTTTTTCAAATAACTGTTATATTTCGTTCTCTAACTAGAGACCGTGAAGATTCAAAACAAAGAAACATCAAACACACTTTAATTAAATTATGCCGGCGTAAGTTTTGCGGATGCGAAGTAAGCCTATATAAAGTTAGGCGCTTTGAGGAACGCACAAAACTGTTTTCGCAAGCTTTTGGAATAAAACAGCTTTAAACCGACAACTGCTTCGCTCAAAAGATTATTACTATTGAAAAGTTCTAGGACAAGAAAATCGACAGTTGCACAAAGAGATGGACCGGACTGTCAAAATTGAAAGCAAAGCTTGTGCAGTTGTCTTGCGACTGTGCTTAGACCTACTGTTATGAATAAACAAACACAAAATAATGGACAGACAAATCATTTTTGAAAAAAGTTTATTCGAAAACCCGTAAGTTTATACTTAAATGCAATTCGCGTTACACTCCAAAATCGTAGGTCAGTCCACACTAGTAAAATCGGCTGAGCATGGCAAAATATTCAAGAATCTGTCACAAATCTGAGCGCGTTTTCTAATCATTGTTTAAAGTCAAAAGTAAATGACACATTTCTAATGGCATAAATCAAATTTCCATTACAAAACGTAATTTCTTTCACCGTAATACTCGAAATCATGTACCTCAGACCCTTTAAAAACTTCACTTACTCGGTTGTGTTTCAGAACAGGGCAAACTCTCCGCCGTGAAGAAAACAAAGCCATGAAGTCCTTTGAAGGCAGCTTTCGTAACTTGAACTTTTCGCCTTCTACCAGTATTCTTTTGAACTTTTTCTTTCCATTTATAGATATTAGATGTTTTTTTTTTGTCGAGTATAAACTTCAGTACTCTCGAACAATCGTTAAATACTAAAGAAGCTTAAGCTTTTAAAGAAACCTCTTTTTCAAAAGCGACGATGGTCATGCGATTTCCGGCCAAGAAAAACGCGGGTTGCCCAAAAGCACCGCACGATTTCCCGCCAAGAAAAGATGGCATTCTCTACCCCCGTCGGGTTGACTTGGCACTCCCCTCCCCCTCCCAGAGTCTTGCGGACGGACGGACGTACGGATGTACGGACGTAGGGATGTACGGACGTACGGACGTACGGACGGACGGTCACGTGACTATTACGTCACAACCAAAATTTCTCGGCTTGATAGGTTACCAAATTTCCTTAGCAATGGAGCTTCGCTGGCAGGCTTTGCCCGCAGGCTCCGCTATGAATAATGTTCAGAAAGGCGTTAAACCGCGACAAACAGTTCATGTATGAACTAGCCTGTTTGGTAGAGTGGCTTTGACTCATTTTCCCGTGCTTGATTATCCCTAGTTTTGGAAGTGTAACAGTAAAATACCCAAGCGATTGCGACCTTAATTTCTAATCAATAGTCTGCACAAAAGTCGTGTCGGAAGTTCTCTTCCATTGCTTTTGGTCCCCGCCAACATAACAAGTATTCCTGAAATTGGAAATTTAGAGCTACCTGAACACGAAATAAACTTTGACCTTAGTTTCCGGCGCCCAAGCAGATAATAGTTAACAATTATTCTAGGAGGGCGTGCTGGATATCGAATGATAGATAAGTAACGAGGCGCGTAGCGCCAAGTTGTTTATAATCATTTGATATCTAGCAAGCCCGAGTAGAATAATTGTTTTATTTAAAACTTAATCACCATTTAAAAAAAACAGTCAAGAGAGAAAGGGAAAAAAGAGAAAAGAGATAAAAATGGAACAAGAATCGATCACATCACTGAAAGAAAAAGGCGTGAAAACCTTGCGAAGTGTTGCAGCGTTTCATTGCAAAGCTGAATGAATCGATCAATGAAACTGCTCGAAAGTGAACGAAGTTTGGCACAAGTTATGGGGAAAAATCTTTTAATTATTGGCTCTGAAATATGGTACGTGTTTGATTTTTCCTGAAACATTGTTGTAATAATCGTTCAAAGCGGATTAAAGTTGTACGATTTTTACCATATTAGCTGCTGGAGTTGAAGCGGAACAAGTTTGTAATCCGTTCGCACAACGGATCAATCATGTGCGTGTTTGATCGAGCTGAAGACAGAACTAACTTGAAGAGGTAATTTCTATGCAGCTCATGCAGAAGCAAGATTACTGTAGCGAGGAACATTAGAATTCACCATCATAGTTTGTTAAAAATCAAAGCCCAAAAGGCAGTTGTTCTCGGCTCAGAGGCTGTGGACGGAATGGTGAAAAACAACACTCAAATTTCTTAACCTTAGTTCAAATTCCAAGCCGGTGGGTAATTTGAGGTTCTAGAAACTGCACGCCGGGTGAGTATATATACATTTTATATAGAATAGGTCAAACTTCAAGTCTCTCAAACCGCCTCACAGAGCTTTAAATCGACAAACCAAGCCCCTAAGAGCAAACACTAACACAGTGTTCATGTTTCTAAGGGTTTTTATTTGAGTTTGTTCCTTTCAAAAAGCCCTAAATGTCGTATTCATGAAATCCTTTGTTTACAACCGAAGCGGCCATTAATATAGAGCTAGCACAGGTCCGCTACACGAACAGAGGCTGGTAAACTGAACACTTGACTGTATATCGTGCACGCATGGTACTCTTGACCACAATTACCGACCTATATAAATGACGTCTAATATGAAATGTTCAGCAGACGGAAGATTCTCAATTATACTTCTTTTAATTAATAACTAAAGGTATCTTAAAGGCCCACCTTCACCCAAAAGGCCTTGCGCGCCACGCTTGCTGTTTTATGAATTTCGTGTAACACGAAATTGTTGCTGAGCGGGTTTTCTTTCAAAATCCGTTTCCTCCGGAGCAATCATGTCGAAAATCGTGCAAAAGCATGCAGGAACGTATTCTTCAATTATCAGGCTGTTGTTTCCTGGAATTATTTTGTGACAGAGCCGGCCAAATATGTTTTTTTCGCTCTTACTTCGTCCAATATGTTTCCTGCCAAATGATACCTCGCAGTTGAGGATACTGCACTGTTATGCCGAAGGAAAATATTGCCAGTATTCGTCTCAGAGGAAGTTGTGTTATGAAGCAAAGAAACGGATATTTGATGAATCTCTTGTAGTGATGTTGTTTGAATTCCTGATTGTATTCGGATGCGGGACCTTGGCAAGTAAGTTTAATTCGTTTGATTTGATTTTATTCGCGCGATGTAAACAGAGCGGCTCGCGGGTGAGTAATAAATGAATGGTTTTGCAGGACTGTTTTCTTTTTCTTCCTCTGTATCTATCGTCGTACGATTGAATTTAAAGAATTAGTTTCTTAGTTAACCATAGGTTCAGGGAAATTTGATCGATTAGTACAAACGTACGGCTGGGTTTCAAAGGTTAAAATTGTAATGCGGGAGTCACCGGACAAGTGCTATTTTGCGAACGATGATCAACGAGTTGCTATCGAGTGGTATACGCTGTTTATTTCCCTTCAGACCAACCTCTGTAATGACTAGGAGGGACCTTTATATCACTGTTACCTTTTAAGACAATACGATTGCAATCTGCAGACTAAAACAATCGAATGTCGAAGTAACTGAGTCTTCTGCCGAGATCGCTTGCTTGCGTGCAAACATAACAAACTGACCGGCTTCTCGCTTTCTATGTCATTGAAACTTTCACATGGCGAACATCAGATAGATCCAACGTTTTGGGGGAGTAAATAAAAAAAAGGATAAAGTAGCACTCGGGCCAAGGAGGCCCACACGGCCGGAGCTTATCCCGGTTTCCGTAGCATGAAGTAACTGAGAGTATTGCTACTCCCCCCTGCACGGGATGCTGGTCCATCGCAGGGTTATCCCCCAGCAGTATGTCGCCGGTACCCATTTATACACCTGGGTGGAGAGAGACTATGTGGGGCAAAGTATCTTGTCTAAGGAAACAACACGATGGCAGGGACTGGGTGTCGAACCACCGACCTTCAGATCTGAAGTCCAACGCGCTAACCACTACACCACCGCGCCCCCACTGGGGGAGTAAATGCCTTTCATAAAAGCCTAAAGATTTCTAAACTGAAGCCGTAGATTGGACCAACTTCGCAAAGTAAATCGATGCGATATGGCTGCTCCGACTTGTTTTGAATATCCGTGACAATTTCCTCGCTCGCAGGAATATCCTGGGAACCAATCAGATCGCGAGAAGAACAATAGAACCATTTGAAAACAATAACAAACGGTCGCAAGGCCGTTTGGGCGAAGGTGGGCCTTTAAGAAGTTTGTATTTTTTTCTTTTGTTAATATATTTATTCATTTGTTATCGTTATTGTTTTTTTCTTTTTTATCTCGAAAACATTAGTATCAGCGCTACTCTTAAATTCGAGATGAAATAAAGTTTATGTATGTATGTATGTAGGCTCTTGCCGATTGTGCTAGCATAATGTTTGGCATAATCTGAGGAATTGAGCATAATTTTTGCCCTTTTTCCAAAAGTAGCACTGCTAGCATAATCCGTATATTTTCTTGTCTTAATAGCACAATTTTAGAATAATTCAAGAAAACGAAGATCTCAGCTACTAAAAACGATAGATTACTATTAACAGTTGGTTCCACTCCTATTTTGCGATTGCTTTTTAGTTGTGTTGAGATGCCGCGGGAATTCGATGAAACGGAACCGGAAGTCTGTGTCTCGGTCCCAGACTCCTTAGTCTTTCTCCCAGTGCTCGTTTCAAAATGGCGGCCGCCACGCTGGATAACTATCCGCTGGATAGCAGATTTATCCGCCGTATAGGCCTAACCACCGGATAAAGTTACCCAGGTTTTGAACAACCGGGCCCAGAACGTCAGGCCAGGGTTAATAAAATACATTTTCAAACTTGTCTTGTTGTGAGTTGTGAAGTTTGTGCACAGAATAATTTTTTTAAAAAGTAGCATAATTTTGAAAAGCGAGCATAATTTGAGCATAATTTGGGCAAAAAACGAGCACTGCCACTAGCATAATATGCCACTTTTACTAGCACAATCGGCAAATGCCTACATGGATGGATGGATGGATGGATGGATGGATGGATGGATGGATGGATGGATGGATGGATGGATGGATGGGACGGACGGACGGATGGGACGGACGGACGGACGGACGGACGGACGGACGGATAAAACATAAAGACGAGAGCTGCAACTCGCTTGCTTAGCGAAAGGGTACCAAGACCCTGGGTATTTTTTTTTTTTTAATCTGGGTAGTTTTTTTAAAGTCTGTCGACGAGACTTCTATTCCATCGCCGCTTACGACCTACGTCTAACGTCTCTCTCCAATTACATACCGTCACTGTAGACATGTTTAGGTTTCCTAACCCCGTGAACTTGGCCGCCTCAACAAGCTCTTGCTCAGAACACCAACAGAACAAACGGAAACAACTGACATCTAGACATGATTGAAAACGCGGATAAATTTAGGACAAAGTATTAGCCATAAACAAGAATTAGGGAACAAATGTAGAACCCAGAATTCGACCGATAACTTAACCATTCTTGGTGGTCTTTGGCCAAGGTCGGGGAAATTTCCCAAACGTGCTCACAGCTAAAGCTATTGCTAACTCTAGGACTCACAGACAAATAGGAAATGACACTAGACGCCAAAAAAATCCTTCGTGTGAGATCATGTGACTGCAAAGATATTGGCGAAGAAATTACACACATGGAAATTTTTTGAAGTACATGAATGTTTACCAACATTACCTCAGGACCAGGAAAAGGGCGGGAAAACGCGCGGCCACAGCGATTCTCGCGCAAAAACTCGCTATAACCTAGGGAACGTCTACAAAGTTCTTCAGTTTGCGTCACGACAGAATTTGTTTGAAACATGTAATGAACATCTTTCTTCCTCTTTGTGAAAGAGCTGGCAAAGGAAAGTCTCTGAACACATTTCAACACACACATCGGTTTCGTGAGCAAAACATTTGGCTCTGGCACGAGTCTTCGAGTCCCTGCAGTAATTTCACTACTGAGGTGAGTTGCCCTGTGACTCTTTTTTTCCCCGCGACACGTTTCTCAAAGAGTTCACACATTACCTCAGACATTACCTGTTATCCAAAAGTATTTTCCACCTTTTTGCAGTATTATAATCTGTGACTAATATCTAGCCACTGCAAATGCACTGCTCACCGCTGCACCTGCTTTGATGCATTCAAGGACTTCAGTGCAATTGACTTTCAACTCCCTAACACTAGGTTTACTTTCCACTATATTTAGTGCCAAAGTGTTTGAATGGACATCTTGAATTGGAAATAATGAAAGCGGTATCCTACTGGTAGGTGTATCCACATCTAAGAAAACATTAGAACTCAAAGGTCAATCGACACCTGTGACTGCGTCCTTGATCATAAGACTCAGAAACCACATATATATCCAGTGACCTCTCTTTCCACCTTCACTAGACAAATATGTATTCAGAAATAAAATCGGACTGTCTTTTCAGAATTTAGAAGTCGGAAGGTTCATGCTGTGCCTCACTTTCAATGAGCCAGGTGAACTACTGGTTATCAACCAAGCTTATTAACCAATAAGCCAAGTTCAAGAAGGATGAAAAGCTTGGCGGAGCTCACATGACGTGAGTCACAATAATACTTAATGATAACTATCAAATCAATTCACCTTTTCGGCGTTAGATTTCACATGTAGTGTCACGCGACTTTTGCCGACTTTTGACGTAAACAAACCTCGAAAGTTCGGACATCCGGTTACTCAAACAACCACTGCACGTCTACAAACTACGAGTCGCTATTTCAAGTTCCCGTTACTATATAATTTTTCCATTACTTAAAGTCTTTGAAACTCGAATAGTTCTAGGTTCAAAAAGTCAAAGCAAACGAATAAGAGCGACTTCAACACTATGAATGTGGCAGAACTTAACAAAATATTTGCAGGAACGTCGAGTTTCAGTAAGCGGATATTTTGAAAACTATTTCGCCAGTGGAAGTCGCCTCTGCAGTCAAAAGAATGGTTTATGCCAGTGGATTAAACTAATGATGCAGATTTTAATAATTCATGATATGCTTATTCCCAATCCATTTTCCCTGAAGACCGTGAACAAATTCAACTCTTCACCGCCTTTTGGGTTGTACGACATAACTATTTGATTTAAGCTTACCGCTCCACTGATTACGACAAGCAGGGCCTTGCCGCTTACAAATCATTTGACGATTATCGCTTATTCAGTGATGGTTATGTGGAATCTTTACTAACTGCTCAGTTGAATCAAGAGAGTGTCCATGTATATATAGCCAAAGTGCGGCCTTTCATGAAAATCAAAACGGATGAAGAAAGGAGTACACGAGGGGTGTCAACTCTAACACTTGCTGTTTGACCAGCACTACACGCTAAAGCCGCGGCTACACGAGCGATTTTTTGCTTGCGATGGTGATGCGATTTTTTGGAAAATTGTCGCGTCGCCAGCGCGCGGTGAAAATCGCAGGTGTAGCTACCCTCGCACAGGTGATGCGACAGATGAAAAAATCGCAGAAAAAAATCGCGAGAAATTCAATGAGTTGAATTTTTTGCGACAAAATCACGGTCTTTGTCAGAGGGTGGCTACACTTACAATTTTCGCCACGCGCTGGCGACGCGACAATTTCAAAAAAATCGCATCACCATCGCAAGCAAAAGATCGCTCGTGTAGCCGCGGCTTAATGAGGGTCGTCCCGAAAATCTGGAACAACCTCCCGATTTTGTTGTGAAGATCCCACAAAAATAACAAACGATATCAAAAATTATAGTTGGAAAAAGAGACGGAGAAGTAGACAAAAGGGAGCTCTGTCTCTGCTCAGTATCAACCCGTTTTATCTTTTCGTCCGCTTCCACATTTCGCTAGCCTGTTCCAGGCTCTCAGATAGTTGGGACGGCACGAAAATTAGTAAGGGAACGCGAAAATAAGACGCGCGGGATCTGGAAAAATGGGGGGCCTTGTCTCTCCCCAGCCCCTTCGCTTTTTTTCGCGCTCTTTTTCTCAATTCACGCTTTCCCCACTATCTGAGAGCCTGGAACAGGCTACATTTCGCCGATCTTAGGGCCCGTTTTTTTGTGCAATTTTTGTCGCACGTTTCACTGCAATTTTTGTCGCGCTCGAGCTCGCGATAAAAATTGCAAGTGAGTGTAAACTAGCGGCGATTTGCGTGCGATTTGTCGCCGCGATATGGCAGAGGTTTCGATTGATGCAACTTGGCGGCGGTTTGGGGGAAATTGCAGCACATATTACACTGGAATCGCAGCGAAATCGCTGCTAGTTTACACTTGCGACGAAAGCTGCATTGGAGAGCGCGACAAAAATTGCACCAAAAATCGCATGTGCATGTAAACGGGCCTTTACGCAGCTTGCATTTCCTATGTCTCTTCTGGTCGCTTACTCTTAGAGGTAAGTAGAGGAGACGGCTGACAAATTTAGGCCACGTTCCTACTAGAATAGACTATGGGAAGCTTAAAGAGGAGAGCCAATTGCCTTGTGTTGAATGACTGTATTAGCAACGGTCAGCAGTTCTAAACGATGCTGTTGCAAAGTAAAGGCTTTCAGAAAATATGGTTAATCAGATAGCCACATTGAAAACTAAAACGTCAGGAATTAGTTTCTAAAGATGCTGTGATGCTGGTTCAGTGGGTGCGGGAAGGTATCATTTCAAATTCATAACAGCTTCAGTAAAAATAAGGTAAATTGGCCACTGTAAGGAAATTCAAACACTTTTGATCTTTGTCAGTTATTGTAAATCTCAACATGGGCACCAGACAGGAAAATGTAAGCAAAATACATGAAATGTCATTTTCTGTTTTCTCCGATTGTTTCAGGGCCTTCAAAATGGATATTAATTTAAATACGATAACACAGGTTGATCTGTTCGGATTCTGTAGCTAAAACTTTTTTTTTTTAAGTCGCAGAGCGTTATAGGAAACAAAATCCTATCGGCCGAATTTAACCGAGCTGCTGTTTGCTCTTCAAAAATGCTACCTGACTTAATTTCGTATTATATACGGCATATTTTATTTGTCCCTCCAAAAACAAAAGGAACTAATTTTCCTATGTTTTAAAGGTTAGGGTTTGAGATGACATGCAGGCAAACATTTTCCCAAGATTGAACCCGAATTTGTGAGGCGGTTATTATTTTCCGAACTGGTATTCTAAAGAAATAACTGTTTGGATGCCCCTGCCTGACTCAAGGTCCGGCGTGTGTTTTGTGCACATCTTTTGAGAGACCAAGGCCGAAGACAGAATAAATTTCTTGAGGATGTTTCTTTTCTTTGATTGGGGTCAGGTGGAAACAACTGTAAGTCGTGTAAACTTGAAGCAAGAGTAGACTTAATTCGACATTTCTATGCATATATTTTCGTCAAGACAAGCTAAAGCAGATAAACGGGTCCATTTCTTGCACGCGCTGCTTCTCTTAGACAAAAGGTTGGCATATTTCATAATTTTGGAACTGGAATGAAATTGGTATTTTTCAGTTGGCCTTGTCGAGACTAAATAGCAATCGAACTATTGTCATTTTGACGCTGGTGATAAATAGCATTCAAAGTTTAGTGCTTCGATTCAGTGAGTTGCCTAATTAAAGTATTTTTCGGATGCAACGTGTATGCCTGGGGGAGGCTCCTCTATTAAAAAAAGGAAAGAAAATTTCACAAGGTATCCTTAAGAGGGACCAGCATCTCGTTTTGTGGGCAAAGTTATGTCTCCAGTAGTATTTTTCCCGGATTCTACCTTAAAAAGGGCGAAAATAATTCTGGCTATTTCAGATTGCTAGTGCCTAAGTGATTACCTAATAAGAAAAGTGTTCACAAAGAAAAGCCGAGTTCTAGGAGGTATCTCTGTATTATCTTTGGCAGACAGCTAGGCGACAGCATTTAAATTATCCCTCAAGGGTAGATTGAAACTTTTGTTTTATATTTTTCACTACTTAAACTTTAACAAGAAGACACCTGAAGGCGTTTACGTGGGATGTGCTGGTGTATGTAAGGACTATTTTGAACGGAGTTGGACAGTTGTCGAGTACATGGGCTGGTACGATATGTGACCCTCCACGCCCCTCCACGGGTTTCAGGGAATAAGTGAAGGCACGTGCACGCACACGACACGTTATAACACGCACGCACGCTTCTGACATACATTATATGCGCATAAAAACAATTGATTTTGGATAGCGTGTCTGCAGCCATTGTTCATATTTGGCTTACAAAGCGGAGCTTTGTTTTTATAACACGCTAGACTTTTGCTTTTTTAACACGCTAAGCTCCTTAATTCGCTTGACACGGTGGAACTCTTTATAGATTACTTGCATTTATGAGCTTCTTATTTGGGTGAATACTTTTAAAAATTCTGCAGAACATTAACACGAAGGAAAGCAAATTCATTTTCCTCTTCGAAATATTGACAATTAGCAATCGATCTATTGTCATTTTGACGCTGGTGATAAATAACTTTTATCTCCTTAAAATGACCCGCCTATGAAAAGATTTGGGAGGTACAGTCATTGTCTTTAAGCCGCAGTTTCAGTTAGACCTTGTTTAAATAACCGGCCCTCGTGTATCGTCAGATTAATTCATGAGCGACAGAGCCGAGTAGAGTATTTGGAGATCCTGTTGTGCACCGTTGATGTGCACAGTTTAACCCAAGTTTACATGTTTGACTGATTAAAATCTCGAGTCATTGATTCCCCAGTACTTAGAAGAGATTTTTCCAAGATAATACAGCGGATATTTTTAGCTAGAGGGTTAAATTAGTTTTACAATTTACAATTGACCATGGTCAGACAAAAGGAGACGTCTCCTGAAATTAAAACAAAGTTATATGCAAGCCCCAAATATATTATGTAATACTCCAATATTATTTGCAGTTTCCCGAATAATTTCTCGAGGCTCCGATTCCTGGCAATAACTTCAGATTCCCGAATAAATTTTGCAGTTCTCCCGAAACAGATATTCTTAGAGTTGGCACCCCCCGTGACCCCGTGAGTACTAAGATCTCTGGTTTATTCTTGAGGGTAGAGGTGCAAACCGAGGTAGCGTACTTCAGGCAAGATAGAGTGTAAAGGTGGTCGAGATGGGGATGTAAGCACATTGCAGCCGCAATCTAGGCAGTGGATTGGTAAAATTAAATGGTTAAAGATGTCGTACAACCCAAACGGCGGTGAACAGGGTGAAGAGTTGAAGTTGTTCACGGTCTTCGGGGAAAATAGATTGGGAATTAGCCTATCATGAAGTGTTAAATTATTTGCATCATTAGTTTGATCTTTTTCGAAGTTTGAATCACCTGGCAAACCATTCTTTCGACTGCAGAGGCGATTTCCACTAGCGAATTAGTTTTCAAAATATCCGCTTACTGAAGCTCGACGTTCCTGCAAATATTTTTTTAAGTTCTGCCACATTCATGGCGTTGAAGTCGCTCTTATTCTTCTGTTTTGACATTTTGAACCTGGAACTATTCGAGTTTCAAAGACTTCAAGTAATGGAAACATTATATAGTAATAGGAACTTGAAATAGCGACTCGTAGTTTGTAGACGTGCAGTGACAGTTGTTTGAGTACCAGATGTCCGAGGTTTGTTTACGTCAAAAATCGCGTGACACTACACGTGAAATCTAACGCCGAAAAGGTGAATTGAAAGTCACTGTAAATAGTTTAAACCCAGGAGTCATATTATAAGTCGCTGACGTATGATCGTTCGGGTGAGTGTAGTTAGGAGAAGGACTGTTTTTTGATTGCATCGTGACAGCCTGGCTCTCATCAGAGTCAAGTGAATTGTGAATAGTCAGTCGGTAGGTATTATTAAGTCTCTGGTTATAACCAGAGACATAATACCACCTACCGATGATTCATAATTCACGTGACTCTGATGAAGAATTCTCCTCAGGTTGTGGAAACGTCAGTCAATGTCATAACAAACAGTCCTTCTCGGGACTAAACTCACCTTACGATTCTCTTTTACTGACTTACAATTAACTGTCAGTAACTTAAGTGGCAATGTCTGTAAGAGCGATCCACTGCATTTCGGGTCAGAAAAAAGTTTTCCCTCAAACTTTGCCCAGGAAACCATCTTGGGTCATAAGTAAATGAAACGAGTTTCGCTTTAGGAAATACGTTAAAATAGTTTTTTTTAGAGCCCACAACAGTAATGCCTGGTTCAATTCTACCTGTTACCATCCCCCCCTCGGGCATACCCCCGGGGACTTGCAATTTTTTTCTCACTTAGCGGTCTATTCCCTACCCCCGGGCACGGAGAAAGAGCAACAAAGACGTTGTGTTGTGTACAAAACATAGATTACGATATTGATTTCCGTACAATAGCAAAACCAGACGTTTGACAAGAACTTAAACGTTTTTCTAGAGTTTCTTGAACGAAGGACACTACATGTATAATGTAATAAAAACATGAACACTATATTTGTAAAAGAAAACTGAAGAAAAACCTCTAACCGTTCAGGGCTGGAAATAGCGGCCTGCCAATGGCCAAATGGCAGGCCAAATTTTAGGTTTGGCAGGCGAAAATAACGATGAACTGCCAAATGGATAAAAAAAAATGGCAGGCCAAATTAACTGGACTGATTTTGTGACATTTTCTTCTCCTCTTACCATGCTTGTTTACCTACCATTTGATTTCTTTCCACGAATCAATCATCCCCGATGAAAAATATCACCGGAAGGTCCCTCGACTGTAGCTCCTCCGTAAAGTTTGCAGGCGCATAATGGTTTGCGGTTTTCTCATGTAATTTAACCCATCATTTTAGGCCCCCGAGCGAGGTTTGGGGGAAGTGATTTGTTCACAGATAAAGTTGTGGAGGACTGCAACTTAAAAAAGACTGCAACCCCAATGATCAGAACATTGAATTATACACAAACTTCCTATATCTATGTGATCATTTTGATGAATATGGAATCAGTCTAAAAACGCCTGAGGCAGATACATCTGATAGCAACGACGAAGGACTAATGGCCCTGAAGATCAAAGTTGTCGAGAAAGTTGTGGAGCATTTTGAGAAGGACACGCTTTCAGTTAGCCCAATACGAATTAACGGAGTCGTCGGTACGCACAGTCAAATTTTGACATTTTTTTACGATCTGGAGAAGCTTGGGAATGTTCTCTTCAATGCGAGCAAATTGCTGATCAAAGGGACAGACGGAGTCATTTTTCATTGAGTTTATTCTTCAATTTTGGCATAAAAGTGTAAGAACTACAATATATGGTGCATGACTGAGTGAGTATTAAGTACCTGTCATTAATGAATTGGTTACCTCACACCTTGATGTTTGTTTTTAATGTTAAATAAAAGGTAAAAAATGTCACCTATGATTAAGATTAAAGGGTTCTTTCAAGTATTGAGTCTCACTCTGGACAGGAGTAGTGGGTCAGCGGTCTGAAAATTATGACCAAACATGTGATTTTATTTTGCGGGATGTTTTGTCTTATTTCATGTACTTCTTCATCTTCTTGTCAGCCAACAAATGTAATTGCTACTGAAAATGAAAACTTGACATTACGATTTCATCAATAGCAAAAATGTCAGTAGGTGGCAGGCTAAAAAAATGAATGGCAGGTCAAAATTTGTATGGCCTGCCAAAAATAAAAAAATTGGCAGGCTAAATTTTTTTCTATTTCGAGCCCTGTAACCGCACTGGCATACGGCTAGCGAGTAAAGAAATGGTCTTCGCGACGTGATTTATTCTAAATACGCACAAGAGGCCCGTGAACAAATTGATGGCAACATTTTTTAGGAGTTTTTCTTAGCTTGTTTCATAAGAATGGACAATGGACTGAGACCTCTGTTTACTATAAAGCCCTGCATCCGTTTTCATGTAGAGTCTATTTAAGTTGTCTTAGTATATACATAAATACGCTGAAGAAATGTGTCTTTGTTTGTGACGAACGCCATCCATTTGAGTACGCACCAAACGCACATTCGTTTAACAATTTAAAATAAAAGTACCTTGGAATACAGATTTTAATTTTGAGAGTTTATTCTTCTCTATCCAGTCTGCTACAAATTCTAGAGATTCTCCCTGGAAATAGGCAGTCTTCTCCACGCGGTCCTGCGTCAACTGAGAATTGACGTACTTCACAAGAACAACAAGAAGTAATATTCGATTTGCCCCGCCCCCTTCCCCCCTCCCACCGGGACAAGACGGCTTCAAACAATTCCCCACCCCCGGGACCGAAGGGCTGGACTTGTCCTCGGGGTTGCCCGGGGGAGGGGGGGGGCATGGTAACAGGTAGAATTGAACCATGCATAAGAGCGGCAAAAGGCGTAAATTAGCGCCTGGCCAGACACGAAAATTGCATAAGTTGGCGACCTCACTGCTCAAAAACCACAACACGCAGCGAAAAAGTGTTGTTATTTTTAAGTTAAGAGGTCCTTCAAGGGTGTAAAGCGTATGTTAAACTTAATTGTCTGATAATTGATATATTAACACACATCTGAGCGCTTTCTGAAAACTCGCAAAAGTACCTTGTCTTCGTGGGCCTTTATTTCCCGAGTCCAGACCGAGTCGCTCTAAATTCTTATCGAAATGCGTTAATGAGATGTCAGGGAGTACAGAAATATAAAACTACCTTGCACTTTCAATCTTCCTTTACCACAGTGACTTCAAACTTTTGGTGATTTTTGAGAATATGACACACGCATTATGCAAATTAGGTTGTTGAGCAAATTCAGATTGTGCGAATTAAATAGCTTCTAGATTTTAAGATTTCTCCATTTCAAGTCATAAATACAGAAAAGCGTACACAAATAGAAGTTTCGACTGTTCAAATTGATGAAATAAGCGAATTAAATTACTGAGTCCTGATCTTTGGACGCTAATCTGGAGATTGCGTGACTCGCATTATGCAAATTAGGTTGTCTGCTAAACTTGGTCCGTTCCGACAACCGTTGCAAAGAACCTTTCTAACTGTTTGGATCCCACTTTTGTTTTAATTGAATATTAAAGAAATGTTAAGCCCTACATGCACTGTAGGTAGAAAACGTTGACGATGAAATCAGCTAGTTACAGTACTGACTTCTATTCACGTGTCACTTGTATAACTCTGTTTGCAATGAAATGGACAGCTTGTTACAGTTATTCTGTTCTGGTGGATAAAAATGAATCCGTCTACTTTTTTGTAGTCGGGTTTTGATTTTTTATGTCTTCGTTTTTCTCTTTTGATCTTCCGTTTCCACAGCGCCTTTGAACTTTTGGTGCTTTTGTCCCAGGGGGAGGGACACTTGACCAGCTGAGGGTTTGAGGGCCTGACTGTATAGGACAAAAAGAGCCCTAAAATACTTACTCTTTGTAGGACAGCACCCTCTATTTTAAGTCCCTGTTTAGGGCAAATGATTATTATACCAACTCCCTTGTTTTACACAATTTAAAGTGTTTCAAAGACCAGCAAACGTCCCCGATCTAGGATACCTAAATACTGTGTAAGCCATATTTAACGACGACAATCGGTTCTGACCATAACCCGTTTACGACCAGTTGAGACCCTATTTAGGACAGACTTGGTTAAAATTTTGTACCCTGTTTAGGAGAGAGAGGCCAAAAACCATACCCTGTCTAGCGGCACGTCCCCGTATAGGCAACATAGGGGAGTAACCCCCGCCCCGGGCTTTTGTTCCGGGGCTTTTGTTAAGCGCTTTATTTTGTTTATGCAAAGCCTTGAGACAAGCAAGGTTGTTTGCGTGTCAAAGACCGCGAATTATACACTGCCGATGTTTGGATGCTTTGGGGCAAAATGTGACGAAAATTGTGCCAACTGGATTTTTTGCCAAATAAGAGACGTGTAACTTTTTGGATCTCTCTTTCATCGATGTTTGGTTTGAAACGGCTAAAGCCATGTCTACATGGGTTCCTTTTTCAGGGATAGTCACCTGGCACCAGAAAAATTTCAATGCAAAATAACTTAGTTAATTTGTGGTCGAAGAGAATGCTGTACCATGTGTTATTTACAACTTCGTGAAAGTTATCCCTCATATGAACGTTAGGGGGATGACGTCATTATTCACGTGACAATGACCAAAAATATGTTTTAGCTCACTGTAAGAACAGGCCTCCATCAATTCAAAAACAGATAACGTGCCCTGATAGTCATTGGAATGGGCAACATGGAAATTGCCAGTTTACATCTGGCATTTGAAAGTTAAGGTGGCTCTGTACAGGAGCATTTCCCAGGGGACTGGTAAGGAGTCAGTAGCTATGGTAGTTTAAGGCGGAGAGAAACAAAGCTTGGCTGGTTAATAGAACTTCGCATGAAAGTAACGACCATGTATGCTCATTGTTGTGACGTCATTGGTCACGTGACCAGAGCGCACAGAAAATTCAAATCACTTTAAAACTGCTTTAAGCTCAATAAATTCGTAATTTCTCACAGTAATATTGCTTTTGAAAAAGGCACGATGAAAAATGAACCTTAAACTTTTGATAATCCGCTGTTTTGTGATGTTTTAATATAAATGTAAAAACGAATCAGCATATTTGGTTTCAAACTATGCTCTTTCTAACCACGTTAACAGTTTTTTTTAAAATTCGTTTTCATATAGCTTAGGGATGTGAATTTGCAGGCACGAGGAGTACTGGGCACCAATGTCACGGATTGCTCAGGAAGACTGGTGCACTTTTTAGGCGTGGCGGTATAGCTAGAGACAAAAGCTGAAAAATGGGGTGAAAAGGTGTTTTGCTAGAAATGTGCGCTTTCTGTGGTCCATTTCTGCTGAAGAATTGTTAATGGTTTCTCGGAAAGAGGACAGCACTTCATTTTTCGCGGCATTGCTCATGCCAGGTACGTGTAATTATAGCTTTTCATTGTCTTCGGTAAACAGCTTAATATATTAGCAGGGCTTTACCGATCGATCATTACAGTTTGATGTTTCATATTTATCGTTAGTCCAGTGCTTAAATAATTTGTCATTTTCGTTCCGGTAGCAAAAAGATGAAAGACAGACACTTAGGTTGGTAACTGAAGTTTATTAAGTGTCGTAATGCACTTATCAATTGAAATCCCGACCCCCCCCCCCCCCCCACCCCGGGCCAAGGTGGGGGAACGTGGGGATTTTTATGGTATTTGAAGGCACGGTTCGCCCGTGGGGGTGGGGGATTTCTCAGGATTTGCTTTGCACATTCTTTGAAGTGGGGGAGCGAGGTGGGGATTTGACTCGTGCCTAGTTTCCTCACGGTAGTTTCTCCACGTGGTCACTGGTGTCGCTCGCTGGATTTCGATGGATTGCTCGGCCGTGCTTTGCAGTTTTGTTTCGATATCTGGCTTTGAAAGGTAAGTTTCCTAATTATTTTTCCTTTTATTTCATCATTTAGATTAATCCTTTGGGATTTTGCCTTGAGCTTTCATGGTTCATTGGCTGGAAAATGTTATTGTTTATCAAAACTTCTCACGCATGCAGATACACGCTCTTCTACTTCTAGTGTTAAAACCATGTGGTTTCTGAAGTTCTATATTTCCTCATTCTTTAGTGTCCAAAATATAAAATATAGCTCATAGGAACTATTTTATGCAGTCTATTTATAGCATCAGTTTCCCCGCGTTTTGTCTCGCTACACAGGGTGCTTGCGCGGTATTAAAATAAAAGGTCAAGTCACGGTTGGACAGACAGCATTGTCCTGGATTGCTGGCTATTTCCCTTCCACATCTAACACTCGGACAGGTAAGTTTTCCTTATTTTACTTTTATTTAATCCTTCTGACTCAAGTAGTTTTGACTTTTACGTTATGTTGTTAAACTGAAATGGAATGGGGAATCTGTTGTTTATAATAATAGACCGGTTCACGCTCTTAGTTGCATCATGGGTAATCAGGGCGAGATGGCAGGAAATTCAAAGGTTTGTATGGGATTTCAAGGCCAACTAATTCTTCCTGAATTAATACATATTTGACACTTTCTCTTTGAAAAGTGTAACTTATGAATTCAAAGAAACAATACACTGAAATTTTTGTACTATCGAATTACAGACAATGTATGGGAGAAATCAAGTTTTCGAAAAACTGATCATGGACTTCTGTGTACTCCAGATCTAGTGTATTGTTCCTTTGAATTCATAAGTTTCACTTTTCAAAGAGAAAGTGTCAAATCTATTAATTCAGGAAGAATTAGTTGCCTTTGAAATCCCATACAAACCTTTGAATTTCCCGCCATCTTGCCCTGATTACCCATGATGCAACTAAGAGCATGAACCGGTCTATTAGTTTCTTAAAAAGGCTAATAAATATTTTCTTAATGAATGATACTCTCACAAAAAACATGTTTATCTATTCTCACAGGAATTCTGCAGGACCCACCAATTCTCTTTGCTTGTGAAAGTTAAGGTATGTTGGCTGCTATTTTCAATTAAACTTATCATTGCAGCAATTACTTTCAATGGAGATGGTACGGATTTCAGTTCAATATAAATTTTTAGCAATGTGCTACTCAATTATCCATTATGTACCCTGACTTTTTTATGAGTGGGGTTGAAAATTCCAGACGGGGGGGGAGGGGGTGGGGGTCATTTTGTTTACTTATTGTCAAATTATTGTTGTGTTTTTGTGTAGCAGTTGAATATTTAAATCATGATTATATTTAATCATATTTTATGAGTTTGGAAAATCTAGAGAGGTGGGGGTATATCTGAAACCCTGTCCCTGGAAAGGGTTTATGGATATTTCAGGAATCATATAAAATATACCTATAAAAATGGTTTGTTGGCGTTCATCATGAACTATTTTGGTTAATCTTAATATGCACTAGTATGTCTAAACCCAGTAAGCTTACAGGGACTGCTTTAACTCAGTTTAGATGGCAGATTCTGAAGCATCCAAAGTTTGTCTTGTTTCATTTGGTGCAAGTAATGGAAAGATTTCATGGGACATAACATTACCTGATGCAACTTTGTCAGATTATGACAACATAAAAATAGAATTCAAGAAAGTGTTTCATGACTTGGTAACAGCTGAGGAAAAAGTGGTTTTCCAAAAGTGGGATAAGGATTTTGAGGAATGGGTAGACATTGATCCACTGGATTCAATTGAAAATAAATCTAAGCTGAAGGCTGTTTGTGTTAGAAATGAACAGAGATCATCAAGTAAATCTGATGAAAGTGAAGTGAAGCATACAATGAAGGAGACGGGTCGAGCGACTTTGCCTTTTTCAAAACAGCGCACAATTGGACAAAATGGCAAACTTGGCCCATGTGTTCCAATTAAGTCAGCTGAGGAGGAAGCAAAGAGCCACAATGTTACCGAAATTCCAGTTAATGTTGAGAGATTAAGAGAGGATAGTAAATTGTTTAGAAAAAAAGCTACAAGTGAAGATGGTCTGAGTGAATGGCAAAAGCAAATGAATGAAGCTGCTTTTGCTCTTTGTTTGGGAACCCCGTCACTGACTTTGAATAGGGGTGAGCTTCTGGAAAAAGCAAGAGAAAAAGTTGATAACGATGGATTCAACTACAAAAAAGGCAAGTCTCGTTCCAAAAAGTTCGGAGCAGCATCCACAGGAGACAGCAAAGTAAAACGCCCAAAACTTGAATCAGGTGAGCGAAGAAGTCCAATAGAAGAAACAAAAGAATCAATCAAAGAACAAAGCGAAAAGCTTGCAATGCTGGAAAGAGAAAAGTGTAAAGTAGTCAATATGAACCAATTTGGAGCAGCATCTCATATCCTGGATAGAATTAGCTCTGCAAGAAAGGAGAAAGGACAACTTGCTAAAAAGCTTGCAGCCTTGGAACAAAAAGAATCAAAGGCAGTAAAGAGAAAGCTCGCACTACAGGGAGAAGGAGGAAACAAAACTGCAAAGAAAGCAGATGAGGGACATGCTGCTGAAAAGAATGACAACTCCATAGAAAAATATCTTAAGCCTAAAGACACCCAGGAAAACAACGAAAATGCTATAGGAGAGGAAACTGAAAAGCAGAATGAAACAGCTGTGCAAGAGGAGAAAGAGAAGAAAGACCATTTTTTGTAACAAACGCGGCACTGGCTACAGAAACACAACAGAGTGGAAATGGCATGGAAACATATTGCAAGTACTTGAAATATACAAGTTCAGGACGTTTGGGAAACAAGGAACTGTACAAAATTTCAAGTGGCCTTTATGTTTCACAGCTACAAGAATTATCAGTAGCAGACTACATAATATGCAAAGAGCAGAACTGTAACGAATTACATAATGTGGATGGAGGTGTTTCTGTATCCAGTAAGTGTTGTGGTCTTGTCGGTGTCGCAAAGGAAATTCAAGAAAAAGGAATGGTCAAAGTTAGTGAGACATTCAAGAAGTATTTCAGTGGAAATACGTACTCAAGTGAAAAGGCAGTTCGAAAGTTTATGAGCCTTCCAGTCGCTATTTTTGAGTTAGGTGAAGCCAGTAAAGGAACACAAACACTGTACATGATAGAACAACATCCTGGCGTTGATTACGTTAAATACCATAGACACTAGCAGTTTTCCAAATAGCATTAGCAAAGAGAAACTTAAGGCCTTGTGTGAATTGGCATCCTCCGAAAAAGATAGAAAACTTATAAAGTACGCTATGTGTGCAGATTTCTCTGAGAAAAAAGCCAAGAAGTATGGACTTTCTGATTGGAACAGACAAAAGGATGAAATAGAAAGTTCTATGGAAAGGAATAAAGAAATAAGGGAAGCAGTAAATGAGGTAGCTTGCTTAGAAGAAAAGGCTATTCTCAGAGGTTATGGCATTGAAATTGAAAGTGACAATGAGAGCCTTATCTCCACAGAATCTGGAGAATCCTGTGATTGGGACAGTGAGAAAGAAAACGATTCAGAGGAAGAATCAGAGGGCGATCAAACTAACAGTGAAGGTGAAATGGCAGATTGCCCATTAGACAAACATTCTGAAGAGTACAACCTTGATCCTGACAGAGTACAAAAGGAAAGTACACCACTTGTTTCTGATGTACCATCATTTGATCATTTAGTGTTCATTTTGCGACAAAATAATCTGAATTGGTTTTCGTTTGTTGAAGAAATTAAGTCGACTGTTCGCGGCCTCTCTGCTGAGGCAATGAGCCAGCTCTTGATTGACTTTGCTCATACTTGCCTGTAAGTGACTTGAGCGAGGATGAAGAGAAAGAAGTGGAACATTCACGACAGTCATTTCTGCTATACTACAGAGATAAAAAGGTAGAGGAGCGTGAGATTGATATGCTGGAGGGAATTGTGTGCTCTGATTCAGAATCAGACAATCCAGATGAGTGGATAGGTGTTCCTGATTTAAGAACTGAGGCCGGGAAAAAGTTGATCCAGAGAGAAAGAAGAAGGATCAGGCAAAAAGCAAAACGGCAAGCTGCAAAGCGTATTGCAGAGGAATGCCTTCTGAAACGCAAGATTCCAAAGCGTGTAGGACGTGTTCTTAGAGACTTTCCTGACATTGGAAAAGAAATTGAAAACTTTGTTCAATCTAAAAGGGTAGGTGCTGATGCTTGGCGACGAACAGGGATTTGACTTTTGATGGAAACTTGAAACAGGGCCAGAAAGTAACATACAAAAGAATAAAACAGCATCTAGAAGGTAAGTACAACACTGCCTTTAGTTATGGCACAATTGTGCAGTTATCTGTTGTGAAGAACTAGAGAAGATTAAGTGCAAAGCGGTACAAAGGTGTTGCTCGCATAACCTGTAGAAGAGCAAGAAAAGGTTTCTCCCTGCGATTTAATCCTGATGCACACTGGAGCTGTTCATTGTACAAAGGCCTAGATAAAATCCAACTGCAAGATGGTACTGACAAGTGTGTTCTTAATCGAGATGATGCAGCGGGTTTCCGATTAGATACAACCTACACCCATAAACAGAACAAAGTCCTTTCTGTCTCAACATCACCGGAGGATACGACACGCACAGACTTTGTTAACAAGTATTCCTCTATTCTACAAGTTTCATCCTCTTTAATCATGGAAACTGAAAACACATCAGATGTGTGTGCAGCTGTTGTTAAAGGCCAAGCCCTTTTTAGAAAGAATGCAGCACAACACTTGTCTGATCTCACAATGCTGCAACAAACTATTCCATCATTTAAGGATTCTTTGACAAAAGATATAGAATGTATCAGGGTTGATGGGACCTCTGATGAGGGGCCAGGACATGAAGAAGTCCAATTTTATTGGACTGAGAGACATTTGAAAATGAGCAAAGCATGTACAATCGTTACTAAAAGGCACAGTGGTGGGAGCTACCTTAACAAAGTTGAACTGCTGAATGGATGTATTTCTGTAGGTCATTCTAATGTTTTCATACCATCAACGCTGCATGGACCATGCTATACAGCTGAAGGCTCAATTGATGAAGAGAAAGTCAAACTAAACCAAGACAATGCAACTGATGTCTATATTGACCGTGTTTCTGGTGCAACGTTTAATGGGAAAGAAATTCATTTCACAAAAGGGGCAAGTGATGCTCAGGCAATTTACAACCAAAGCAGACGCGATCACCTTTTGGTATTCCTGAAAGGAAGCAAGAAGCAAAAAGCAGTGTTAAAGAAAGAACAATCTACATTGTATAATTATTTTGAGGAAGTGTGGACAGTAAGGAATAGCCATATGGCGAAAGGACTACCCAGCCAGTATGTGTTTGTACTTCTACCATGCTACAAACACGACTGTAGTCATCAGCTTTGTCGAAAGGGTAAACCAGCAAAAGACAGACTTTGGTATGAGAATGGCCCTCCCCTGACAAATATTCCATTCCCCATTCCTGACCAGAAACGACCATGGGGCGGTGAAGATTGTACTGAATGCCAGTCTGTTTGTAGTGGGCATTTCCCTTCCCCAGAAGATAACATTCGACATGTGGCAAAACACGGAACAGGAGACTGTCACTTCTCTCCACCAAGTGAAGTTATCAAGTCCGAGTTCAGTAAAAGAGCTAGGCAGGGCCAGTTGATGGATGAGAACACCATACTAACCTTAGCCAAAGCAACTCTCCTCAGCAAGGTAGAAGTCCAGATGTGGGTGGACCACTTGTCCTGCTTGGCAAAGCATAGGCAAGCTGGTGCGAAAAAAGCTGCCAAATCAAGAGCTAAAAAAGGTTCATCTTATAGTTTAACTCTTTGAAATAAAATAACAAGTACTATACTTCAGAAATGAGGTCCACTTTGTCTTTTGAATATTGTCACTGTTAAACTACAAATGTTCATTTTATGTTTCTTCACTTTACAGCACAACAAAAGCTCTACTGCTTCTGCCAAAAAACAGATGATAAACGCCAAGCCATGATTGCGTGTGACAACCCCAGCTGCAAGTTTGAGTGGTTTCACTTTCAATGTGTTGGCCTTCAAGAAGAAGAGGACTTGGTTGGGCACTGGTTCTGCCCATCCTGTACTTTGGCTCGCTGATGCATACCGGTATCCTCGACATATTATGTCTATATCTTGGTCTGTTATCATATTTGGCTTTTGCTTTAGCTAAATTTGTACACTAAAGAAGTAGAAAATTCGAACTAAATGTTAATAAAGTCAGTCAGAGAACAACAAAGGTTTCCCCACCTGGGTGGGGGTTTTACCAGTCAATATGCCCCAGTAGGGTGGGGGTTTGTTAAGATTTGCAATGATGTCAAGTCAAATCCCCACCTTGGCCCGGGATGGGGGGGGGGGGTCGGGATTTCAATTGATAAGTGCATAAGTCTTTAAATAAACGTTATATGAAGTGATGTGGTTTTTGTACACTCGTCTGTGAATCGTATGTTATTTGTTGGCCAAGTAAAATGGTAGCATCGCATCCTTTATGTTTTCAGTAACTTTAATAACAGCGTTGCTGTTAAAATTAATGTTTCAAACAGCCATTGCTTAAAGCAAGAAAGTCAGGCTATTCTCCTAATGTTGATATTGGCAGATAAGCTTAAATTCTTTTGTGTAGCATCATTTAAGCTTACGTGTTGTAAACATCTCATAACAACATAACATAACACATAACATACTTTATTTTATCTCCAACACCATTTGTTTATTAGCTGGGCTTTTCTTCACTGCTTGCAAATTATTTATATACATCTAATGACTCACGAATGTTTCTTAGGTCAAGTAAGGTTCAAAGCTATAGTTGGCATGATTTGATGACAAACAACAAATTTAAATTTCGAATTAGGTACATGTAAAACTTTTATTAAAAGTTATGTGTTGATCACTTTTGGGAAAATATGCTTAAGATAATCGAGTTCAAAGCAGGTGGATGTAATTTTTTTGTACATCTCATTCTCTACTTTTACTGATTAAGTTATTCCATAATTTGCAGGGTAAAAAATTCACTTCAGTGCTTGAATCATTGAATTGCAACTCGGGCCAGTATCCTTGAATTCCAACCTCGTCTCCAGGGTCTTCTCGCTTGCTCGCTTAGTATAGTGGACCAGGTCATTTAGATAAATTGGCTTTCAAAATCCTCTAGTCTAAATCAAAAAATTTAAAACCATATTTACTTGAATAGACCCCTCCCAACTCGGGTGAGAAGTAAGTCTTTTATCCAGGGATTTCGCCAATAATCGTGGGAAAAGTACCACATACTGCAGAACTCTCAGTAAGACTGGAGTCACATGTCAATAAAAGCAAACCTCAACTTTAAGTGGCCCTGGTCAGTTTTAAATCGCTACTGGCAACCAGGAGACTTTATCTATACTAGGCATGTATATGCCAGCAGTGATCAGTGATGCAGCTTTTCTTACAGTGAAGGTATGCACATGGAAGATATCAATCATATAATTATCCCAGCTTACATACTATCTTACTGTTCAGTAAAATGAACTGGGTCAAATGCAATGATCGGTTTAATTTGGGTTCAGTAGTTGAACGCAATTAAACCAATAATATGCACACAGCAGTGTTTGATTCCAATTTCTGAACCCAGTCAAACATAATTAAGCACAGTTAAACAGTTTTAAAATCATTCAAATATACCAGATATTTAAACCATCTGCCTTTAAGTGTGTGAGAACAAGCACAAATTTCTGTAGTGTGGAATTTGAGCATGAACTGTTTTATATTGTCATGTAAACACGTAGAAGACTGGGTGGCTAAACAGCCTTTTCAGAAAAAGAAAATTTGGCAATCCTAATACTCACAAAGGAAAATAAAAATTGAACCAAGGATAAAATTAAATCACAACATTTACATGAGTGTTCCATCAAGACTTCCATTGGGGTAGGTGATGAAAACCTTATACCCACTTAAGTTACAAAATCCATTTTTCACGGTGATGTAAGATTTATTCTTGGTGGTTAAAGGGTTAAAACTTAATGCAGAATGAATCAAACAGTTACACCATGTATGGTTTTCCGTACCACAGTGATAATTGTGACCCAGTACCACTACTGGGGCAAGCTCACACAGGTATGACTTGTACAGTTATGAAATTTTGTGCTGTAATCATTAAACAAATACAGAGAAACAAGAGGAAATCGGGAGTAACTTGTACCAGAATGAAAATCATTCTGGTATTATGTAAACACCCCCTTAGCCTAAAGTCGAGCAGCTCTCAAGAATGTTTAACAACATCCTTGGAGACCCAGGGGCAGTAACGCCCTGATTTCATGAGACCGGTGCAAACTCAGACTGGTACGGTTTTGTTTGCATGAGATCGGTCTGAAAGTCAGACTGGCATGAAGTGTTTACATGAGACCAATCTAAACTCTGTTTGTGTTAATATGGTCTGCAACCATCCCATCCTTAAGAATCCAGTTTATCTATTACCCAACAGCTTGGAATGCTCCAACGCCACTCCCCAGTCTGATTTCAAACTGTTCTGAGTCATTCATATTGGTTCAGCAGCAGTGATGAGTTAAACCAGCCTAAGGCCCTGTTTACATGAGTGACTTCATCCCGGGATGACTTTTATCTCATCCCGGGGTGACTTTCATCTTGGTGTCTGGTCATTTACCTGTAAATGTTTACATGATTTGGAGCTGAAATGTGTTTACCCTGGGACGATTTCATCCCGGTCTTCAGCACCGGGATGAAATCGTCCCGGGGTAAACACCATTTCAGCTCCAAATCATGTAATAACTTACAGGTAAATGACCAGACACTGATATGAAAGTCATCTCGGGATGAAAACACACGTGGAAACACGGCGTAAGATGATAATTATTTCATGCTACAACCGCGGCCACAATTCCTTGAAACACCCCACTCCCCCATTCAATGTTGACGAAAGTAAAACATTTTGGTGTCAGAAACAACATTGAAAAGGGGAAGGGGGAGCTCACTTTCACAAACTGTTTCAAGGTTTGTGGCCGGGATTGTAGCTTCATGTTTCGTACGTTTCATGTAAACAGAGGTAAGCGTTTGGAGTTGATCTGAAGTCGTACCGACCTAAGTTGGTACCATTCTCATAGACTAAGAGCAGTCTCTCATTTTTCTCTGGCGCGTGCGCACCGACTGTCCTACTATTGGTAATTGCGATAATTAAAATCTGCTTTGTTTTTCTTACAGGTTTTTATTCCATCAACCTGATGTCAGGAAAATATGGCAGTTTATTATAAGGGTTTGGTTAAGAAATTTGTACTTTTAGCTATATTCCCAGACACACTTTATCAATTCAATTAAAAAATTTGAAGAGCAGTTTTGAAATAAGGTTATATATTTTTTTGTCTTTTTCTGCTTAATATTTTGATGTCATTGATTAGTTTGACTGACCCCTCAGTACTACTAAGTGGATGATGTATGAAAATGGCATGAATCCTGGAGTACACCTTTTAGGGCTCTACTTCAAAATATTTGATGAGCACACCCTGCCCCATATCTTTTTTTTGGGGTAGCCTGTTCCAGGCGTTCAGATAGTGGAGCGCGAGCGAAAACTAAAGCGAGCGAAAGAGCGGGAAAAACGAGGGGAGACTGGGGGAGAAGACGAGGGAACGCCTGTGAAATTAATTTTAAAAAGCCCATGCCGCCCACTTTAGGCCGCCGACAGCGGCAGAGAAACATGAATCCAAGGTCAGGTCAAAGTAAACAAGAAAGTTATGTAATTATGAGTTTGAAGCGTTGGGAAAAATACCGGTGATGCTTTAAGAAAAAATGACATGCCGAATGGACATTGCAAAATTTTCTGCGATACGGAAAGGCAAATGTCATCTCCACTACTGGACCAATAAAGGTAACGAGAATCACAGACGACTTTATATACACATCGGTTTAACAACCCTCTGGTGTTGACAGGAGGTGTCAAATTTGGCCAATCAGAGGGTATACCCGATTCTGGTATACCGGAACGGCTTCCTTTGAGAAAATTTCACAGGCGTTCCCTCGTCCTCTCCCCCAGTCTCCCCTCGTTTTTTTCCCGCTCTTTCGCTCGCTTTATTTTTGCTCGCGCTCCACTATCTGAACGCCTAGAACAGGCTATTTTTGGGGGAGTACCCCCCCCCCCCCACTACTATCCCAGGAATGAAGAGTCAGACCTATTTGATTGAATTCTCCTTATGGGGAAAACTATATCGATTGACTGATTCACCACAGTCTGATCCCTTTTTGTCAGTTCATTGCCTGTTAGGTTTCAGACTATTCTGAAATGATTTAGGAAGAGGCTATCCCTTTTGTTTTTCTTTGGTACCAGATTATGGCAATTAGTAACAATGCTTATTGGTGACAAATTATCAAACCAAAAAGATCTAAAGTCTTGAGATCTACTGCCATCACGGTCTGGGGTAGTAAGACAGTGAGTCATAATCTGTACATCAAATAAAGTCACTAGTCATTACTGGACCATTTGTTATTCGCATTGGCAACACTGAAGTCACAGATTGATTGATTGATTGATTGATTGATTGATTGAATGATTTATTTTTTAATTGGCTGATTGACTAATTTGTGGTTGAATGATTGACTGAATGAATGAATTGATTCACCTGAATTACATGTAAGTAATTACATAATGCTGCACCTCTTCGCATCTTCCTCTGGCAGTAAAATAATCCCCAGCATAAGTCGAAACATAAAATAATTTTCAAGCCCCAATGTCATGACATAATTGTAAGCAAATAACTTATTTGTAATTAGCAAGTGGTAGGTAAGAAGGCGTATTAGAAAGCAGGACTTATTAGAGCTTTTACAGTAATTTAAATTATATTTCATATTAACTCCAGTAAGCTACTCCTTCTGAGTAACTACCACTATTGGACAGTCAAGAAAGAAAGCAATGCCCTGGGATCTTTTAGGGTTCACTACTTCCTACTATTAATTAAACGTCCCGGGGAATTAATACAAGTAAATAAGGTACATCATCATCATCATCATCATCATTATTATTATTTTTCAACTATAGCGTCATTTTACCATATAAGGAGAAAAATATGAGTATGAGAGCGTCTTTCACTGTAGAAAACGTATTGCACTATAGTATCCCGGTTTCAAATCACTCATTGAATAGAGCATTTAAATTGCTTAGATATTTAAGTTTATATTACCTACAACAGAGGCTTATTTAAAATTTATGAAACACTGGTTCTAACTTGATGAGAGGTGTATTACTAATGATTAACTAATAATTATAATATTGTTTTCCGGTCTCACTTGTTATAATAATAATAATAATAATAATAATAATAATAATAATAATAATAATAATAATAGTAGTAATAATAAAGACAAAACAAAACAAAGGGAATTTTAAACCAAACAAACAAACAACAAAGTCGAACACGCCTACACGGTTGCGAAAACGGGCATACCAAAGAGAATTGGTAAGCTATAAAAAGTTGGTTTTATACTCCGTCGCTCATTCAACTTCATAAGGAATGCTATATCGATCGCCTAACTTAAGTGTCCATATGTGTTTTCATTATTTTTTGAGGAAAGATCCTCTATCATATGATGGATGAACAAACAATCCTTCGACAGAATTGATCATTTGCGTCCATCCAATAAGCTCCTTTCCAGTCCTGGGCTCACACGTTCAGTCCTTGTTCAGGAAACCCTGCTGCAAACGGCAAAATAATAAATAAAATAACTTTACAGAGGAAAGTAGTGTTTGAAATTGTGCTTTAATGTTTGAATTCTTGCTGCTTTTAACATTTGCAGAGCTAGCCAACATTTCCTATTTGACTGCAGTAAATGCAAGTTAGAATAAGAACCCTGTTACTATCACCTGTATACGTACAGTAACAGGGACACAAGATCCAGATGTGAGGTGGACCCACAACGGACAAGTTAAGAGTTCTGGGATTAAGACAGTTCAATTCAGTTTACGAAAAATTAGCAAGGCAGATGCAGGAATTTACACAACGGCTCTTCAGTACATGTAGAAAAACACGTGGATCTCAAAAATAATTGTGAGTATAAAGAAGAAGGTCGCTCCAGAAAAGGTGTATTTTTTGAAATCACTAATAAAAAGATAACACTAAGTTGAGTTACTGACCGTGGTTTTAGCTTGTAAAGTGCATCTGACCCACAAAAATTCCTTTCCAAAGAAGGCCAAACTTCAACATTGTGGGCCACCATTTTTAATCGTACATAGCAGCCTGGCCGCTTGTCCGTGACGTCATTCCGTCCAACGTGAAACAGGCGGGAAATCTAAATGCAGCTGGTACAACCTACAGCTTGTTGGTACTGTTACAAATCGGCTGCATATGTTTCGTTCTCATCTTGCGAATGGAAAATGCTTATGTGCTCAGTTTCGGATTGTAATAACAGGTCCGAAAAAGGTAGAATAAGAGAAATTACTTTTTATAGCTTGCCCGTAAAGAAAACACAATTGGCAAAGCAGTAGCCTGACCAGCTTCGCCGTGACGAGAGTTTCGGCTTCCCGAAGCCTGGTAATGTGTACGTGTGTAACAAGCAAACGAACGATTAAAGCAAACGATTGAGAAGACTTCACGTACTGTGATGCAAGAAACCCCTGCCTATTGCATCGCCAGGCGGTGAAATTAAAGTAGACAAAACAGGTTTAAACCAAATTATAAGGCCCCATTTGAGCTCACTGTTTTATTTTAATTTATAAACCAATTTACAGGCGTTAAAATAAATTAAATACGATCACGATTACGTAGTGCCAGGAAGAGTATAATTATGTACCTTCCATCTTGATTTCCGATTCCGGATGTCAACACAACAATTACACCCTTTTGGAGTTGACATTACTTCACATCTTTGGCAAGAACACCAGAATGGGCTCTCTCAGCGACATCGCGGACACGTTTTGGCTCAAAACGATAAGGTTCAAGCATAGCCATCTCCTCAAATATAAACATAAACAGGGAAACTCCTAGAAGACCCCGTGTTGGACGGAATGACGTCACCGACAAGCAGCCAGGCTGCTAAGTACTATTCAAAATGGCGGCCCGCAATGTTGAATTTTGGCCCTCTTTGGAGAGGAATGTCAGTGGGATCGGATGCACTTTAGAAGCTAAAACCAGGGACAAAAAATCAACTTAGTGCTATCTTTTTCTGGGCAATTAAAAAAAAACACCGTTTCTGGAGTGACCTTCTCCTTTAACTGCCATGTAATTAACATTTAATAACACTCCGGGAGGGGGGGGGGGGGAGGAACTACCGTCTATTTGGGATAAGTGTGTGCCGCAGAGGTTCTTAGACCCTGACCCTATTTAAGGATAGAAAATCGAAAATTGATACCTTTTTTAGGCCCACATTCGAAAAACTGACACCCTATTCAGGGGAAAAACGACCACTAAAAATTGAATAGAAAACTAGACTAGGCCTAGTTTAATAATACGCCATCATATTCATATTCGTGGTTTACGTACTGTAGTTTTAGTTAATAAAAAAGAGGTACCCTATCGACGGATCACACTGGGATCACAATTCCAAAAAGGGGCAAATGTATACCCTATTTAGGGCCTGAGATCCTCAAAAACCATACCCCATTCCGCGGTACATACCTATATAGCTTATATATGGGAGCATGGGAGTACCCCCCCCCCCCGGGGGGATAACACTATGCATTGGACTATTGTAGTAAATACAGTGTGTACTTCATTAATTACTTATTTTATATTACACTGCGTTAATCGATTATTGAGCAAAACCTATCCTTGCGTACAGCTAAGATCATACAAACCAAAGAGGGTAAACCTTGAACAGTTGTTGTTTTTTAGAGTAAGTTCACCACGGCTGTTGCTGCTACCTTGTCTTCAAACTTTCGTTAAAAACGTTAAAGCAGTCTGATACACAGAACAAAAACAAATAAACTAATATCGTCTTGATTCTAGGTTAAATAAAATAGAACAATAAGAGCATTGTGATTTTAAAGAGCTCTAGTTCTGTAAACTAGATTTGTACTTTATATATATATATATATATATATATATATATATATATATATATATATATATATATATATATATATATTTTTTTTTTTTTTTTCGTAATATTTAGCTGACCCCACGCCATCAATCTTCGGCTTCGAAGGGCAGGCATTACCGGTAAATAAATAAATAAATAATGTTTTTTGTTTGATTTCCTGGGTCGCTTGTGCGGAATTGGCATGTCCACCCATCAAGTTCATGTTTTACCCGCATCTATTTGGAACAATACAGTCGAGAAAAAAGAAGGTAATGAGGAAAAGAGTCACGGAATTTCTTGGATCTTCTAAACCAACTTTTCAGTTAAAATTTGCAAGTGCGTATTCAAGAGAGGCGTGATGATATGGAGGACTGAGGTTAAAGCTATCTCCATGCTACGGCATGGAGTTTCCCGCCTGGCAGACCCGGGCTTCTAAATCTATCTTAAATACGAAATTCAAAACAAGCTGCTCGTCTCATGTATCTATGAATTTCTTGCTGACCTCTCGCCTTTATTACGCGACGGAAAGTGTTAATATTTGACAAACCTTAACGAAAGTTTAAAATTCACTGTTTCTTTGGATCTCGAAATGAAACTGCAAATTACTACAAACTAATTTAACAAACGTGAGTAGCAATTTCCGCTTAAGTAGTACCGACACAATGCGGAATGAAGGTTTCCGCATTTCGTGGAATTCTTGTAAATCCAACAGTTTCTAATTAGAAAGCAAAACACCCTGACTACTGTGTCGAGAAAATATCATTGGAATACGTAACATTTCGACTCATATATTTGACATAGTGCATTTACGGACGAAAGAGAGAGAAGAACAGGCGGCCAGTCATCAATACCGTATATGCCGTATGTGCTCAAGTGGACAAGTCGCAGAAAGACTAAGAAGAAGCGCAAGGTACAGTTACACTGAACTATAGCATGTCTTGCTTCCTTAACTGATTTTGCGTTCGCTTTTGAACAGTAACGTAAAACATTGATCTCTTTTGGCAGCATGCAAGATTCATCGCATTGTGATATTTCCACGAGAAACCCCGAGAACTAGCTAAGAAATTGCGGTCACGTGAACTCCAAAATGTCATCATTTCTGGTCGTCTTACACGCCCATGATTTTTTTCGCGTCTGTTTTGGTGTTTTGCGTTAATATTCAATTGGTTGGATGAACAAAATCCAGGTATTCTGTTATTTGGTTTGGATAGCGTCTAATAAAAAAAGTGGTGTTGCCAATTTTAAGCAGAGTTAGTACGATTAGCCTTATTGATTACACAAAGTTTACACGGGGTGTTCTAATCCTCGTTTAAACTTTTAATCATATCAGGATATGATTTGGACACACTAAGACGAGTTTTTGTGCACGTGTAATCCTGGCATAAACCTTAATTTAGCCTTTAAACAGTTCTAGCTTTGACTTCCTTTGAAAAATCATCCCTCAAGACTAAAAAAATTGTGTACTTTAATTATAGCCGTTTCTGTAGCTTGGGTACTCCAAACCTAAACTGGACAAACCATAAGGAGTACAGGATCTGCTGAAGACCTGGATCGGTAAGATACTTGACGAAGGTATACTGATCCTTACAACGTTAGAGAAAAGAAGGAATAATAATAATAACAACAACAAACAAACAACCAAACAAAAATAAAACTTGGATATTAATTGTAAATATATACTTTAAAAAAATTGTCTGCTATTTCGGCTTATAGCCCGCCGTAGGTTTGTTTTCCAAACCGGATACAAGGGTCTTTTTTAAAATATCTATTCTATGTTTTATATCCAATTTTCTTTTCTTATTTCTGCTCACCTCTACTGCTGCAAAAACCAGTTTGCTTCTTTTATTTTATCTTTTATTTATTTTTTCAAAATATCAATAAACAGAGATGAAGTATTGAAGTTGACTAACACGGCTTTTTTCCCCAGGAACATGGTAAGCTGGACTACACTGAACTGGACGACCTAGGGCCTAATTTCCAGCCTGTCCCTCATCCCCCTGGAGCTGCGGCTAGACCACTTGTCCGTGCACCAGCTTATGAAGGCGATGAATACGCTGATGTTTCACAGTTTGGCATCCCACAATCTGGACTCACCTACGAAAATGTGCCCAAGAAAGATGTGGTTTACTCCAACATGGAGATTATATAAAAATACTAAGTAATTGTTTTGAATGCAAGATTTGTATTTTCATGCAGCGTAGCCGATAGTTTGATTGCGAGCTAAGTTTTTCTTAGTCTCAAGACGAGGCTATTTCACCTGAAAAATGGTTTTCTTAGAAGTCAAAAGAATCTCGTTTTCACCTGAAATGGCTAGTACCTTTTTCACCTTCTAATGCCTTGTAATGACCTAAACATTGATTTGGTTTGTTTGTTAACATGTGTGTAATTTTGTTTTTTTTTTTTTTTTTTTTTTGTCCTTTTTGTTTGTTTCAGAAAGACAAATTTAACGCATATTTAAATTTTGATATCTTTTATGTTTTAATACTGATTTTACGGAATCTAGCGCGGAATAAACCAGATACAATTTTTACAGTTTAAGTATAATTCATGGCGAGAAATTCGGGACAGGCATGCGCAATGACAGTTGACACTTAGAAAATATTAGGGCATTTGACAATACAGACAATTGACTGAGAAAAGAATAAAAATCGAAAAAAACTGTCCTCAAAACATTCTCATGCCAAGGTTTCTATCAGATTCGATTGGTACTCCTTTTCCTTTAACTGAATTTGCTTTAATTCTCACCTTGCAAGTTGTATAATTTTTTAAAGTGCCTATGAACTAAAAAAATTTTCTCCTAAATATGATAGTTTATGACTCCCTCAGTCTAAATATGTAAGTTTTGCTGAGTAGAACCCTTTGCATGGGATATTTTTCCAGCCGCAAAGTTCAAATTTGGCACCCGAATGTGTCTCCATTTTGCGCGCGGCCAAAACGATCGCATTACAAGGCTGTGACGTCACAAATCGCGCAGAAGACAATCGTGTTATGGCTGACAAGAGGGTTTCCAGAAGAGAAATTACTTTGGAGTGACTCGTGGGCCCAGGATTGTAAGCTACAAGGGCAGGATTCGCACAATGAGAGCATGTGTGTGTCATTTCTCAAAAGGAAACGAATTAGGGAGAGAGGCGGACTCATTTGAACCGTGTTCGACTCGGTAAGAATTCGATTCGACCCTCATTACAGAGCTGCTTCTCGGAAAAGCTGCAGCATTTGAATGTCGCGTTAATACATGTAACTTCTGCCACTGTTGGATTAGTTCTACTAGTAGCAATTATCGCAATTCAAGATAAAAGATCGGGATAAAGAAGGTTTTCAATATTTGGCCACAAAACTATTGCTATATATCTGTCCACTATTACCTAAAAACATCCAAGATCTACAACGCATAACTGAGCTACAAAGTTTTGTTTACATGTCCGTTTCTTTTTTTGGAAACCACATGCAATACTTTTCTCAAACTGGATGTTCACCATAGAGTTTGAAGGGATAACAATGAACCGAACTGTCTTGACCGACGACGAGACAAGACGTTTTAGTTAATCACAGATAGCTATAGGAATATTTATAAATCCCTCGTGATGTTTCGTCAAATAAAAGGAAGCAGTTCAGCTCAGCATTGATAATTTTTATTGCAAGTCACTCTGCTTCCACTGCATTTGATTTATGTGGTCCTCTTTAAACACCACACATTTCAAACAGATTTGTGCCTCTCTTCTTGTTGACCCTCCTCCTGTTATCTCAAGAGGACCATATAATATGAAATTTCATATATCACACTTAACACCGTCTAATTGACCCTTCTGCAGTACAGTCTTGGTGATGAAGGTTTAATTTGAATTTATGGCATAAGTTATTTAATCATTTTTATTACTGAAGGGCAATGAAAATGTGACCTTCATTTCCCATTATTTAATTTTGTGGCAGGCTTTGTATTGGAAATTCCTCACACACTGAATTGTCTCAGTCTCTTCTTGACCCATTCCCTGTACCCAAGAAAGCTACCACACAAGCCACCTAATTAGCCAACAGAAAATCAATAATGAGGTTTTAAAATGGGCCTTTTCGAACTCGTTCTCCACCTTTAATTTGTAATAATAATAATAATAATAATAATAATAATAATAATAATAATAATAATAATAATAATAAAATAATAAAATAATAATAATAATAATAATAATTTTCCCGAAAATTAGCTGCATAGGCTACGTTCCCGCCCTATGCATGCTATTTAGGGAGTTAGCATATAAACTTCTTGTACTGCTTTAATAATAATAATAATGATGTATACACAGGATAGCCCCATCAGTGTAAAAACACTGGTAACAAAGGGGGGTTCTGTTACTAAATAAGTGCCCAAGATAGTAAAATACATATCTTCAAACATTAATAGTGGCATGCATGGTTACGTAGAGGAAGCCTGATGCAAACACAAGAGTGTTGGGAGAATTCAAAGGATTATGCGAGCTTGATCGAACACAGACTCTTAGACATTTGTAACTGAAGAGCATATCTGCTAACAACAAAAAAGGCTAATACACGCATAATGTGTACAGTGTACTGGGAGGGAACTGTAATTTAAAGGGTTTATGGATCCAAGGGAGCTGTCTTAACCTCTCCCCATCCCCCCCCTCCTTAAACAAAAATAACACAAAAAATATGAAACTACACACACAAAGAGGGCAATTTCTACTTGGCACTGATTTCTGCCATACTTCATGGAATTGGAATGGGTGTATGTTTCAATGAAAATGGCACTACAAAATGTACTTCTGGAGCAAATTACATATTCATCTTAGTGTTGAGATTGACCCAAGGGAGATATTGTCATATGAGACCAGTATACAAAGGGAGTTCAGACCAGTCCCCAGTTGTTCAAAAGGTGGATAAGTGTTAGGGAAACCAATTGCGTTATTCACTGGATAGAGATTTATCCGGTCGATAGCACTATCCAACTTTTGAACAACTGGGGCCAGTATAACTGGACAGGTATGGTTAAGTTTATTTACATGAGACCAGCATCATGAAAGTATAAGTGATCACATAAAGCCTGTAATAACTCAGCATACTAGCTCTCACCTGCCATAGCATGTTTCCATAAAATTGTTATGAACCAAAATCCTCAAGCAAATTGCTGAACAGAAGGACAAAAATCTCAGCTGGTCTAATATTGTGTAGGCAATTACTTAAACCAGTTCATGTAGTCAGAAGCGATGGATTATTACAAGGACAAAGCTGAAGTCACACTAGCCTGAGTTTGCACGCGTATCATACAATGTCCATCTTTATTTATCACAGTCATCATCCTCATAGCACCTCCAGGTGGAGTAAAAGACCACAAATGAGCACCATACTCAAAAATTCTTATTTATTTGCTTTGAGATGCTCCCTCATAAATGGCTTGAAATTTACAATAAAAGCACTGCACTTCCATTTGAAAATCATTTGCAGCTGCTGATTATAATAAATAAAACACGCTCTTTAGAAATTACTACTGATGTCTCAGCCATTAGGCATGTAATGCGCCGATCAATTCGAAACTTCAACATCCCCCCCCCCGGGCATACCCCGGGCATTTGACTGTGCATCGTGCCCGGGGAGGGGGGAATTTGAACATTGCGTTGGAAGGGTGGGGAATTTGAACCGGATTTATCTCTTGTTCTGATGTAAAAGGCCCGTGAATTTTTTCGGTTTTTGCGGGTTCTGACGGATTTACAAGATAGTTTTTCGCCTTTGTTAGTGAATAACTTTTTGAAAAGGGTCTTTAAAAGAAGATTGAAGGTGTCATTACGGCGTATCTCTCTCTGAAAGGCATGTAAAGTGCTTGATTGAAGACCAAATTTGTCTTTGAGGAGATACAGTTCAGTACTAATTGGTGGGGCATTTGAACGGCTTACTTGCCCCGAGGGGAGGGAATTTGAACAAGCCGATCTTCAAAAGTTCAAATGCCCGGGGGGTTGCCCGGGGGGGGGGGATGTTGAACTTTCGAATTGATCGGCGCATAATATTTCAAGCAAATTTTGGGTATGCTTATCTTCAATGTATAAAATACTTCCTGCTAACTAATAAGTTTATATCAGTGTTCTCTCTGCAAAAGTCCTCATTCGAAAGAGCCGAACAACTGAGTCTATCTTTCTCTTGGTGCGAAAACCTATGAAAAGATGAACAAATTAAGTTACAAACAAGTACACCGTAAACTTGAGCTTGTCTGGTATCGGTTAGAGTAAAATAATTGAAGTACATACAACGACGCTCTTAACAAAAGAAGTAAAGTCAAGGCTGCGTCAATCTCTCGTTATTAACACATAAAAGTACTGACCATTCAATTCTAGAAGCTTCTCCTTCAAGGCCAGTCAAGCCAGTAGAGCTGAAAGTTTAATAGTCAATCCCAACAATTCAATTCGCCATCTTGCTTCACACAAGATTGTTGTTGTCGTTGTTTAGGCTTTAATCCACGGACGACAAACCCAAAAACTGCACAACTTCGAAATTGCTTCGAGTTGAATCTTAGCGTCTTCCTCAGTCGTCGGTAGCTTTCATTGTATATCAATATTAGCAAGGAAAATGTAAGATTCCTCGCTCAAACACTTGACAAAAACCAAAGAGACAAACATTCTGCGCGATTTGTGACGTCATACGGCCCGCTTCCTCGGCCAACTCGTTCCCAGTCTTCGGAGACACGATTTTAGTCATTTTGGGTACTTTCAGCGGCAAAAAAACGGATTTTTGTTTCTTGCCATCCAATTTCTCTTGCCATTTCGGAATTAACACATAATGAACTACCAAAATGTGCAAAAAAATTTTTAGTTCATAGGCACTTTAACAATCGATAACAAGCTTTGTGTAACTGTCCTCTCCAAAAGGCCGAATGATACCCTACTTAAGCGTTCCAGTTCGCGTCAGAATTTATCGTGCAAACCAGTTTCCATCTCTTACGTGAACTCGAAAGGGCTATCTTTCAAGTCGAAGTACATTTAACATTCGCCGATTTGAATCCTCTGCGGTATCCAGAAGGAAAAACATGGTAAATTTCAGTAAACATCCCACGGCTTATATCAACGATCTTCGATCTGCAATATCTCCACTGAAAATCATCTAAATTTCTTGCAGAACATCTCGTTCGGAAGAAAATTTATTGATTTTTCTGTTGCTTTTGAAATTCTGGGCAGTATTTTTGGTCAGCAGCTTTTATTTAAGCGTAAACATCCTTGTGGTTCACCCTTCTATTTGTATCTTGACTATGAGCCCGTGTCACGCCGCGTTTAACAGCGGTTTATGCCATTTTCAAGAGGTTGTAAGCTGCACGGAAAAGCATGTCTCAGATTTCTCCCCATGTATTAAATTCTCAACCTTGGATAATGCATTTCTAGCCTTCTCATTGGTTCATTGGATCTCGGTTACCAGCCATTATACCTACGTTTGACCTTATATGGAAAATGAGTTCGGCTAATGTTGCTCAGCTTAAAATGTTTTCAAAGCTTCATCGACAAAAAAATGGACGAGAAAAGCAGATTCGGTGAGCTATCTACAGAAGAAATACAGCAAATTATGGACAATGCCGTCCCAGTAACAACAAAAAAGTCACAAATTTCGGGATGAGATTATTATTACCATTCGCCCTTGTTGGATACGAGATTGGTTAGAGGGTGGTAAAGGGTTTTTTCGTGATCTGTGAAAGGCCCTTTTTATTTCCTGTGAATTGTGAAATGGCAAATTTTTTCCTCGTGAAACGTGATTTGGTTACAGAGCCGTGAACCGCGAATCACCGTTTTTTCACGACAATTGCCAAATGACTGTTTATTTTTATCCTGAAATGTGACTGTAAACCATGATTCTCTTTTTCATGCAAAAAATTCTCTAGTGAGTGTTTTAAAAAACAAGACTACGAGTGGTAAAGAGACTACAAGACTAAACCAAAACTACGTGTGGACCAGTGCCGATCGTGCTGGACGCCAGGTCACTCTACTCATTCCACCTTTTCTCTTGGTTTTCTGGAGGATCATTGCGGAAGGGTGTCTGGACGGTCGCAAGGTTTTACCTCAGATCATAGTTTTGTTTAGTTTATATAAAGTACACGCTAACAAGAAAGGCTTGGTGCAGAAAGAAAAGTCTAAAGTCCTGTTGTCATGCAAAGTGCACAAAAAAACCTGTAAACATTTAAGAAAGACGTCTTGGATTTTGGTGGAAAACAGCGTGTGGCGGAACAGAAGAGTGTCGGAAACCCCATTTTTTTTGAGAATTTTTTTTGGGGGGGGAGGGCACAGATTTAAATCTGTGGCCCCTCAAAATAAATATGCCACGCGTATGGAGTTGATCAAATGTCACACATATGCTACACCTTAGTCATGCTTTGCAAAAAACGAGCTTGTTTCAATCCCAGACATAAATCCGCAAATTAGTTTTACAGCTTACGTTATACATAAAATAGTTCTAGTGGCTACGTTGTGTATATTTACAAGCCGTTGTAATTGTTGTAAAATTCGCTAAAGAAGTTCCCCTACAGCGTAGGAGAATATTTAAAGAAGTTTTACAATTTAAATTCGCACAGTGCTGCTCACAAGTTTATAGGCTTTTAAAAAAGTTGCCTTGAGTGGACGGTCGGTGAGGACAACAAACAAAGCTGTACTTTGGATGTAATTCATCAAAAAGTAAGGAATTTTTTAAATCGTGAAATGGCCAGTTTATTTCCCGTGAAACGTGAAATGGCCATTTTATTTTTCGTGAAACGTGATCTAGACCCCTCTTTACCACCCTCTGGTTATAGCCAACTCGGCGCTTGGCGCCTCGTTGGTTATTTACCACCTCGTATCCAACGCGGGCTCATGGAATAATTGTTATATCTAAGTACTGCATCATAATATTTAACAAATACTCTATGAGGGTGCGCTGCATATCAAATGATAGATACCATTTGATGTCCAGCAAGCCTGAGTAGAATAAGTGTTTTATCAAAAACGCAATCAGAGTATATGTCGGCTCATTCGCGTTAATTTTATGCATGAATTTGAAATAAGGCAATCGAACCGAATCGAACCCTAGCCCGCGAAGCGGGCTGTAACCCTAAGTCGGGAAGCGGGTCGGAACCCTAAGTCGGGAATCGGGTAGCTCATGAATAATAGCCCTAACGGGTTGTAACCCTAACCCCTAACCCTGTATTCGGGTTGTAACCCTAACCCGCCATCTTGTTTTTTGTCGAAGGTTTCTTCTTCGTTAACCCTAAGCCGCCATCTTGTTTTTTGTCGAAGGTTTCTTCTTCGGTCCGCCATGTTGTTTTGAACCCTAAGTTTTTCTAAGTCTCTCAACCCTAAGTCACCATTTTGTTTTGTCTACTTTAAAAGAAAAAAAGAAGTTGCGTCAGCGGGGATTCGAACCTGGCAAATTTAGAAGACATGTTCAATTAGAAACCACATACTTACCTGACTGCGCCAAGCCCGGACCCTGAGAAAACAGTCGAAAGATATAAACAAAAACTTTTACCGTTCGAAACTACAAACCAACTACAAAACAAACCAACTTTATGATTTATTACTTGTTGATCATAAACTTTTGTAAGATTTGGTGGTTCCTAAAAGAACCGTTGTTATTTCGCAAACGAACCGTTCGCTGAGAATTAAATGAGAGCCATCAGGGTAGTCAGCGAGGGAAGCGGGTACCGTCGTCGTATTTCTTGGAAAGCGGCAAAGGTGTTCGGACATGTGTCCAACCAAACCATAAATACAATCCAGCGCCCCAAATTCATGGGACAATGTTCAAAGACTTGTATCGGGTCTTCTACAGGTTCTGGTAACTTAGTACCATCATACAATTGCCTGCACAGAGATAAGTGGAATTCGTAGAGAAACCAATCGGTCAATGTTGACGAGACATAGAGAATACAACCTGCCATGTTTGAAATGAATTCTATCTAATGAAATGTGTCGCTTTGTGTGTGTGTGTGTGTGAGTGAGGGACGAAGGAGAGTGAGGTTGTGAGTGAGTGAGGGACGAAGGAGAGTGAGGTTGTGTAGGTTACGATAATTTTGTGGGTTATTTCAGACGGCTGCCAAGGGCCCCTGTTGGGGATCCTATTCGACAAGCAAAACATTTTCTTACTCTTTTCTTACGAAGCAAAGCTTCTAGATCGAGGCAAACGCAAAAACGTGAGTGACCCACGCGTATTCTTCTCGGAAATTAATTCGCGGAAACCAAATCAAAACAAAAGCGGACCCTGAGGAAACAGTCGAAACATATAAACAAAAGCGCCTTGAAATCATCCCATCAAATCACCCTTAGCCCTTAAAACAGAAATCAAGCGCAGATAAAATCAATCCTCCTTTATTATTCTTCGCGCGTGGGCGAACAAGATTTACAATACTTTAAAACAACGCACTGGTATCAAATCCTACAAAGCTGTAGGAAAATAAAGTTTATGGGAACCTTGCCGTTTTCTTTCAATCTTACGGCCCTTATTGTCACTCTCAATGGTTACAATATCAATATGATCATTAAATGTCACGATCTTCGGTTTTTCATCCACGGATAATTTCTGCCATTCCTCATTCATCTTCGGTATTCTAGCCCGATCCTTTCTTCGACGTATCATTTTGGTGCGCCATCTTTTCTTGGACCGATTATATTTTGCGGCATTCTTTCCTTGGTCCGATAAGATGATAGTATGATGTATTCCAATCAGGTCCCTCCTTGTTCTATTATGCGGTATTCCAAACAAATCCATACTTGCTCAAACCGGTCTTTGCAAATTTTTCAAAGCGTATCGTTCTTGCTTTAAGTTAATGTTTTCCAAGAACCAACTGAAACTCCCGTGCTGTAAACTGTGAAGACCTATTTCCTTTACAATAAACGGTTGCTGGTTCAGTTGATACCCATCCAAATCGACAATCATACAGATTTGTTCCAGGTTGTCTTCTGTCTAAAACAGAGTTGATTTGGTTTAACTGACACACCCTCAACAGGTACAGACTTGCCCCATGAGGTCATAACCGCCTTTGTCGTTAGAATGTTTGTCGGAACATATCGAATCATACCTGGTGACGTCATATCCACCTTGTTTTGTATATAAAAATTGTATGGCGCGAATTTTCTAAAAGGGAACGATCAAAGATGGCTGCTTGTTTTCTCTATCTCTCGTCAAGTTTTACGGATTGGTTTCTTTACAAGACACACTTGTACCTGTGTAAGCAGTTGTATGAACCCACCGACTTACCGGAACCGACAGACGATCCTTTACAGGTAATTGAACTCTGTCAAGGCAATATCGGGCGTTGGATTGCATTTATGGTCTGGTTGGAAACATGTCCGAACGCGTTTCCTTGTTTTCAAGAAATACGGCGACGTTACGCCATTCCCTCTATTGTAACGTTGGATGGTCTACTACGGCTAAAAGATAGATCTCTAACGCAGTCCACTTAACTTCGACCAAAATGAACTACAGAAGTTTTTACTCTACGAGTGAAGAATGTCAACGTCGGATGTTCACCTAGATGTCCCAAACAACGGTTCTTTTAGGAACCACCAAAGCCTATGAAAGAAAATGACCAATAAAACATTACTTTCAAAATAGTATCCGAATAGTATCCGAATAGTATCCGAATAGTATCCAAATAGTATCCGGATACTATTTTGAGGAGGAGGAGGAGGGTACGAAGGGGGATACTATTTTGAGGAGGAGGAGGGTACGAAGGGGATACCATTTTGAGGAGGAGGAGGAGGGTACGAGGGGGATACCATTTTGAGGAGGAGGAGGAGGGTACGAGGGGGATACTATTTTGAGGAGGAGGAGGGTACGAGGGGGATACTATTTTGAGGAGGAGGAGGAGGGTACGAAGGGGATACCATTTTGAGGAGGAGGAGGAGGGTACGAGGGGGATATCATTTTGAGGAGGAGGAGGAGGGTACGAGGGGGATACTATTTTGAGGAGGAGGAGGAGGGTACGAGGGGATACCATTTTGAGGAGGAGGAGGAGGAGGGTACGAGGGGGATACTATTTTGAGGAGGAGGAGGAGGGTACGAGGGGGATACTATTTTGAGGAGGAGGAGGAGGGTACGAGGGGGATACTATTTTGAGGAGGAGGAGGAGGGTACGAAGGGGGATACTATTTTGAGGAGGAGGAGGAGGGTACGAAGGGGGATACTATTATGAGGAGGAGGAGGAGGAGGGTACGAGGGGGATACTATTTTGAGGAGGAGGAGGAGGGTACGAAGGGGATACCATTTTGAGGAGGAGGAGGAGGGTACGAGGGGGATACTATTTTGAGGAGGAGGAGGAGGAGGGTACGAGGGGGATACTATTTTGAGGAGGAGGAGGAGGAGGAGGAGGATAGTACATGACGGGGCTGGTTAACCTCAACTCATATGAGGAGGTTATAACTTCAAGAAGCTGAGGGGTAGGTAGAGGGGGAATGGGTCTAACTATACATTACTGAATACAGGGTCCTGCATGCGTTACGAAATTGACTATAAAGGGATCATTCTAGACACTAAAATATCAATTGGAGTCAACACTTGACGGAGCAATCATGTCCTATCTATGTCAATATTGTGACAAACCCTTTACCATCAATCGGAATCGAAAACGCCACGAAAAACATTACTGTTGGAAACATAAGCTAAAGGTATTAAACCGAAGGATGACATACAACAGGCCTTGGAAAAAATTCAAAAAGCGCTTCAAGAGGTACTGATGGACTTATCAGAACCTCGACCTGATGTAACCTCGACCTCATGTTGTGAGCAACGTATATAAGTCGCAATTCTGATCATTTTAGATCATTTTTGTGTAAACATCAAACCGTGCAAATGTCTCGATGAGTCGACGTGTCGTTACTGTCTGAAACAATTTACTCGATCGGATAATCGAAAACGTCCTACGAAGCCAACCATTTACAAGTTGAACAGCGTGATAGTAACGAACAGGGTCACTCAGAAAACAATATTTTTGAACCAATTACCCCAGAACCACCGAGTCCGACGGAAACAACGGAACCAGAAACAGGTGAACCCGCAGATCTAGGGAGTCCTACGGTACACGTCGATCCAAAAACAGGAAAGAAATTTGTTTTTGACATTTTTGGAGACCCCATGTCACCCAACACTTTGACTCCATTGGATGAGTTTCCCGAATCATCCGCATCCCCAGTCAAACAAGAAGAGGAAATCTCAGATATAGATCCGTGGGATGAATTTCGTGAAAGGGTCAAGGTGATCAACTTGAAAGATTTTAGACACCTCGTTAATAGTTTGCAGAAAGCTGGTTTGAGTAAGAAACGGGCAAGAATTCGCGCGTACAACAAGATGTTGCCTGAGCTACAGAAAGAGTTGAGACATCAGTACATTGACCACTTGAAGTGGGTTCATATGCTTAGAGAGGACCCGATCCATGAGGCCATCTTGGAAACCCGTAAGAAATTCCAAGAAGAGGAAGATATGGATTTCAATGAAGCCGTCGAGGCTGGGGTCAACCAGCGCAAATATTTGCTAAATCGGGTTTTTCAACCTTTGGAAGAATCCGACACAGACAAAGAGGACACGGACGAGTCACCCAACGAGTCACCTGATGATGACATGTATGACAGTCCAGAAGAGGACAGTCCAGAAGAGGATAGTCCAGAAGAGGACATGACTGTAGAAGAGGCCAGTCCCGAAGATGAAGGCAGTTCACCCAAACATTTTAGTCAGGGTCAAATGGGGTATATTCCCCATCCAAGTTCTGCCATTCTTGGACAGTATTGAAAAAAAAAATAAAATACAGTCTTAACCAAAAATAATATGTTGAGTTTTTCTAAACACCTGGTTACTCAAAACAGAAAGTAATGTTTTATTGGTCATTTACTTTCATAGGCTTTGGTGGTTCCTAAAAGAACCGTTGTTTGGGACATCTAGGTGAACATCCGACGTTGACATTCTTCACTCGTAGAGTAAAAACTTCTGTAGTTCATTTTGGTCGAAGTTAAGTGGACTGCGTTAGAGATCTATCTTTTAGCCGTAGTAGACCATCCAAGTTCTGCCATTCTTGGACAGTATTGAAAAAAAAAATAAAATGCAGTCTTAACCAAAAATAATATGTTGATTTTTTCTAAACACCTGGTTACTCAAAACAGAAAGTAATGTTTTATTGGTCATTTACTTTCATAGGCTTTGGTGGTTCCTAAAAGAACCGTTGTTTGGGACATCTAGGTGAACATCCGACGTTGACATTCTTCACTCGTAGAGTAAAAACTTCTGTAGTTCATTTTGGTCGAAGTTAAGTGGACTGCGTTAGAGATCTATCTTTTAGCCGTAGTAGACCATCCAACGTTACAATAGAGGGAATGGCGTAACGTCGCCGTATTTCTTGAAAACAAGGAAACGCGTTCGGACATGTTTCCAACCAGACCATAAATGCAATCCAACGCCCGATATTGCCTTGACAGAGTTCAATTACCTGTAAAGGATCGTCTGTCGGTTCCGGTAAGTCGGTGGGTTCATACAACTGCTTACACAGGTACAAGTGTGTCTTGTAAAGAAACCAATCCGTAAAACTTGACGAGAGATAGAGAAAACAAGCAGCCATCTTTGATCGTTCCCTTTTAGAAAATTCGCGCCATACAATTTTTATATACAAAACAAGGTGGATATGACGTCACCAGGTATGATTCGATATGTTCCGACAAACATTCTAACGACAAAGACGGTTATGACCTCATGGGGCAAGTCTGTACCTGTTAAGGGTGTGTCAGTTAAACCAAATCAACTCTGTTTTAGACAGAAGACAACCTGGAACAAATCTGTATGATTGTCGATTTGGATGGGTATCAACTGAACCAGCAACCGTTTATTGTAAGGGAAATAGGTTTTCACAGTTTACAGCACGGGAGTTTCAGTTGGTTCTTGGAAAACATTAACTTAAAGCAAGAACGATACGCTTTGAAAAATTTGCAAAGACCGGTTTGAGCAAGTATGGATTTGTTTGGAATACCGCATAATAGAACAAGGAGGGACCTGATTGGAATACATCATACTATCATCTTATCGGACCAAGGAAAGAATGCCGCAAAATATAATCGGTCCAAGAAAAGATGGCGCACCAAAATGATACGTCGAAGAAAGGATCGGGCTAGAATACCGAAGATGAATGAGGAATGGCAGAAATTATCCGTGGATGAAAAACCGAAGATCGTGACATTTAATGATCATATTGATATTGTAACCATTGAGAGTGACAATAAGGGCCGTAAGATTGAAAGAAAACGGCAAGGTTCCCATAAACTTTATTTTCCTACAGCTTTGTAGGATTTGATACCAGTGCGTTGTTTTAAAGTATTGTAAATCTTGTTCGCCCACGCGCGAAGAATAATAAAGGAGGATTGATTTTATCTGCGCTTGATTTCTGTTTTAAGGGCTAAGGGTGATTTGATGGGATGATTTCAAGGCGCTTTTGTTTATATGTTTCGACTGTTTCCTCAGGGTCCGCTTTTGTTTTGATTTGGTTTCCGCGAATTAATTTCCGAGAAGAATACGCGTGGGTCACTCACGTTTTTGCGTTTGCCTCGATCTAGAAGCTTTGCTTCGTAAGAAAAGAGTAAGAAAATGTTTTGCTTGTCGAATAGGATCCCTAACAGGGGCCCTTGGCAGCCGTCTGAAATAACCCACAAAATTATCGTAACCTACACAACCTCACTCTCCTTCGTCCCTCACTCACTCACAACCTCACTCTCCTTCGTCCCTCACTCACACACACACACACAAAGCGACACATTTCATTAGATAGAATTCATTTCAAACATGGCAGGTTGTATTCTCTATGTCTCGTCAACATTGACCGATTGGTTTCTCTACGAATTCCACTTATCTCTGTGCAGGCAATTGTATGATGGTACTAAGTTACCAGAACCTGTAGAAGACCTGATACAAGTCTTTGAACATTGTCCCATGAATTTGGGGCGCTGGATTGTATTTATGGTTTGGTTGGACACATGTCCGAACACCTTTGCCGCTCTCCAAGAAATACGACGACGGTACCCGCTTCCCTCCCTGACTACCCTGATGGCTCCATTTAATTCTCAGCGAACGGTTCGTTTGCGAAATAACAACGGTTCTTTTAGGAACCACCAAATCTTACAAAAGTTTATGATCAACAAGTAATAAATCATAAAGTTAGTTTGTTTTGTAGTTGGTTTGTAGTTTCGAACGGTAAAAGTTTTTGTTTATATCTTTCGACTGTTTCCTCGGGGTCCGCTTTTGTTTATATCTTTCGACTGTTTTCTCAGGGTCCGGGCTTGGCGCAGTCAGGTAAGTATGTGGTTTCTAATTGAACATGTCTTCTAAATTTGCCAGGTTCGAATCCCCGCTGACGCAACTTCTTTTTTTCTTTTAAAGTAGACAAAACAAAATGGTGACTTAGGGTTGAGAGACTTAGAAAAACTTAGGGTTCAAAACAACATGGCGGACCGAAGAAGAAACCTTCGACAAAAAACAAGATGGCGGCTTAGGGTTAACGAAGAAGAAACCTTCGACAAAAAACAAGATGGCGGGTTAGGGTTACAACCCGAATACAGGGTTAGGGGTTAGGGTTACAACCCGTTAGGGCTATTATTCATGAGCTACCCGATTCCCGACTTAGGGTTCTGACCCGCTTCCCGACTTAGGGTTACAGCCCGCTTCGCGGGCTAGGGTTCGATTCGGTTCGATTGCCTTATTTCAAATTCATGCATAAAATTAACGCGAATGAGCCGACATATACTCTGCAATCACTAATTGCTATAAAATCAAAAAAGGAGATAAAAAAGGGAAAAAAGAGATAAGAGAGAACAAGAATCTATAACATGACTGAACGAAAAAGGCACCAAAACTGTTGCAACGTTTCTTTGCAAACCTGAAATGAATCAATGAAACTGCTTCGAAGTGAGCACGAGTTTTCAGTGAGTTTTGGGGAAAAAATGTTCCCATAATTGGCTCTAAAATGTGGTATGTGTTTGATTTTTCTTGAAAAACTGTTGTCACCATCGTTCAAAGCGGATTGAAGCTGTACGATCGCATCGGTGTAGCTGCGGGAGTAGAAATGAACGAGTCTGTAGTCTGTTCACACAACGGAACCACCATGTGCTTGTTAGATCGAAATGAAGACAGAATTAATATTTTAACTTGAACGATAGATTTCTATGCATCTCAGAAACAAGACTGCGGAAATGAGGAACAATAGAATTCACCATCTTACTTTTTTGACCCAAACCACAAAAGGCAGGCCGCAGACGGAATGGTAAAGCAGCATTCATACAACTGAGAAAGCGATTCAGCTTATTCTACAAGGCATCCGATTTGTATCTGAACATTTGGAGCTGCTGGAACACAGAGCTACAACGCGTGCAGGTAAACCAGTGTCACTTTTGCGTGGTATAGCGAAAAAAATGTCGCCCTTTCGCCCTGTTAGTTTGTTCAGTGGTTTAGATTGCTTGATGATTTTTGTACTAACTCGCCATCATGACGAGACGCTACGGGGTCTAACTGGAAGTACATTAAGGAATGCGGGGTTGTGGACTCCGCATTCCTTTCATATTTGAATTTTGATCAAGGCGCCGCGAAAGCAATAGGTGTTAAAATCCGCCGCTTTCGCTGTCAACAAAGCTTTTCTGTTACCGGAAACACACTGTTGTTGAATAAATATCACAGACCTTTTTGCAAGTTGATCGCAACGGCAAATTTTTTTTTGTGGCTGTTAACAAACAATAAGACAATAGGCTATGAATAGCCTCTTATTTCTCTAGAGGATCGTAGCGCTCGCGAGCGGTTTCACCGCCTCTCCTTTCTCCGGAGAGGTCATTTGTTGGTATGTGATCGGACGTTCTGAGAGAAATACTTGAAGAGAATCTATAAATACAACATGGTCTTTCTCCCGTTTTTAACAAAATCGCGAATATATCGAGAATTATTCACAGAAACTCGATACGCTTTCTCTACGAAAGAAAGAAACAGTAACAGTAACAAAAAAGATAAAACGTTCGTTCACATGATCTGTTAGACTGCGAGCAGTCTCAAATCGTGCTCGCTCGCGCTCGCTATTTGCCCTTCGTTCTGCACGGATTTTAGAGCAAAAGAGAGTCTGCTCGCAGTGTAATAATCTGTCCTCTGAACAGGCCATTCGCTTTGCCGTCTGAATTTGCACTAAGACTGAGGAAACTATTGCTTCCTACGCTTGCCGTCGTTTAGTCTCCCAGACGTCTATGCGCAGGCTGGCGGTCGTTTCGCCTACGAGTCTTTTCGCGCAAGGCCAGTTGGTTAACCTTTGACGCGCTTCGAGAACGAGAAATTAAATATATTGCTTTTTCTTTTCCTAGGGTAACACGCTTTAACAACGAAAAATAGTATATAATTCATTTACTTTCGGCATTTAAGACGTTAGCAGATAAAAACAATAACAAAATATATCGTAGGCGAAACGACGGGTTTTCCCTTGCTGACATCGTGATTTCGTCCTCAGCGTTCTAATTGTTGGCCATGCTACTGGTTGCAAGTTTCACTTCACAGCACTTAATTCGATTGCCCAAGAAAAGCAGTGGTTTCCGGGCGCTTAACAGGAACATCTAAAAGTCGCCTAAGAATAACGTCCCAACGAAGGAATGTCACTTTACGGGCTTGCCTTTGGCATTTGTCCAATTCGGGAGTTTGACGGTTCTCTTTCCTTCACCATCACTCTGGCCTCGTGCACGATGCCGAAGTCAGTATTAAAACTGGTATTAAATCTGCAGCATTTCAACCTTGTTCTACCACAATGTTGAACTCAAATATTATAGTATATGGCAATTTAAAATTGTACCGAATGGACTAAACCGCAGTTTAACGAAACTGTTATTGTTATCACTGTTATAGAAAAACATCCAGGGACTTCTAATAATTGTGACACATGGGAAAGTGAAATGCCCCCTCACCAACCCCCCCCCCCCGCAAAAAAAAAATTTTAATAAAACAAAATATAACATAACACAGCAAAAATGCAGACCTTAAAATACCTGCTACAGCTAGTAACAATTGATTTTTAATCTTTCCTCACTCAACTGTACATATCATTGTTTGCCCCAATTCTCTACACCTACACTAGCATAAGTACAGATCCAGGAATAGGATTTATAGAAACAGGTCATGAAATGACATCATTGTGACACCATCAAAGGCTTTTTTAACTTGCATGTTCTTTGTAAATAGTGATCTAAGGAATGCTAAACCTAAGAACTATGTTTAGAAAAAATAAACTTTATTATCATTTACCAATAAATTATTAACATGCTGTGTGCAAATATGAACCGAGAGTTACTTCCAATCAAAATCAATATTAATCAATGATAGTCAATAACAATTAATAGTCACTCAACTTTTAAGCTTCGAATTGTATTGATTTCCATAACCAGTCAATTAATTGGAATTGATTATTATTGATTATATTGACTATTGGTTTTCATTGTTTGATACTGCCAGGCAGAAGGCAACAGCCACACACTATGCTGACAGATTTGGATGCTACTGCTCCCCTCATAAGTAGCTAACTTTTAATTGAAAGGGATTGTTAAAGGTAACAGTCACACACACCGACGATACATCTGAATGCTACTGTCCCCCTCATTAGTAACTGAGACTTAAAATAGAAAGGAATTGTTAAAGGTAACAGCTGCACACTCCGACGATACATCTGGATGCTACTGTTCCCCTCATTAGTAACTGAGACTTAAAATAGAAAGGGATTGTTAAAGGTAACAGTCGCACACTCTGACGATACATCTGGATGCTACTGCTCCACTCATTAGCAACTGAGACTTCAAATACAACGCAATTGTTAAAGGTAATAGTCGCACACTCCGACGATACATCCGGATGCTACTGCTCCCCTCATTAGTAACTGAGGCTTCAAACAGAAAGGGATTGTTAAAGGCAACAGTCGCACACTCCGACGATACATCTGGATGCTACTGTTCCCCTCATTAGTACCCTAACTGAGACTTAAAATAGAAAGGAATCGTTAAAGGCAACAGTCGCACACTCTGACATTACATCTGGATGCTACTGTTCCCCTCATTAGTAACTGAGACTTAAAATAGAAAGGGATTGTTAAAGGCAACGGTCGCACACTCCGACGATACACCTGCATGCTACTGTTCCCCTCATAACTAACTGAAACTTAAAATAGAAAGGAATTGTTCAAGGTAACAGTTGCACACTCCGACGATACATCTGGATGCTACTGGTTCCCTCATTAGGAACTGAGACTTAAAATAGAAAGGGATTGTTAAAGGCAACAGTCGCACACTCCGACGATACATCTGGATGCTACTGCTCCCTTCATTAGGAACTGAGACTTAAAATAGAAAGGGATTGTTAAAGGTAACAGTCGCACACTCCGACGATACATCTGAATGCTACTGTTCCCCTCATTAGTTAACTGAGACTTAAAATAGAAAGGAGTTGTTAAAGGTAACAGTTGCACACTCCGACGATACATCTGGGTGCTACTGTTCCCTTTGTTAGTAACTCAGACTTAAAATAGAAAGGAATTGTTAAAGGTAACAGTTGCACACTCCGACGATACATCTGAATGCTACTGTTTCCCTCATTAGTTAACTGAGACTTAAAATAGAAAGGAGTTGTTAAAGGTAACAGTTGCACACTCCGACGATACATCTGGGTGCTACTGTTCCCTTTGTTAGTAACTCAGACTTAAAATAGAAAGGAATTGTTAAAGGTAACAGTTGCACACTCCGACGATACATCTGGATGCTACTGTTCCCCTCATTAGTAACTGAGACTTAAAATGGAAAGGAATTGTTAAAGGTAACAGTCGCCACTCCGACAATACATCTGGATGCTACTGTTCCCCTTATTAGTAACTGAGACTTAAAATAGTTTAAGGGATTGCTAAAGGTAACAGTTGTCGACAGGTGACCTATCTCTGGGACACTAATGTTAACTTTGTTACTAACTGTAGTTTTCAAGATGGAAGGGACTGTTAAAATAAGGCAAAATGCAGTACACTCTGGCATTACATCAACATCACTAAGGGAAAATGTAGTGTGCGAGTCATATTCTTGGCAGGATTCAAATCTCAGTAGGCATTCTTCACATATTTAATATTGGTAGAGCATGTTCCATGGTATCTTTTTAATTTCCTAAGGTCTCTTTCCATGGAACCTGAAAAATGACAGTGCATGCATTAAGCAATGATATATATTAAGTTACTAATGAATTATATGAAGAACATTTTGACTTGATATTTCTTAATTGGTCTAAAATGGTGACAATGAAAACCACACTCATTTGGCTGCCAACTTCACCAACAATGTGCCTTACGCCTTAAATCTACTCTTGCAGGCTTAACCTTATGTCCCAAAAATGGTACAGACAATAAAACAAATCCCTAAAAGGCAGTGCCATGTTAATTATTTTGTAAAAAAAAAAACATGATCAGTTTTACACACCTGACATTGAGTTCACACAGATACTGTGTTTTGCATCTGCTGTTTGATGTCCTTCCTTCTTTTACACAGTTACACTGACGCCAAGGTTAACTGGGCCTTAACTTCTCAGTGCATCGTTTGCATCTTGTGGTGAATCAGCTTTGTAGGCAACCACCCCAGTAGAATCCAGAAATTGTTTGAGTATTTTGCAGTTACATATACAATGCACAAAGTTGGATACTATTAAGTTCCTCATTGAGTAAAAACTCCAAATAATCTTAAATTCCAGTTGACCTAGAGGAAAAAAGTAACATTTTTATTTTAACAGTATAAAACTCTCTTACAGCTGTAATCAAACTCTCAGGTGAGGTCTAATATGAACACCAATGTTAACGTTTCAGGGGTTTAGTTCTCTGCTGTTTCTTGTGTTACTATAGCTAGATGTTATGTAAGTCAAATGATCAAGTAGCTATGAACCTAAACAGGAGGAAAATGTTAAATTCAGCAGGATAAAAAACATGATAAAAATGGGAAGAAAGAATAAAAATTGCTTGAAAAAAGTCATGTTCAAGAATCCCATTACGACCAAAAAGACCAATTTTATCTAAAAGAATTCATGACTACAACAACCAAAACTGCAGATGTAGGCATGCATGTCAACTCTACATCATGATGTATCTGTGAGACCCCAAGATAAAAATAAGTGAATTGGAAATTATACAACCTTTCGATATCATCTTGATATCATTTTCAAGGAAGAAAAATCATCATATGTTAATATATACCTGAAACAGTGTCAAATAGTTCTACACTGATTAGACTCCTGGATACCCAAAACTTTAAAAATTAAATCACCCAGTCTATTCTTTCGGTCACAAAATCTCCTAGACAACAGCAATCTTGGATCTTTCCTCCAAAAAAAAAATAAATAAATAAAATAAAATAAGATTACAGAAATCGTTTCCACACAGCAAATATATCGTTTCTTTCTAAATGGGGAAGAAATTGGAAACGCCCAGGAGTACACTAAGTATTAACTCCTCAGGAAAGGTTGTAATTGAGAATTGAGGTTGAACTTTCAGGCTCCCAATTTCAGCACGGTCAGAATAAGCTGGACATATTTCATCAACAATTATATTTCTACGTCTTCGCCATGCAATTACCTTCCATTGAGGTCTGTCTCGGCCTTTAAATAGCGGAAATTTAACGCCAAAATGAAATCTCGCAGTAGTAATTTTCTTGTTTTGGGGCAATGTACGCCATTTTGAATTCTCATTGGAAAACCGCTGTTCAAAGTGTTTCAAGTGTGAACAACTCATTATTTTTTATTCCTTGCAACACAAGGATCGTAACAAAGAACAATTTTGCTACAAAAGACGCGACCTAATAAAACGATCGCAAATCACTTTCAAAAACACAACATCTAGAATTTTTTTTCCAAATTCCTTTCATTTTGTGTTGTGATTACATAAGACAGCGTCAGAATTGATTGCAGTGAACTCAACACTGACTCAAAGCTAGGGCTTACCTTTTTTGAGGAGCTGCTTGGTGCCGAGATCGGCAAGAAAATACAATAGAAGATGGCAGTGGCGTCACCAAACGGCAATTGCAGGGATCGAACTCACGGCCATGTGAGTGCAAGCCGACAGCTTCACCCGCCGAGGCTGAAAACCTTCCAAACGTCTCTTCTTGAAATAACCGCAAATTCGGCGCATGGCGAAGAAATATCGCAAACAAACCAAACGAAGAAGGCACGATTTCGTACTTTCCTTGGTACGGGGCATTTCGCGCGCTTCACTTTGCTTCCCATGTGGGAATATCGAAATAAATTGTTGTTGTTGTTATAATATCATCCGGAAAGCGGGCGGGGAACTTCTTTCTGTTTGTTACAATCTAACAGTTCCTGGCTTTTATCCGAGAAGTGGACGAACAGCACTATCCTCGGAGCCATCGACCGGCAGTTCTATTTTAACCTCGAAGAGACCGTATTCTCAAATGACCTAAACATGTGAGTCATGAAATTCGTCACTCGTCAAGCCTTAATTTGAGCCTGACATGTATCCTATTTGATCCCCATTAACCTCGCTTTGTTGACAGAAATTTAATTACTGAGCAAACCGCAACTTAATTAATTCTGAAATCGGGTACTTCCAGTTCAGACCCACTTGCGTCTTGTCATGAAAGTGTGAAAATTTTCATTAAATACTTCTCTCCCAAATTCCTGTATTTTATTTTACGTCTTGTCTTGATATTTCGGAGCTGAAAGCCTTCCGTATAAAACCTACCTATTTCAATAATCGATATGATGATGAAAGAAATTGTTAACGCAGCCCTAAATGGATAAATGTCTATTACTACAGTCTCTCCTAAGAAATCAATGCAAGCACTCCTGAATGTTGCCAGGCCGAAGAAGGGCGAGCGAGCTTTACGAACAACAAAACTAAAACAACAAACATGGCGGACTAAAACACACACACAACCGCGTGCTCTTTATTTTTTACCCACAATTCCTATCCGGCTTACAGGTTCTACTCAGGGGGTGGGGGTGTCTAAATTCATACCCGCTACACACTCCCCCTGATTAAGAAAATGTCGTCCTCGACATGAAAACGAAAAGAATTACAGCAATACACTAGTCACTAGTCGTGACGTCTTTCTTCTTCTACTAATAGTCCTCATTAGCTCTGTGTGGAAAGGGGTGATCAGGCCCTAACCGCAGGCGCTGAGTACAGTACTAACTTGATTCGTGTGAACTAGTATACATGAAACTTAAGTCTAGAAACTTTGACAGACAAACTACTCAGTTTGTTCTTGTGTTAAGTAACAATTGTTACTCTGTCCGCTCATGCATTAGAGAATAAACTCAAAATTTAGTCATACACTGAGAACAGTTTGTTTCAGGATCGCTTTAGCTGATCCAGCAAGGATACACTCCAACATGTCCGTATGGCATTGAATAGGCCATTGGCCACACACTGTCCAGCCAAGCTTTCGGTATTCCCCCTACAGGTCCTGGTAAGATCGGTACCGTTAATGGTGCCACACCCGCATGGTGGCTTGTTGAACTTGGTACTGCTGGGTGGTGGAAAGTTGGTGTTCCTAGTGTGTCGTACGTAAGCGGTGTGGGTGGCCTGCGCTGCCTTGTTGGTCGCTCATCACTGGGCCTCCCAACGGCTCTTCGGTTGGGTGTTCCATTTTCTGGTTCTGACGGCAGTGGCAACTCTTGTCTGCCGGTAGATGTCTCTTGGGGGAATTCAGGATTAGTCACAGGTTCCTCAGCTAGAGTATTGTTAGAAGGGGCGGTCTCTGGTTCTACAGGAGTGAAGGTTAGTAGTCCCTCAGGTTCTTCGTCAGAGCTGTCCTCTGGAATTGAGCTGAGAGTTGATGTGGTAGGTGGTGGAGTAATCTTTGGTTTCTGCCTTGATCTCCCGCGTGGTGTTTTGTCTGGTCTCACTTCAAAAGGAAGGTCATTACATGGCAATAGCAGATTACGGTGTATCACTCGGCGGAATCCTTCACCTGATTTAAGTTCAACTTCGTAGACCGAGCTCCCTTCTCCCTTTCGGTTGACTACTCGATAGATCGTGTCCTCCCAGTACGATCTTAACTTGCCAGGGCCTCCTCTTTCCCGTAAATTTCGCACTAGCACTCGGTCACCCTGCTGAAGAACTGGGCCGTTACCCCTACGGTCATAATGCTTCTTTCCTTTCATGCCAGACAACTGGGATCTTTTCGCAGCTAACTCGTATGCTTCTTTCATCGCTGTTTGCCATTCTTCGACATACGCTGGATAGTTTGAACAGGATGCGGGCTTGATACCAAAGATGAGGTCAATGGGGAGTCTTGATGGTCGACCGAACAACTGAAAATAAGGCGAGAATCCAGTTGCTTCATGGCGCGTACAATTGTAAGCATGGACGACTTTGTTAAGACTATCCTTCCAACTAGATTTCTTGTTTTCTGGCAGTGTTCGCAACATGGATAGAAGTGTTTGGTTAAGACGCTCTGTTTTCCCATTTCCTTGGGGATGGTAGGGGGTCGTTCTTGACCGAACCATGCCACAGCATTCCTCGAGTCGATGGAAGAGTTGATTTTCAAATTCGCCTCCCAGCTGGTCATGCAGAATTCTGCCAGGAAATCCAAACCGCAGTATAGAATCATTATACAACTTGTTTTCTGCTGTTCGTGCTGACTTGTTGGTTGTTGCATAGGCTTGTGCAAACCTTGTAAAGTTATCGACTATCACCAGAATGTACTCATACCCTCCTTTACTCTTTTCCAAATGCACGAAATCTAACGAAACCAGTTCAAAGGGCGCACTCGTATGGATGTTTTCCATTGGAGCTTTACGAACAACAAAACTAAAACAACAAACATGGTGGACTAAACTACACACAACCGCGTGCTCTTTATTTTATCCATAATTCCTATCCGGCTTACAGGTTTTACTCAGGGGGAGGGGGTGTCTAAATTCATACCCGCTACATGAACAATTTCGATTAGTGTCTCAGTGACATTTAGTTGTATTTTTTACCTTGATTTAAGTTCGGTGCAAAGTGATTTTTATCCTACATGTTCTCGCCGGGATGCTCGCAGAGTAGAGAGAAAAAAAACTTTCAACTCACTTTATTTATTTAGTCACAGCAGGTATACGAGCTGATAACCTAGCTCCGCTCTAGCTCCAGTCAAAATGGTAGAAATCCAATATACCTAGACCAGTTTTTAATAGAATTTGTTAGCCCTTTAACGACAAAGAGCATCCCTATAGTATAGATGAGATATTATTTTATCTTATACTTTTAGCTTACCTTAACTTTCAAAACTGATGATGTGATTTCCATATGCAATCTTAAATTTTGTCGATTTAGTAAATAGCCGTTCTTGAATGAATTTAGAAGACTCTTTGTCGTCTTGAAAGTATGAGAACATCAACATCGTACATTCAGGCTAATAACGGAATAGAGACAATATTTGCTCACATTTTTCCAGAGCAATCCGGAAGAGTAGTTTCGAATTTTTTTCTTCTTTCTCCAAAGTATAAGACAATGACAATTTTGTAACGTTTGGACAATTTACTTTTCTCATTGTCAGATATCTTAAATGTTCACCTCTGAGCACTGTGCATTCCAAGTCATAGGCCGACCGATTCAAGTCATTGACCTAACTGTGAAGTTGAGGTGCAGCTAATCCCAAAGGAGTCTGTGGTTACCTCTGTTGTATTTATAGTAACAAAGTCACACCCCCAGGGGAGGGTTGATGGAACCCCCCATGGGTTTTTGTTATGTTACAATATTTTGAAAGATTTTACTTTTACTAGAAAACAGTTAGAAAGCTTGGGTTATATATTATGAGTTGCGGCGCTGTTGGGGACCTGTGAAGTCATCCAAAATGGCCGCCACCTTGGATTTTACCAAAAATTTGATAGCATCAAAAACGGCGAAAATTGAACATTTCTGATGCTGGACATGTAGAATATGACATGACTAAACACTTTGCCGCTTTTTGTCAAAAGTTTGTGCAATTTTCACCGAAAAAAGGTAGTGAACACACATTTTTCTTCAAAAATGGCTTGAATACCTGCTTGAATACTTATGACGTCATATCAAGCAACCATAGCAGCCGATTCTCACCAAACTTGTGTCAAAACGTGTCTAATGGTATGCGCATAGCTACTGAAGTCGACAGGAGCAGATGATAAATCGTCTTGGATAATTTAAGAAAAACCTTATGGGATCTTCCCACCTTGAACGTCCGATGCTTGGTAAAGTATTTGATGCCCCAATGATCACAAAAACCGTGAAACGAATATTGGGTGACATTTTTTTAAATTTTGAATGTTGAATTTTGAATTTTGAATATTGGGTGACATTTTTCATAAACTGCTGCGAAATCCCAGGTACCTGAAAGACTATAAGAATATACGAGAGAATAAGAAATCGTATTGCTTTCGACCAACAGAGCCAAGAGAGAGGGAAAGCCACGTGGAATACAGAGAAAGTTGTCGGAAGACTCTATCTAGATTCTATCTAGTATATTGGATGGTGGAGGATTTAATATTTATGTCTTTCACAGACATAATGATTACCAATTACTTCTTTCTCTTTGAGCCGTAACTTCCTCCTGTGCTTATCTGACTCTTCAGCGCGTTACTTTTTTGACTACGATCACTTTCTTCCCAAGATGCCGTTACTTTTCAACGAAACGGCTGTAAAAAAGGTGGCAGATCTGGTGACACTGCGGACTCGATATTGTGTTTCATAAATGCGCACGCTCACTTTCATTATTTCCATCCCTGCCTAAAAAAACATCATTGCCTAGTACAAAACCGGTGAGCATACAAAGTTACGTATGCAAACTATCTTTGCCTGTCCAGAATGTTAAGTTACCCTTGCCGAAATTCATCCTTGTCTAGCCGATTTTTTTCTGTGTGTAAATGGGTTTATTTCTTGTACATCAGGAAAAATGACGTTTTGTGAACAGTTTAACCCTTTTCAGGTGAGAGGGTGGGGGTTAAACAAAGTAGCTTGTCGGACTTAAAACGTTTAAAACGTTTTTGATATGCAACAAAAACTACCAGACTTTGTGACGTTTTCGAAAATTTATTTGGGAACAATTGGTTTCCTGTGTCGTTGTTCATCTAATCTGACGTTACGTCGCCAGGATATTTTGACTAGCGGTATTCTTAAAATTTTCAATTTTACTGTTTTTGCATTTTAATATGTTTCCACTTTATTTCGCTAACCATGTTATTTTTAATATCATTTAAGTGTTCGTTTTTGCCGTTTGTATCAAATTTTGGCCAAATTTAATTGTTTTGAAGGTTTTCGAAAAGGCCAGAAATTCGAGATGCCGTGCCATCATGGCCGCCATTTTGAAACCATGACATAGTACCCACGTCAAGTGACGTCATGAAGTCGTTTTGTGGACCGTACATTTTTAAATGTACTATCTACCCTCGATGTTTCGTTGCCATAGCCTTACTGTTGGATTGACGATGCCTCCCCCTCATAGGATCAGGAACGAAGAAAACAAGTCCAAGCAGAGTGTAATCGGGGCTATTTTCCTTGTACATCAAAACGTGTTTATAGCAGTACAAGAAAAAAAGAATTTATTTGAAGCAACACGTACGTTTGCTAACTTCGTTCTTTGGTTCTCTAGGCCCATAGGATCACTTTGCTGTGGTGAGAGATTCTGTGACTTTTACCCTCAATGCCGCTGGTGTTCCAAGGCACAATTCAACTTGGAGGAGATAGATACAGGCTGATAAAAATATCAGCGATATTCGGCATTCGATATTTTCTAGTTCTGGATCCTCCCCCAATTAAAAACATTTCTGTTGGTGACCAGTGATATTATATCTGTGATGCTACTATCAACATGAATTGACCAAATTAGGCTAGAGGCTATCTCCAAGCCAGTATAATGTAAGCCTTCTTTTTTAAAATATGTGTCGTATCTTTTTAATGCTTCGCTTTTTTCTGGAATTATTGTGTTAATGTTTGCCCATGTGAGGCGTGGCTTAATATGGAAGTATTTTCTATCCCTACTTCTTTGTGGACATATATATTTACATTTTATTTTCATATGTAAATTGTCAACAAAAAACCATCTGTCATCAATGTAGTAAGCGTAATAAAAAAATTTTCCTAGTTGGGTGTGTGGCTGTTGTCTCAACATTACACCTTGGCTATAATTGCTAACGTCATGATCATACGTTCAGTCCAGAAAAACTAACAATTTTTTCATACCTGGCCACGCTGTACCAGACTAAACGGTACATAGCCTCGGCAATGTATTCAATACCTTCGTCTCGCGTTGGATCCTGTGAACTCACTATCTCTGATGGTGAAACGTCAGTACACCAAGCTCAGCTGCATGCCACTTGCAGGTACAATGTAAGTGGATGGGAATACAAAGAAAATCACAGATGACGCTACACATGGCCCAGCTCGTTAGTCCCGCTCATTTCATTATCAACAAAAATCCCGCGGTGTTTCAAAGTCTGACCCTTGATGGACCATTACTATACGAAAAGTAGGAGACCACAGGGGATCCAGGCCAAGGCTCATAACAGGACCTGGTCTGCGAGGTAAAAATAGACCTCTTCGACCAGTACGTCATGTAAGAATGTTCTATTTGTTTCCAGTTACAGAGGGAATGCGTATTCTTTATGGAGCTGTAGTAACGAAACGCTCTGGATTATCAACGAGGTATCCTGTTCTGGATATTAATGCACAAAATAAGAGAGGAGGGCGATCAGCTTGAATTTAGCTCTTGTTAGGTTTAATGAATTCTCCAACATTAAAGCTACTGAAATTCATCAAAACTATTATAAAGAAGCACTATGTGCACTTATTGGAAGCAGTATCCTCTATATGTCTAACTTAGGCTGTTAATAATCCGTTTATTTGAATAATAAAAAAACGGTGGATATCTATTAGGCTGGCTAAGTTTAATTGAAGGTAAAATCGGCAAAAAATAAAATCGCTGCAAGATTCTCCACTAAAATCACATCATCTTTGTAGATGACCCTTTACGTTTTCAAGCATGATAAAGAAATATTTGTGTGGAATGGCTGGTTCATTGCAGACCACCTCAAAAAGATGCTGTTGAGCAAGACACTGGTTGGTACAGAGTCAAAAAAATGAACAGGTACTCTGCTGTAAGGTCGTTGATGTTAGCGTACAGGCTGTTGTCGTACTTGTTGAGGCTAACATGCGTCTGTAAATAAAACATAAATAAATAAATACAAAACAGGCCATTCGTCAACTGCGACTTGTAGAAGGTTTATACTCCACACCAGACGTTCCAATTACTTTAAGGGGTTGAGCTGACAAGAAAAGTCTACTTGTATTCTGAGTCTTTTATCTAAAAAAAAATGGCATCTCGTGTCCATTATGGTGATTATGGATTTCGTTTCACCACAGCACGAGAAAAGTAGGTTATGTTACAATTTAAAATTAAATGAAACTGAGTAAAGATGTATTCAATATGGTGGGTATTGAATATGAACAATGAAATCCTATCATCGATGTAAAAATTGCTTCTCGAATAATTATGTGAAATTAAAACTGGCAGAAACTCCGTCCCTAACCAGTCGACAGCTACAACTCTTTTTATTAATTTTTCCCACATTTCATGTTACTACAGAATAGGTTATACAATATTGCTTTCCTTTAAATTGATATCCCTATATTTACCTTGTGATTTCTCTCCATATCTTTCATCGTCTTCCTTAGCTTCTCAAATGTTGGGCGGTCATTTGGGTTTTCTTCCCAACATTCTATCACGATCTGATATCTAATGCATTTAAAAAGTAACCATTATTAACAGCAACGAGAATACAGTCCGATTATGATGCCACTGTTTAGAGCAGGGGTACTTAACCCTCGGACGTACAAGCAAAGTCACACCCACGCCGTGGTACAAGGGGAGGGGGGAGGGGGTGATGGAACCCCCCTTCAGTTTTTAGTTATGTTACAATACTTCGAAAAGATTTCACCTTTAGTTGAAAGCCTGTTATGTGCTCTACAAGTTGAGGTGCATATTATGGGTTGTCGCGGTGCTGGGAGGGGGGGCTGTGACGTCAACGAAGATGGCCGCCACTTTGGGCGTCATCTTGGATTTTACCGAAAGTTAGAAATTGTCAAAAACGTTAAAAAATGGATGTTGTTGATGTTGTACCTGTAAAATATAACATAATTAAAGGTCAAATAAACCCAAATTTTGATAATTCCGCTTTAGCCGTTTAAATGCGTCTTGACACAAGAAGAAATCATTATAAAGACAAACTGGACCGAAATTTTCCTTCCTGAGACCTTAAAAGGAGTAATAAAGCCAAAAGTACGAAGATATCCGAACGTTTCACGAAATCGTTTCTGAAATGACCGCGCGCTTAAATGGAAGGAATGGAAACGACCTCTGATTCTGTGACGTCACTGTTGATGAGCAGCGAAAGATAGCTCAAGATCGAGCATTGAAGAGTATTGTTGTAATTTTTTGGAAAATTCTCTGTTTTCACCCGTTTTCTTTACGTTGAAAATGGCCGAGGAGCTCAAACCTGTGACATTTAACGTAGAACCATACCAGTTTGAACTAATTGCCACAGAATCGGACTGCGAAATCTCAGATGATATTCGACCGACAGCAATGGCTTCGAAAGTAAACGACCGAATTGGTAAAGTTTACTGGTGAGCATTTAAACTTATTTATTCATTACACTGTAAAAGTTCGCCGTATAATTGTTAATAAATGCGTTACCACTTCATCTGAGGCATTTTTGTTGTTCTTTGCAGCCCTTTTGTACACTTATCATGATCGATGTTTGTTGTTATGCCTTACTAACTAGACTGACTAGAGTTAAGCAAAGCTAGCTTCTTGTACATGTATCCATTATAGTTCCTGTGTGAGTACGGTTTTCATCCTCGCAGCAACAGCGGCATAAAATCCAGCTCAAATTTTGAACATAGCCGAAAACAGGTTACAGTTCTTGTTGAATGTATCTGTCTACATCGCAAAGTGTTACTGGTGACTGTTTGTTGTTTTGCATGTATACAATCTTAGGCTCAAAATTTAGGTGCATTTAAATTTTGGCAACTGTGTTCCAATGCCAGGTGGGCGAGAAAGTGTTTTGCTGTCGTGCAATTCCCAAATCCTGTGATAAGATACCACCTCCTATGTCCTAGAGACAGATGAAGAGAATTTTACCTCTGTATTGCAAAAATCCAGCTGTCACTGAGACAGATTATAATCAGTATGTTGGAAATGAAGGACGGAGTACGTACATATTAACGTAATTTTGCTTTGGGCTCTTTTTTGGGGGGGGGGGGGATGGGGGGCAGAGAACAAACTCCATGTAAAGATTGGTGCAAACCAAATGGGTATGGTTTTAAAGCCATTTTGGTCTGAAAATGGTTGTTGACTTAAAGGTCACGTCTGAAAATGGTAATTGATTCGGGGGTGACAGTTATGTTTTGCCAGTTCTGAAAATGGGTAGGAAAAATTACACATCTTGTTCTCAAGATGGGTAAGGAAAAGTACATGTTTGGTGTGACAGTGGGCACACTGAGAGCTGCTTTGTGGTTGAACTTTGTTTGGGAAAAGAGAAAGAAAAACCTCTAGGAGCAGGGGAGGAACCAGGGGACCAGTGGGGAGGGAAAATTACATATTTTGGTCCGAAAATGAATCACCTATAAATTGCGTTCATGAGAAAAGATCCTTCATTAATACATGATGAGGTGCTGCAATGCTTATGAGGTTGTGTGCTAAATACTAAGATATTTGACAAAAGGTGACGTAAAAGCAGTAAAAGATCAAGGAACCAATAATGAAATGACAATTACAAAAACCCTTATTACATGAATGAACATGATTACATAAACAGTATACCTTGTTAAGTTCTTAGCAACCTTGTGCACTTTATGACTCCTTTGATGGTTTAACAAGTATTGGGTTTACAATCAGTTGTACTATCAGCACAACATATAAGTCATATAATCGTTAGTTGAAAGCAAAAACAAACTCTAAAATTTTAGCTTAAACAAATCAAAGGTGATTTCATTATTTCTAAGACTGTGAAATCGAGTCAATGTTGTTTTTCTACTGTTGTTACTGGTTAGCTAACCTGTTTATTTATTTAATATAGATTTATTTTTGTAGTTGACATATTTATTTAATCCCCTTACTGATGAGTTACCTTTTACTCATCTGTGTATGTTTCTTATGAGTCTGTTGTTTCCTCTTTCGTTCTCAGAACATGTATACAGTAATGTTGCTTATAGGCAATACACTTACTGGATACGTATGAAGCTGGGACGACAAATCCCAATAGCTATTCAATCTTGTCTGGTTTTAAGAATTGGAGAGAGCTTACCAAGTAAAAGTGGAAACTGTAAGGGCTTTGAATATTTCCATTAACAGACTGGCAGTCTTGCTAGATAATATTAACATCATCAGATTTGGTTGACAGTTGTACTACTCTTTGAAATGTTTCTAAACTTTGTATTTCTTCAATTACCACAGAGTGGTACTTAACCTAGGAGGTGAGAGGGGAGGGGCTCCCATAGTGTAGTGAAGGGGTCACCGTGATTACAATTCATGCTTTGGTACCACTTGGGGTGTTTGAATTAAAACCACCATTGTCAGCGTGTTTTGATACTTTCTAGGGTTTTAAGGTACTATAATGTCAGAAATTCATGCTTGCAGGAACAACGTTTCAAGAGGTATTAGTACTTCTTGGAGTGACAAGGAACATATGCCGCATCCAAGAAAGAAGATTTTTTTTTTGGTTTCAAACAACAATCAATTCCTTCAGTTTTTATGGGTCAACTATTTCCCTAGCCTCCCACGCAGTCATTTTTAGCGGAGTCGTATTACCTACCTCCTCCTTTGTGGGGAGGGATGTAAAACAACTCCCCTAGAAATGACTGCATGGGAGGCTACCATTTCCCCCTCCTGAAAGTACTTACCGGTAGATAGCAGCTGTATGGAGGATGGACCCCATAATTATGTTAAGTGATACACCTGTCATAAACTTCATAGGGGCATGTTCGTCTTGATATGATGTCATTTCTGCCACCCCTAAAAATCATGAACATGGAACAGCCTGGAGCACCTGCTTCCCAGGGGGGGGGGGGGGTACTCCAGATTTCAAGTGACGGGGACGATCGAATGAGGGCAAAACTCAAAACCCAAAAAAATGCCTAGGGCCTCCAAGGAACCCCCCCAAAAAACCCTGGACCAAAAATTAACCCCCAAAATCCCATGCCGACTTTTCGAGCCTCAAAAATTTCCAGAGAGGATTAACCCACAAGTCACAAGCGAAAGATATCAAGAATTCACTACAGCAAAAGGGAATTCCAGTGAGGATACAGCCGGGTGATAAACAGAATGGATGAGAAATCAGTTGAATGAATTGAAGCCTTGTGAAATACACTCAGGACACTTTGCGGACTATTGTATAACCGGTTTTATGAAACAGATGCAATGTAATGCGACACCATCGTTAAATATAATTAAAGCAACCGCAAAACAAGTTTGGTTGTCAGTACGTAATATTCGCAGAAACTACGCGGCCAGCATACGCAGGCACTACCACAATTCTTCAGATTGTTTTGAATACCCAAAAAATCTCTACTTTAATCAAGCCACCCAAAAAAAATACTTGCCAAATTTTCCTACCCAAAAACATCCCGGAATAGAAAATTTCAAACCCAAGAAATCCTTCGATCATCCCCGTCACTTGAAATCCGGAGTACCCCCCCCCCCCCTGGGACCTGCTTGCCAGTGAAAAGCCACAACACTTAGAAACTAGGCCAGTTTATTAAATCTGGGTTTATGTTGTTGGCTGTTTTGAGTGTTGGCTTGTGAGAGGCTTAAGAAGGGCCTGCAGCCGCTGTATGAAAGCGATTAAACTGAAATATGTTAGTGTGTGAAAAATATTATTCAGAGCTCGAAATTTACGTTTGTTTATATTGTAGCCTTATGTATGCGCCAAAAACCCGAGGTTATTGTCAATGCTTAGTAACTGCCTGAAAGAGCTAACAACCATCAGAAGATACAAGCTAGTTATAGTTATATTAAACAAAATGCAAAATTCTTACCTCTAAATTTCTACGTTGTGTAAATGCTGAACACGCAATTGGAATTCCCGTGTGAAGTTGCTCCGTTCTTCGGCGGACATGGATGGCTTATACCGCTGTAACTTATCGCTCAAAACAATCTTCACAAGTTCGGAAGACCGGCAAAAACACAGCAAACACATAACAGGTAAGGTTCTTCAAACTTTATTTGGATTTTTAGGTATTTTCCATGGCAAACCGCCGATTATTTTCGATCGAATCGCTTTGGTTACCTGTGGTGTAAACTGGTCTGCACAGACGCGTGAATCAGTGTTTTGTGGGTTGAAACGATCCTCCTTTCATTCTTTGAGCCATTCTTGAGGCAGTTCTGGATCTTCTGGAAACTTAAAATTACTTACTTTACTCTTATAGCAGCACAAAACACCAAGTTTTTCCGCTCAAGTCCGCACACTTCGAATGGATGTTACTAAAACGGGGAATGGGGAATGGGGAATGGGGAATGGGGAATGGGGAATGGGGAATGGGGAATGGGGAATGGGGAATGGGGAATGGGGAATGGGGAATGGGGAATGGGGAATGGGGAATGGGGAATGGGGAATGGGGAATGGGGAATGGGGAATGGGGAATGGGGAATGGGGAATGGGGAATGGGGAATGGGGAATGGGGAATGGGGAATGAGAAATAGTGGTCAGCGGTAATACCTAAAAAATTAAGTTGGAGTCTGCGCAGTACGGCAAAGAAACGAGGATTGCACGTGGAGAGCGAAAGATGGAAGGTAAGAATATTTATCTGTCAGTTTTTCCCGAGTTTTTGGGATTATTGAGTTTCTGTTTATTAAAATTAACCAAAAATATTGATTTGCAGGTGATGAGAGTAACGATGATATTTAGGATCACGAGGTTATCGTTATCGACAGGTTGGAATAAAAAGATTCGTATCACTTTGAGTACAGTCGCTTCGAGTGTTACAGTGAAACCCATTAAACCATGAACGCCTAAAATTATTTCTGGAATGTTTATTGTTCTGCGACAAATCAGATTCGAGACGTAACCGCAACAAACCGCAAGAGTAATTAGCTGAAAGGTTTCGATCACGAAATGAGTCGGTGGCTTTTTCGTCCACGATAAATTCTCAGTTTCACCGCCGATTAACAAACACTCTGAAATTGTTATTTTTTTTTTCGATTTCAGAGTTTATGCATAAGCAAAGAATAACTATAAACGATATTTTACTGAAAAGAGATAAATAATCGAACAGACACGGCTAGGAGCGCGTCTGGGAGCAGAATCGAGAGCAGAATAATTGTATTCAGTTTTTGATTTTTTTAAAAACGGCCTCTCCAGTGTTGTCAGTTCTAATCATTTGTAGGTTTCAACCTTTTCCCTGTTTGACCAAAACAGTTAACTGAATAACTTTGCAAAAGTTTCCCTTTACCCTACTGTGGTGAGGAGAACAGTGTATCAAGCTCATTCACGGCAAAACTCTTCCGTCCAAGATGTCACGCAGTTTCACCGCCGATTATTGCAGTAGAGCAAATAATTACTGTAGTTTCTGTTAGACCCGAGTTTTCACGGCAAACACAAACACGCCTGCCGTTGCAGATCCAAACATGCGTGCAACTTGCGTACCGTTGCAATAATTTCGAAAAATTACACTCGCTTTTGATGGCTATTTAGGTCTCAGTTCGGTAGTTGTGTTACTTTGGACCGACGGAATCGAAAACATCAAATGAGGGCCAAAAACAAGCACGTTTTGAGGCAAAACCAAAGAAGTGATAAATGGGGTGTTTATGCAAACACCGAAGGAAACGTATCTTTTTTAAAATATACTAAACGCACGAATCGCTTCTACTAGAACTGGACATTTGTTCACTTGTGCCGTCTATCCTTCGCTCATACAGAAGCTATCTGAAATAGAAAAGAATAGCAACTGCAGTATTTCCAAAGCGTATAAAAAAATTGAGAATCGTGGAAGAAAAATCCAGCTCGTTGTTTCATGTCCATAACGTAAAATGTTCGGCTAACGGCTTGCGTGACATCTTGGACGGAAGAGTTTTGCCGTGAATGAGCTTGATACACTGTTCTCCTCACCATAGTAGGGTAAAGAAAAACTTTTGCAAAGTTATTCAGTTAACTGTTTTGGTCAAACAGGGAAAAGGCTGAAACCTACAAATGATTATGACTGACACCACCGGAGAGGCCGTTTTTTAAAAAATCAAAAACTGAATACAATTATTCTGCTCTCGATTCTGCTCCCAGACGCGCTCCTAGCCGTGTCTGTTCGATTATTTATCTCTTTTCAGTAAAATATCGTTTATAGTTATTCTTTGCTTATGCATAAACTCTGAAATAGAAAACAAAATAACAATTTCAGAGTGTTTGTTAATCGGCGGTGAAACTGAGAATTTATCGTGGACGCAAAAGCCACCGACTCGTTTCGTGATCGAAACCTTTCAGCTAATTACTCTTGCGGTTTGTTGCGGTTACGTCTCGAATCTGATTTGTCGCAGAACAATAAACATTCCAGAAATAATTTAGGCGTTCATGGTTTAAAGGGTTTCACTGTAACACTCGAAGCGACTGTACTCAAAGTGATACGAATCTTTTTATTCCAACCTGTCGATAACGATAACCTCGTGATCCTAAACATCATCGTTTCTCTCATTACCTGCAAATCAATATTTTTGGTTAATTTTAATAAACAGAAACTCAATAATCCCAAAAACTCGGGAAAAACTGACAGATAAATATTCTTACCTTCCATCTTTCGCTCTCCACGTGCAATCCTCGTTTCTTTGCCGTACTGCGCAGACTCCAACTTAATTTTTTAGGTATTACCGCTGACCACTATTTCTCATTCCCCATTCCCCATTCCCCATTCCCCATTCCCCATTCCCCATTCCCCATTCCCCATTCCCCATTCCCCATTCCCCGTTTTAGTAACATCCCACTTCGAATCCTCGCAATTTTCCAGCTCGCCAACAGTGACGTCACTAGCGTTATTTCCGACAATTTACCGACAGCTTTCCCGACCACTCTACGATTATGAAGGCCAAAAAGTAGCACTTTTCACGTTCCATTATCTCTGCGATCCTAAGTCCAATTGACTTGAAACTTCAGAATATGTTTATTTGATACCTAATCAACACATAACAAGGAAATTGGATTGAAAGAAAAAATGTCGAAATTTTGGTTTATTTGACCTTTAAACTTTTTCTGCTTTTCGTTGACATGTTTTGCATTTTTCACCTAAAAGGGTAAAAAACACGCATTTTTCTTCAAAAATGGCTCGACTACCTGCTGCCAAGTAGCACGAAGTACAAAGATAAGTGGGCGGTGGAAATTTTTCGTGAATGGAAAAGGACGAGAACATTGAAATTTCCGGATTTAGAAGTTGGAAGCGTTTTCAAAAATTACGATTTTCACCTCGTGTGTTCTTTCGAGGACAATCTGGAGGACATGGATGCTTTATCGTTCAACTACTGGCTTGCTAAATTTATCCAGGAGGTGGGAAATAAGAAGGACAGCCGCTATCCTCCACGAACGTTGTATGGTATCGTATGCGGTCTAAAGACGCATTTAGAGGAGGTGAAGAGCGCATCCGCATTCAGTCCTTTCGATTATAAGGACAAGAGGTAGCCATGTGTATATAGAAGTGACCAGTGTTTGTCTTTATTTTTAATCTGACTTCTTAAATAAATGAAAAGTGTTTTACTGTATTTAAAAGGTTCCAAATATTTCGCCGCGCACTGGACGCTGAGCTGAAAGACGGCACTCTCGCTGGTGTGGCGCTTCAGACGAAAAGAGAGGAGAAAGAAGCAGTATCTGACGAAGACGAACAGTTGTTTTGGAGGAATGGACTGTTAGGGCAAAGCACAGCTAAGTCCTTGTTAAACAATATTTACTTCTATAATGGGAAGATTTTTGGTTTGAGGGGAGGGTAGCATCGAAATTTAAGTTTGACAAATTTTGCGCTTGGTTCGAATTATATTAAGTTTGAAGAGAATCTGTGCAAGACGTTTCATGGAGGGATAACAGATCTTAAGTACCTTCCGAAAACAATTTAGCATATATGCCACGAAGTAGGGGAAAAACATGAGCCATGTATTCTCGAATTGTATAAATTGTATTTTGGCCTCATACAATCTATCTGGAAAGATATTTCTGCATTGTACTTCAGACCGAGTATGAACAAATTCGGTTATGTTAAATCACCTGTTGGAGTAAATAGTTTAAATGCTATATTGCCAGATATGTGCAATAAAGCCGGAATTAAAGTAAAAACTGCCCACTGTTTGAGAGTGACATGCGCCACGAAACTATTTACTTCAGGTGTGGAGGAAAAAATGATTCGAGAAAGGACGGGACACAGGTCCAATGCTTTGTTTAGTTATCAAAAGCCAAGTGATCATCAAATAAGCAAAGTTTCTAAATTGCTAGGACCTTGCTCTAGTACTATTACGGCTGCTACAACTAGTAAGGATGGATAAAGCGCTCAACCAGCTATCTGCGCCAGTGTTAGTCCGCCTGCATGTGCAAACGAGCAATGCCAAATACTCTCGTCAGGAATGTTTTTTGTTTGCAACGTAAATGTTACTATAAATAAGAAAGAGTAATGTAAAAGCGATCACTATTGTAGTAAGTTGATGACAATAAACAGCAATATTGAGATTTTTGCTTTTGTTGTTGTAATTTTGATATAAACACACGTGTGTTTTGATATCAAAACACGGCGTGTTTTCATCTGGTGTTTCATTGGGTATCAAGACTCATCCACCTGACCAAAATAGACATCATTTATTGGCTGGTCACTTCATGAATTATTAATGGTTTGAGAAGTAAATATCTTTGAACAGAGAAGAATTTCCTTTTGGTTGGATTAAAGACAAATTTACCCAACAAAAAGCGAATCAGCACATTTTCTTTCTTGTTATTGTCATTCAATTTTCTAACGTACGGATAGCGATAGGTTTTCTCCATTACGATCCAGTCAGGTCAGTTATTTATACTATTCAGTACTAGGATAAAAGGATTTTGGATTCTGAGGTCTTATTCTTAACTTATTTTAAGGTTAGATTGCAAACGACAGCCAGACAAAGGGAGACTTACCGAAGCATGAAATGTGTTTTGCCTGTTATTAAATTAATTGAAAACATAACGAACAAACAACAATTTACTCACAGTTTTTCATCAACGTGCCGTGGTTTTGACATTCTGTACCCTTCTTGAAGTTTCCTGGCGATTTGGCGAGCATTTATATCCGGATATGGAAATCCACCTAGATGGCACGAATTTTGCTTTATTCTAATAAAAGCATGCTGGTATCAATTTAGCGTACATATAAGACACACAGTGAGCTTGCTCCCAGATCACACGTAGCCGACTCGATCTTCCCTAAAAATTTATTTTTCGTATCAGCTTACGTCACCCTGATTAAACATCGTGGTTTCGCGTGTAAGTCGTCTTCAAGGCGAATCGGAATTAAAGTAAAACAACAAAGACATAAAAATCGGTTACAACTTACCTACAGTGAGAATCTCGTACAGCAGGATGCCATAACTCCAACTGCAAACAAATGTGACAAATAGGATGATTAACTCAGTTAAACAGGGTCAATACAAGAAGTCCTTTTCAATGACACTGTCAGTTAACAGACAGCATGGTCGGATAGTTAGATAGGCTAGCGCAACAGTGGAGACTTGAAAAATGGCACAATAAATACTAGTCCATTCCAGTCCGTTTCAATTATCCATTCATATAGCATGCCTGACATTGCGGTCCGAATCCGGACCAGAACGCCAAATAAAATTCCCTGAAAACGATAAGTGCTTAAGAAGGTCTTAAATAACCTTGTTCGCCTGAGACTAAAGTTCGTTTTCTTCGTTTTCAATGATCAATACAAAGCGTGCTTGTGTTAAGTGAAGTAAAAATATTATCAACCGTACCTCTCTGAACCTTTGTCAAAAACTCAACTTGTGACTCTTTCTACGAGCATTTAACACCGTGAGCGTCTGGTTGTATATATAACCCGAAACATAAGTTATAATTTATGAAAACGTTCCTGGATTGCACGACAATGTTCTAGCGCTGTAGCTAAATGTCACTCGATTATACTCGCATTAGACCTTGAGTTAGGTGTTTAATGCAGGTGTTTAATTATATGCAAATGGTCAAGGATCCCAATAAACACTCTTAGTTCCAGCAGTAGCCTTCGTTTACTTCGTAACTTAGCTATCAAGGGGCCGAAGGTTATCAACAATTTCGAAACGTGCCCAAAGAAATGGTACGTGAAAAGGCTAATGCAAAAAGCGAACAGTTCTTTGATCAAAATTAAGCACTTACACATCACTCTGTGTTGTGTATGTTCCATACATCCGAGCTTCATAAGCAGTCCATTTAACACGCAGACGACCCTGTGAACACAAAAAGAAAAATGATTTAAATCAAGTGGTTAGTATCTCTTCTCTGCGTTTGTCTGCAGATGACAACAGTGACCACACAGTATACTGAAAGTGTTTTGGGGTACTCCCAACAAGATATTGAAAGCCTATTTCGATGGTTCTTCGAGAATTTTTTTCAAGTCAATGGCTCTAAGACCCAGGCAAAAGGCGTATGGGAAAATATCTGCTTGGCGACGTCTCAAGTGCCTGGTGCCTATAAATACACTAGTCAGGCTCCTGCCACAAGACATTCGTGCTGTCTCTTAAATACTGTAGTCCTTCACTACCAGGAATAAATAGGACATTGAACAGTGAACTTAACGTATGTCATAATGCAGATTTTAATCTTATAATACCGTTTAAAGATTGACTGGGGCATGAGTTCGATTGAGTAAAGACGAATTGAGCAATCTTTAGTACCATTTCAAGAGTCTGAAAATACAAGGGCGATGATATGTTGCTGATTTTTTGGATAACATGAAACATCGTGCAATTTAAGGAGCAGTGGATTGAATCTAGAACAGAAGTCAAATCATAGTTTACAGATTCATAATTCACTTTCCAATATTACTTCAAAGGTTTGAAAATAATTGCCCTCCGTAACTTTTGGGCTCTCTGCATGAATTCAAGAAGAATATTTCAAAAATGAAGTTTTCTGGTTGCCAGTGTGCAAATTGCCTATGGTACGGTTTATGGCTCTTTTTTTTCTTTTAAACCTAGTTCTAACGTTGTACTTATGCATCGGAAAATCACGAGAACCTTGAATGTAAATGTAATGTAACTGCGTTTTTTTCCTCAACCATACGTTCAATTTAATACCATGTCTAATACTCACCCGACTTTTTCTGGAGTAAATGTCATCCTGATCCAAATTCCTCGTCATCCCAAAATCTGTCACCTTACACTTCTGTCCTTCACCAACGAGAACATTTCTCGCCGCCAAATCACGATGTATAATCTAGATTCATTTTTGCATTGTTTCATACGGAAGCTTCAAAGGGACTTTGAACTTTATGAAAAAGGAAAGTTTGTTTTTAGAAAATGGAAGTTGAAGTTGTGAAAATAGAAGTTTGTTTTTTAGAAAATGGAAGTTGAAGTTGTGAAAATGGAAGCTTGTTTTTTTGAAAAATGGAAGTTCGAGTTGTGAAAATGGAAGTTTGTTTTTTTTCGATAAATGGAAGTTAAAGTTGTGCAAATGGAAGTTTGTTTTTTTGGAAAAATGGAAGTTGAAGTTGTAAAAATGGAAGTTTGTTTTTTGAAAAATGGAAGTTGAAGTTACAAAAATGGAAGTATATATTTTTTTAAAAATGGAAGTTGAAGTTGTAAAAATGGAAGTTTGTTTTAAAAAAAATGGAAGTTGTAGTTGTGAAAATGGAAGTTTGTTTTTTTCGAAAAATGGAAGTTGAAGTTATAAAAATGGAAGTTTGTTTTTTGAAAAATGGAAGTTGAAGTTAAAAATGGAAGTTTATTTTTTAAAAAAATGGAAGTTGGTTTTTCAGAAAATGGAAGTTGAAGTTGTAAAAATGGAAGTTTGCTTTCTTAAAAAATGGAAGTTTGTTTGACCTATCCCATGAACCAATACGGTCTCGTAGATCGTTATGATGCTTAAAATGGATTCCAAACTCTTGTTTGCTTCCCTTGTACTTTTGCTCAGCATAATTGCCTTCTGCGAAGGTGTCCTACCACCATAAACTCCTTCCATTTTAAAGGAAAACAAAGTTCCATTTTCTCAGTAACTTCAACTTCCATTTTTCCAAAAAACAAACTTCCATTTTCACAACTTCAACTTCCATTTTTCAAAAAACAAACTTCCATTTTCACAACTTCAACTTCCATTTTTCAAAAAAACAAACTTCCAATTTTCACAACTTCAACTTCCATTTTTCAAAAAACAAACTTTCATTTTTGCAACTTCAACTTCCATTTTTCAAAAGCAAACTTCATTTTTACAACTTCAACTTCCATTTTTCAAAAAATACACTTCCATTTTTACAACTTCGACTTATATTTAAAAAAAAAACAAACTTCCACTTTCACAACTTCAACTTCCATTTTTGAAAAAATAATCTTCCATTTTTACAACTTCAACTTCCATTTTAAAGAAAAACAAACTTTCATTTTCTCAGTAACTTCAACTTCCATTTTTCAAAAAACAAACTTCCATTTTCACAACTTCAACTTCCATTTTTAAAACAACAAACTTCCATTTTTACAACTTCAACTTCCATTTTTCAAAACATAAACTTCCATTTTCACAACTTCAACTTCCATTTTTTCAAAAACAAACTTCAATTTTACATAAAGTTCAACGTCCCTTTGAAGCTTCTGTAGTTTCAGAACAAGACGCCAGACGCCGATCATTTAATATGAAAAAATAAGTCATTTTTTGGAAGGGGTTGGGGAGGGGGGACTTGGGGTTGAGGGGTTAACTTGCAGATAACACATGCAATCAGCAATCTGCCAAGCGAAACTCATTAACTCCTCTGAAGTCAGATTGGTCTGCGGCTTCACGTCCGGGTTCTTATAGTATGTATCGTGCAATCCTCGACTTTTCCTCAAGTAGCCCTGCAGGTCGCCAAATGGCACGTACTCAATAAGGATCAAAAGAGGGTCTATGGCCGGGGAAACAAGATATTGGTCTATCAGTGAAAGATTATGACTTCATTTAGGATGCAAGATCGCGGTGCTTCTCATCAACCGGAAGAAAAGTTCGCCGTTTGTCCCAGTTAACTTTGACTAAGTGAATTAGGATCTTTTCTTGTGTATTTCACAACTGGAGGAGTGTTCAATAACAGCTGAATATATTGTCTGTCAGAATATGGCATTCAAACACTTCCGAACTTAACATGGCTGTTTCACGCTGTTGTGAATTTTGCAACTACTAACATTATGTTCACGACTGAGGTAGCTGAAATAGCCTCTTACAATTCACCATGTCTCTCTTTTTTCTGCGTATTTTTGTGTTTTTAGCAAAGCTAAAAGATAAGAAGTTAATTTTCTCAAAAATTGATACAGTACTGCTCTCGGTGACACATCCCATCAGTTTGATCACGTGAGGATGAGGTTTCAGTTTTTTCATCAGCTCAAGTTCTGACAGCAGGTCCTTTCTATCCGAGGCCGGGCGTTTGCTGCGGATAAGAACAACAACAAAGAAAAGAAAGGAAAGCGTTTCAGTAGGTAATGTTCTGTCACGCGGAGTAAATGACTGTGCATTTAGTTCCATGCAGGCTTTAAGGTCGGCACATACGAGGGGACTAGTCCCTGTGACTGGTCCCTGGGACTAGTCCCCTGTAGTGTGTACACGAAGGAAATAGTTGCGGGGACAACATCGCCCAGAATGCCGCGACACATCCGGGACTTTTACGCCCTTTCTCGCGCGAACATTTGAAAGCTCGTTAGCGAAAGTACACAAAATAACAAAGAAAGTTGGGCAAAACCGGTCAGCACCACTCGGAAGTTTTAATTTTACGGGAAAACGGTTAAGTTTACTGGTTAGCGTTCATATGGCTTTTGTAGAAGGGATGTTAATAAAGCAAATGCGACTGTTTTTAGGTGTGTAGCTGTTTGGGAAGCATTATCGTTTTCGACCTCAAATGTAGCTATTTTTACGCTCCGTCTGTATGGGACCGACACTTTTAGATTGAAAATCTCGAGAAATAAGATGTAAGCAAGTTAGCGTTCATATGGCTATTTATGCTTGACATTTAAAGACTCACTTGCCGAGTTTTCGCGCAAATCTGACAGTTGGAAGTATTATCGATTTCAGCTTTTCTGAAACCAACTCCCCCAAAACTGAACTTACATGGAAATACGTCCCACAGAGCCCCCCACGGGAGTTGATTTGACCGCTTTTAAACTTCCCGCGAGTGTTCTAATGAATTCATAACTCCGCCTCCATAAACAATAGAGCGCAAGCCATTGTAATCAAGCATTGTATTGCGGTGTGAGTCAGTAAAGTGTGAGAAACTGATAATAACACCAGAATTCCGCAAAAAAAAATTCCAAAAAAAAAACACAAACACGTGTTTTCGCGATCGCTGTATGTTACGCAGATGTTACGTCTCCACGATAACTGCGATCATAAACAGCCGAACGAACAGCTCGCACATATTGACCACGCATAGAAGCATATTCCACTTTCTAGTATGATCCAGATGATTATAGGCGTAAATAAAAACCTTTTAAATGCTTTGTTCACGCAAAAGCATTATTTTAATAGACACCGGCGGGCGCTTGTTTATTTATGATCACACGATAAAGAAAGTAAGGCTTGTTTATTTCACTTTTCTCTTTGTCTTCCTGCATTGATAAGGTGCTAAGGGAGCGAGCGTAATTTCCAATAACCGCGACCCGCTTGTAGAGTCATAAAATGACGCGCGTCAAAATTTGTCGCGCACCGGTCTAGTCGCGCGTGGTTTAATTCTTCGCGCTGAAGTGATTCATGAAGCGCGATGAAGCTCGCTAGAGACAAACAGGCCTGTAGACAAACAGGGCAAATGATTTTTTGCAAAGCGTGAGTCAAATTTTTGGCCCTTTTAAGTCGCGCGTGGCTAACCTTTCGCGCCTCAAGCTCGCTAGTCAACACACATACCGACAGCCCGGGGTTTTTTTGCGAATGCAATTCCTGCAAAGCGCGAGAAATAATTTTTGGCGCTTCTCTCGTGGCGGGCAGGTAATGCTTCGCACTGGCCTCAACCGCTTTAAAACCGCTTGGTTTGCATAAACTATTTCAGATAACGTTTAGACAGTCAAAGATAAAATTTGCTCGCGAACTCTTAGACGAATCTCTCTATTCAAAAGGTTTGAATAGAGAGCGCGGACTAATTAGGGCCCAATTGTTCACTTTCTCGCACCTTGAAATTTGCTTCACACTTCCAACCGTTTGATTGACAGCAGTGGAATCGCGAAGAGACTCGAGGTATTCCCAAAGGCAAGGTCTTCTGACCAATCACAGCCGACTTGTTCTGAACATGCAAATTATTATGCCGCGCGTCCTAAAATCAGGCGCTGTAAGTACATGTCGCAAAAGACAATAGCATTCTGGGCGATGAGTCCCTTGAAAAAATAAATTTAGGGCGCTTTAACTGAAATTCGCCGAAATGTGGAGACGAAAAATAAAGTAAACCTCAACAGAGAAACCCAATTTACTCGATTAACTATTCATTTCAGGCAATGTAAAAGGCGAAATTCAGACCACGATTCAGGTTTTATTTAATATCTCGAAAGGTATTTACAGCAATGTGGTCTACAATATCTCATTTGAAAGGGGATAAAATGGGCTTCTCAGAAAAAAATATATCTCATCATAAAAACACAAACTATTTCTGAAAAAAATCTTACTTAACATAAAACAGCATAAATTATTCATATATTTGAAGAAAAAAGTAAATTCTTCCAAAATGATGATATAATTGTATTTAGATGTTAAAAAGAAAAATATTCCATATCATATCAGCAAAACGTCCTGAAAATTTGGCTGAAAAAGAACAAAACTGAAATTAGTTATGATTTTTTATCTCAACTATTCTAGGATTTGACCTATTAGCATTTCTGCCTAGCAACCATATAATCCTCTTAGCGTGGGATCGAATTACGCGTCCCTCTTCGCTCGACCAAAATCGCTCAAAAAAAGGTTTCCTCCAAAATTATCGCGCTGTTCACTCTCAAATATGAATTTATAGACATATTTCATGAAATAGGCAAGAATTCTGAAGCAGGAGGACGACCCGAAGAGCACATCTTCGCATTTCAAGAACATAATTTCAACTGCGTCACTATTGCGAAACCTCGCGTTGGAAAGGTTATTGATCGCTTACCTTCATTCTTCGCTCTGATTTTCGAGCTGCCGGCCCAAAATACTCTCTTTATCACTTGAAAAACCTTCGGGCTCCTCATAGGAATTCTAAATCGTGCCGGGAAAGTCTCCTGGATCGATAAATTCTGCTCAAAAATCTCTTCGGAGCGGACGCCATTTTCAACACGCAGAGCGTGACCCTAAAAAATTCGTCATGTAGGACACATTTAAGTGTCTTAGACCAAAATCGCTGTGTAATTGGCTAAATCTATCAACTTCCTGTACTCCAAATTTAGAGGAAAACGGAAGTAACGCTAATTTTTGCGAATTTTTTTATTGCGGGGTCGATATCAACCCCTCACGCACTGGATTACGTGAAATGACACAAAACATTAAAATAATCAACTGGAAACCGGTTCATACCTCGTGCGGTCTATCAGTGTTTGTCATTTGCAATTTCGATAAAGTTTTTTTTCCAGTGTCCTATATTGCTGGTACAGAAGCGTAAAAAGACAACTGTTCGACCAAGAATCCCAATACGGACAAGGTCAACTGGAAAAAAAGTAAAAGATCCGATGAAATATTTTCATTTGGTCGTAGGGACTTGTCCCACGAACAGTACACACGAAGGGACCAAGCATAGTTTGTGGGACTAGTCCCCGGGACTGATCCCACGAATTCAAACTTGTTTGAAAAAGGGACCCCTTACCCCCCCCCCCCCGCCACGCTCACCCCAGTCCTGGGTTAGTGCCCTGCCCCCCAACACTGAGCAGGGTCCAGGATACTCCAGGGTTTTTGCATTAATTCTTAAAAATATTGCCTTTACTGTACTGTTTTACCATTAGAATTCTCAGGTGTTATTTAATGGTCTCAAGCACCACATGTATTGCACAAAACAATAGGATGTAGAAGAGTCAAGACCAATCTTAAACAACCCAGTTCCAAATTGTCTTTTTTTCTTGAAAATCGGAATGTCCCGATTTTTTTAGGTTTTGAAACTCAAAAATTGGGACAATTCCCATTAAATCGGGACGGATGGCAGGTATGAACATGTTTAACAAAATTCTAAATAAGCCCCAGCTTTAGGTTGTAAACTTCAATATTGGGCATAATAATTATTTTTCTTATTTCTGAAACTTTCACCTCTCATCTTAAGAAATTAAAATTTTCACTGTTTTCCGGGATCTTTTCCGAGGTTAAGAATATTTAAAATCGACGTTTCGATCAGTTTCACTGATCTTCTTCAGGCTGTTGTTAAAAATGACAATATGGCGGATTGTTTCTCATGTTCAGCTTGGTAACCGCACCAATAAATCGTGACTATTACACGACGTATGTGAAAAAAGGGCGGGAAAATGTAACGAGGCCTGTTGAGTAATTTTACATTTGTGATACTTCACTGACTATTACAGTCTCCCTCACGATCGAAGAAGGAGTTCAGGATTGATTTCCACGTTTCAACATGGTCAAAAATGTTAAGCACTTTCATTCCGCGGTGCTTCTGTCGCAGTGATTCAATTCCTTCGAGAACCTTCCTTTGTCTCAACCCTCTCTCTGTCGCTACGATTTTTGCGTTTGTCCAGTCAATACTTCTTTGGCACTCAATAGTGTGTCGTGCTAGGCCTCCATCTTCTTTGCCCATTCGTCTTTCGGCCGATAGAGTGTTTCCTTTTTGAAGGTCTTCATTCGTTAATCTAACTTTGTCCATGTGTTCTTTCTTTCGTGTTTGGAACAGGCGCCATGTCTCTCCTACATATACTGAATTCTGGCAGGTACACGGAATCTTATATACAACACATTTCTGCCTTTCACCAAGCGGCTCTTGACATGTACGTTTAATCTCTTTGATCTTTCTTCCAGGCTTGAAAGCAACTCGAAAAGAGTTGCTAACCGACACTCTTTTCGAGTTGCTTTCAAGCCTGGAAGAAAGATCAAAGAGATTAAACGTACATGTCAAGAGCCGCTTGGTGAAAGGCAGAAATGTGTTGTATATAAGATTCCGTGTACCTGCCAGAATTCAGTATATGTAGGAGAGACATGGCGCCTGTTCCAAACACGAAAGAAAGAACACATGGACAAAGTTAGATTAACGAATGAAGACCTTCAAAAAGGAAACACTCTATCGGCCGAAAGACGAATGGGCAAAGAAGATGGAGGCCTAGCACGACACACTATTGAGTGCCAAAGAAGTATTGACTGGACAAACGCAAAAATCGTAGCGACAGAGAGAGGGTTGAGACAAAGGAAGGTTCTCGCAGGAATTGAATCACTGCGACAGAAGCACCGCGGAATGAAAGTGCTTAACATTTTTGACCATGTTGAAACGTGGAAATCAATCCTGAACTCCTTCTTCGATCGTGAGGGAGACTGTAATAGTCAGTGAAGTATCACAAATGTAAAATTACTCAACAGGCCTCGTTACATTTTCCCGCCCTTTTTTCACATACGTCGTGTAATAGTCACGATTTATTGGTGCGGTTACCAAGCTGAACATGAGAAACAATCCGCCATATTGTCATTTTTAACAACAGCCTGAAGAAGATCAGTGAAACTGATCGAAACGTCGATTTTAAATATTCTTAACCTCGGAAAAGATCCCGGAAAACAGTGAAAATTTTAATAATTATTTTTGTTCACCTTTCCTCAGTCTTTTATCTGCCACAAGTCTACGGTTTAATTTATTTACATTTTTGCAGAGTTGTCAGAGGAGAGAAATTGTATAGGCAAGGTACTAATTGAAGAATACATCCACCTTATTCGATGGTTTGACAGATAAGTTGTGTAGTATGGACCATGGTGCGAGAAAAAAAATGCGAGTAATGAGTAAAATGTCCTCAAGTATTATCTGTAAAACCACTGAATGATATTTACTATTCCACTACAATATTTGCCTACCATTTTAAATGATTTATTCAATGAGTGACTCGAAACCGGGACACTACAGTGCAATACGCTTTCTACAGTGCAATACACTCTCATACTCTCATGTGTTCCCTCCTTATATGGTAAATTGATACTATAGTGGAATAATAATGTACCTTGTTTACTCTTATTGATGCCCAGGGACCATTATATTAAATTCAATCTCTTTACATGCGAGTACCCATCAGTCATCAATCAACCACTCAACCACTTACTTGATAAATCAGTCAATTAAAAATCAATCAATCAATTAACCAGTCTGTGACTAACAGTGTTGCCAATGCGAATAAAAAATGGTCCAGTAATCACTTGTGCCCTAATTTGATGCACAGATTGTGGCTCACTCTGTTACTACCCCTGACAGTAATTGTAGTAGATCTCTTGGTTTGATTTGTTTTTGGTTTGATCATTAGTCTTTACACTGCATCTAATGTCACCAATGAGCAATGTTACTGATTGCCATAATCTGGTAGCAAAGAAAAACAAAAAGATAAGGCTCTTCATAAATCATTTCAGAATAGTCAGAAACCTATCAGGTAATGAACTGACAAGAGGGGATCAGACTGTGGTGAATCTATCATTTGAAATAGTTTTCCCTGTCAAGTGAATTCAATCAAGTAAGTCTGAATCACCATTCCTGGGAAGTTAGTTGCATGTGTGTGTGTGGGGGGGGGGGGGGGGGAGTAGGATTACTCCCAAATAAATGTTACTGGTGTATGGATGTGCCACTGAGGGAACACAAAGTGTATGTGGATACAGTCAAACTAATCACCAACATCAAAACACTTCGCAGAAAAAGACAAAAAATATAAAACATTTTTTCATAACTGCTCTTCAATTTTTTTAAATTGATAATGTCTGCCTGGGAACATACATGTAGCTAAGAGTACAAATTTATTAACTAAACCTTACAATAAAATGCCATATTTTTCTGACATCAGGTTGATGGAATAAAAACCTGTATGGAAAACAAAGCAGATTTTAATTATCTCAATTGCCAAAAGTAAGCCCATGGGTTTAGGGAGGTTCTAAGGACATTAACGCTATTTTTTTTCTGCGCATCCATACTGTGCCCCCAATTCACATGGCAATGTCATGCCACGTCATGCACTGAGCACGCACGCTCACATGAAAAACTACAACAATTTTTTAACATAATTGTTTTGAGCATGTGCATTTAAATAAGTGGAATTAAAGCAATCCAAGCTGGTGGATAAAAGGTAAACTGTATTTTTACTTGAGATGGTTGGTCTCATGTAAATATTTACGCCAGTCTGACTTTCAGACAGGTCTCATGTAAACAAATTTACCAGTCTGAGTTTCCACCACTTAAATAATTCAGGGTTTTACTGCCCCTGGGTATCTGAGGATGTTGTTAAACATTCTTGAGAGCTGCTCAACTTTAGTCTGAGGGTGTGTTTACATGACACCAGTACATTGTGTGGTTTTCATTCTGATACAAGTTCACCCCCGTTCCCTCTTGCTTCTCTGTATTTGTTACATGATTACAGCACAAAATCTCGTAACAGTGTGAGTCATACCTGGGTGAGTTCATACCGGTATCATGTGAACATGGTTTAACTGTTTGATTCATTCTGCATTAAGTTAATTAACCAAATAGCCATCCAGAATATACACCTAATTACAATAACGTTGTCATACAAAAATGAAAAAAGGTAAAAGAAAAAACCCAAATAGGAATAAATTAGGCACGCTAACTACATTCAGGGAATTGCTCTCACGATTGGTTAAGGCTCAAAAGGTCTTTAAGGTGGCCAATTTAACTTGTTTCAACTCATCTGATATCAAATTGAAGTATCACACCGTCATCCATAAGTGCTTTGACATGTATGAAGATCTAAGAATGTAATTTGCATGGCTAATTAATTCCTATTTGGCTTTTTTCTTTATTCTTTTTTCCTTCTTTGTATGACAACGTTATTGCAATTAGGTGTATCTCACATCAGCGTGAAAAAAGGATTTTGTAACTTGAGGGAGGGAGATTCTTAACTACAGATCTTGCACTGTTGCTAAGGGATTTTTGTGGATCGTATTTTGCCATACGCTGTTTTGCAGCATTTCGTGTCGCTATATTGGTGGAATAATGACGATGAACATCTGAATCCACAACTCGACATTGCGCGTGCATAGCTAGTGCCAGTCCCCAGCCGCACATTAAAAAGAAAATCGGTAAAACTGAGAGGACACTAGTAAAGTTCCGGTTTTTTTGCAAATTGCCCCACCCTTCTTTATAATCGGAAGCATGCAATTACTGTTTTCACAAACAATAGAAGAACAACAGCACAAAAATGAATAAATATACGCGCTTGTGCAATGATAACTTTTATAGCAGGGCATCTGTCAGGATGCGGTGGTGCAGATCCGCATAATTCTTTAACGTCCGTATCTTCCGCATTTTCAGAGCATTTCCGCATAAAACAGAAAGATTTGCCTAAAATTGATGACAAAGGAGCTGCTTTTCATCCTCACAAACATTCATGTGAAAGCCGAAGAGATTGATTATTTTCAAGCAGTTTTCCTCCTAAACATCGAAAACACGCCACTTCGTTCGCGAGCAATTTTTAACCTCCAGGCGTTCCACACGTCTTTTGGCGATGAGCCTGGGAACTAGTTTTGTTCTTACACTGATTTCTATTGGACGAAAAGCATTGACATTTCAGCGAATAACAGTAATTGATAAGAAACTGCGTTTGACCACTATTTGTACCAGGAAACTTGAACACGTTGTCTTCTTTTGCTCATTCGTCGTCTCACAGAATCACCTTGCTGTTTAAGCTTATAGTAAGGATAAATTTAAAGAGACGATGGAGAAGAAGGAACCTTACTAAGCAGTTTACATAACAGAAAAACAGTGGAAAGACACAATTATCAATGTTATAAATTGTTTAAATTTCCGCAAATCCAGCGTGTTTTCCGCGTAATCAACATATTTTTCTGCATAATACATGTATGCCTGAGAATTCCCGCAAAATTTTTGATTTTTTTCCGGACACTATCAGATGGCCTGTTATAATAAACCGAATTTCTAGAAATTGTTGCATCCTGATAATCTTTAAATGTTCGCAATGTTTAGAATAGCAAAAACTGTACATGCATTTCTATTCTGCCTGACTGTTTTGTTCGACGATGAAGGGTTCGTGTTTCTCTTTGGTTTCGTTACCCAAACAGGGCCTTCATTCCAGGAGTTGTTTCTTTTCGGAGAAAGTTACTGGCCATTTATTTCTAATCCAAGATGCAAAAGTGTTATATGGCATCATAATCTTCCTGAACATTGGTAACAAACAGTTTCTTTAAGTGTTAAGGCTTGTTTACCCCGCCCCCCCCCCCCAAAAAAAAAACTTCCGTAGCAAGTTTCTGTAAAACTAACCTTTATACAATGTCCTCAAATCATTTCAATGATTTTTCGTGGTTCGTGCAAATTTGGTTTCATTTCCTTGTAGCTATGAATCAGTTACAGCATGGCTTCCGTCAAACACTTTCGCTTTTAGACAACGACATGACAACGACAAAAAATTCTTATTTTTTGCATCGCAGCCCTAACAACGAGGTTGAAATGACAACAGGCATGTTCAATCGACTGAAAAATAAATTTCATCGAATGAAGATTGTGATCTTACTGGACATTCCAGTTTTCATATGGTTCTGTCACTTACAGCAAAAAATTTGGAGGACCAGCGACGCAAAATTATCCTTCTCGCTTGCGTTACACGTGATGTTATTTTCTTTTTCAACAATCCCATTTACAATAAACCAGAGCCAACCAGCGCGCGAGAATCCTCTCAGTTATTGTAAAAACATGATTAGTTTTCCTTTATGTGCCCAAAGATTAAAGGAGAAGGTCACTCCAGAAACGGTGTATTTTTTTGAAATCGCCAATAAAAAGATAACACTAAGTTGAGTTACTGACCGTAGTTTTAGTTTCTAAAGTGTATCCGATCCCACTGAAATCCCTCTCCAAAGAGGGCCAAAATTCAACACTGCGCGCCGCCATTTTGAATCGTACTTAGCAGCCTGGCCGCTTGTCCGTGACGTCAAATTGTGAAACGAAACCAGCAGTAGGGTAACGTTGGCTCGTTTTTCAGAGCCCACGTTAGAAGCTAAAACCACGGTCAGTAACTCAACTTAGTGTTATTGGCGATTTCAAAAATATACCGTTTCTGGAGTGACCTCTTTTAACACGTACAGTATTCTCTTCGTTTACAAGTGATAGAATAATGGACGAGCCGTCTATTGTTCAGCACAATGTTCTTTCTCTTGGAAGCGTTTTCTGGTCGTGATTTCTATGTAGAAGAGGATATGTTTTAACCTTGATTTTCCAGGGGGGAAGATTCATCAGGTTCATCAAGGAGTCGAATACTGTTTTGAAAAACTTGCAAATGCGAAACGTAATTTTTCGAGCGACTCGTGAAGATGTATGTTGAAATGTGTGACGTCTTACTGTGTGTGTTTTTTAATGTTCGCCATTTTAGAAAATCGTTGTGAAGTTTCGGTTGGAATAAGCTTAAAGACCCACCAGTTCAACTTTATAACTTATATGGAAACCAAAAATATTGTAAGCCTCTCAAAAACTCGCCCATATCAAGAGGAACCAAAACCTACATTTTGTTGAATCAAAACACTTAGTGTAAAAACAAACTTAAACAGTCTAAAAACGTAAACACTCCAAAAGAAGCCTTCAATAGTAGCGTGGGCCTTCGATAAGTTAGTTTGTAAGCTCGTAACGTGAAAAAATAAATCTACAGGTAACCAAGTTTTATGATACAGGCGCCGTTTATTGTTGCAAAATATTTAAAATGTAAGAACCCCACTTATCTCGAACAACTTCCCATCTCTAGAGCTCGAGATAGCGGGGATTTACTATCAGTATAAGTCTATTGCCGTTTTTGTTAGTCTAATAATGGCCTTTTATTGTATTCTCAATGACAGAAGTAAATTCGAACTACTTCAGAAAAGTTCATCCCACTTTGCTCAATTTACAATTTTTAACAGAATCTGAACAATGCCGGACTTTTCACATTTTAAGTCTACAAACGTTGTGTGAAGCTTCTCGCAGGATTCTTGGTTTAGTGAAGACGATAAGAGCCCTAATCGTATCTATAACAAAATGCTCAATTGTGATTGGTTCTCCACGCGCCTATTTGATACGTAATTGGAGGGTGATCACGTGGGTGCCCAATTACAGCTGTCCAATTTGAACTTTTTGTACTTGGATAGCTGTAATCGGACAATTACGCTGCCCGCGCCAATCAGGTGCACTGAAATGGGTTCTTTTTATAGCTGTTTCTCCACTGTTTGCAAAACTGGTAACTAAAACTATATCCCCGAAGGGCACGTAGATTTTCTAATCTCGCATTTTGTTACAGATACGATTAATTGGTAACTGGACTTCGTGTCGTACAATTCAGGGATAATTCAAATTTCAAAATAATTTAATTACCTCTACTAATTTAATTTAATTAATTAATTTAATTATTTTTAATAATCAAATCAAATCAAGTCTCCATCTTAGAGTGCGTGTTTCATTCTCATTCCGTAGTTTGTAGTACGCTGTAGGCAGTCCGCAGTCCGTAGTCCACAGTTCACAGGCCACTTTCAGAGTCCACTATGCAATAGCGTGACTCAATTTATCACGTGATTCCAAATGCAAATTCTCGAATCACAACCGTGCGACCTCTGAGTCAGACAAACAATCGATGTGTCTTTTGTAAATTTTATTGAATCGCCTGTCTTGCATTAACTAATAAGTCTAATAAGATCTTGAGACACAGGCTTTCCAATCATCGATAAGATGCGTCTGGTAAATTCAGCCCCTTCACCGACAGAATGCTGTATTTTCCTTGCTCTGTCTACATTACTTCCGCTTGCAGGTATGTAATATATAACTTCCTTTAAGTCTAATCCGAAGCTTGTTCTTCTGTTATCCTGAGGGAGGCTTTTAAACAACGCTGAAATAGTTGAAAATAACGTTTTCCAATGTGTATTTCATTTTGGTATCGTCAGTGCTTGTACAAACTAGTATGTAAGCGACAATGGGCAAGAAAACAGCGTTGATATAGTTACATATTCATGCTACGAATACGGGTATGAGTTTTTAAAATGTTGAAGAATAGCCCGATCCTTTACCTAATGTTATTTCATCACGCAGTGATTGCTTGGCTGGAAAGGCCTTTCAATGACAGAAACTCGAATAACGACCCAATCAACCTCAAGAAACTTAACGAACACTTAACTCAAAGGAATTAAGGTCACCGCGATTGTGAATTGAAATTATATCAGCAAGAGTAGTGACGTGACTCACCCAAAGCCTTTTGTCAAAGAAACAGAAAAGAGAGACGTTGACATCAGACTACATCTAATTAACGGTTTCGCAGAATAAGGCCCCTATTTTTCTGGGTGGTAGTCACGGACTCACGGTTCGCTGTGCAACGCACACTATATTTAATTTAATTCAGCAAAGACAATTCCCTCAGGTATTTGCTGAAACTGAGACTCGTGATAAGCATTTCTTCCGTCATTTAGTCAAAAGAAATTTTGTTTTGTTGATCATCTTCTGTTTCTAAAATTCAATGTAGTCACTGCATTTCTATTATGGTTTATTTTAATAATGCAGCCGGGTAGGGTCTTAGATCGACTAAATGCCCGGCAGTCAGAAACTTTCAAAGAATTTTGACGGAAAGGCTCCTCAAGCCCGATGAGAGTATTCGAGATTTGTTTATAATTGTCAAGGGATTCAAAAACAAATATGATGGTCACATCATATATCAATCAATTCCCTTTCATCAGGTTATTTCTAGCAGAAAGTAAACAGCTATCAAGAACCTTACTTTTTCGTTACCGTTGTGGATAGCCTGTGGTGCAGCCGGACGTGTCACTCAAAACCTGGGTATAGCCCTATATCGGCGGTGTAGACTTTCTGCGGCGCAGGATAAATAGCAATATAAAGCAATATCGGGTAAATAGCAATACAAAGCAATATCGGATAAATAGCAATATAAAGTAACATAAATATAAACACAAGCAGCGGCGCTTCCATTTTTTGGGGTTTGTACATAGGCCGCCAAAAGCACCACTTTACAAATGCTCAACCCAGATGAAAAAGTGGTGCAAACTGGTTTTTACGTCCGAGGTTTTATACAAGCCAGCAAATGGGTAACATGGATTTCATTTGTATTGTTCTTTGTGCCGCTTAGAGGGATATCTACTGAGGCCAGCACCTTGTATTCAAGCAAATGGTAAATGACATTTGCATTCGTGCTATGATTTGTATCGAGTATCGTATCGAGTACTATCGTATCGAGTATCGTTTTCCCGTTTTCAAAAGTTGAGTAATGGCGTCCGTGAGCTAAAAATTCCAAATCACCTCGAGTTACATAAAAAATGTCTTTAAAAGAAAAGTGAAGAAAAGGAAAAAAACACACACACAATTTGGCTGTAAATTATTAGCATAACGGCCCAAGGAGGAATTTGGGCTGAAAAGTCCGTTTTGTAAGGTAAAACCCCAGCCTTAAAGGGTTAGTACCAAGACAAAGAAAAATGTACGTTGTCAATTTGGGCTAGGAAAAATAAAACCGTGCCTGTTTTAAACACATAGTCCCAACGCTAAATAATAAGGTTGAAGTAAGAGACTTGCTTAGTTCTAGGTTTACAGAAAGAATCTTACTAGGATTCACGAGAATACGGTACTGAGGCAATGATTTATGAAATAGTAGACGTCTCCTCACAGCGTTATTTTGGCAAATGTTAAAAGAAAACACAACGTCTCCTAATTCTTGGAATAACAATTCTCCAGTACCCTTAATTGTTTTTGGCATCATGTTCCTCTAGCAAGCCAGCTACTGTTCATATCACCATACGGAGGAAAGACTGTTTCAGGATCGGTGGGGTCTTCTGTAAACTTCACCTGGAGCTTTTATGGTTATGCTGAAACTGTAACCTGGGGACTGAAGGACCCCAGTTCACCAACAATTCCCAATGATAGAAGATTGGTATCTCTGAGTAAAAGTGGCCAAGTGTCATTAACAGTCCCACAGTCATACGTTGGACGTGTGGCTGGAAGTCGTAGCAGTGACTCATCCTCTGGACAGGCCATTTTCACTCTCAGTAACATCAGAAAAAGTGATGCAACAGTTTATGGCTGCCTTATAAGTCCAGAAGGTCCTTTCCCCCCAGCTACTGACACTGTGGTGTTATCCGTTCAAGGTGGGTCATTAATGACACTATAATGTATTAAAAGGTATAAAAAGTCAGTATAAAGGTTATTTTTCAAAATGAGATTTCGCACCTGTTACTACTGATTTAAAGGAAACTAATTGTTTTTAAAACATAGCTAGCAAATTCGCGTAAACAAATTTACCACAGTGACAACACGTTAACTGCACGCTAACTAATGGCGTGAGCAAACAAATTAACTCAACCTGTGGAACTTTTTTTTTCCTGCTCCGAACGACCAAACGTTTCTTCTCCGCGAGCAACTTGGCAAAATATGTCCAAGAAAAATCATCTTGCAGTAGAGTTGCAAAATGTTTGATTGCTTAAGACGACAAGAAACTGTGTTGAAAACGAAACTCAAGCTTCCGTCACCAAAATATCATGACACAAAATAAAACACTAAAATGAAAGAGAAGCCTTTTAATAAAAGGTGTCACACGCGTACGTTTCTGGTGATTCACCACGAAAATCAATCTTTCTAAACAAGCACTGCTTAAAGTGAGCTAACGCATAAGACTGAAAACCAGAAAGGGCGACATTTTTGTCAGCTATACTACACCGGTTTACCTGCAGTCGATGTAGCTCTGAGTTCAAGCAGCTCTAAATGTCCAAATAAAAATGGATAAACGGGATGCCATGTACATTTTAACGAGCAGCGTGCAGTTTAACCCTATTCTGCCCGGGGGGTGGGGGGTGGGTGGGTGGGGGGGCACATTGTGCGCGCGCTGACTTTAACGAATTATAACTTTTAAATGGCTAGACGAATAATCACCAAATCTCGTGACTTTTCCTAAAATTTATCAAAGAAAATTTCCCGTGTCAACGACGTGTCTATGATGATTGACGTTTCCATAGCAACCATCTACTCAGAAGTGTATTTTGACTATTTTCTGTCTTTTTACAGTCTTTTTTCAGGTTTTCCCCCTTTGTTTGTAAGAAGAAGATAATTTTTTACATTTGTGTTCTTGTTTTGACTAAGTATGTTTCTTATAACAAAATCATATATTTTTTGGTGACGTCATTGTCAGCTGTATGACTGCAGGTCTGGGATTCAAGATGGCGGCCTCAAATTCAAAATGGCGGGTTTGTGACGTTATTGTGACGTCACAACACGTCATAATTGACACTTCATAAGCCCAATCTGTTAAGCTAATGACGTGCTACAAACGTGCCAAGTTTCATCTCAAGAGCTTTAATACTTTTCGAGTTCTATTCGAGATCTACTTTGTGCCCCCCACCCCCCCCAGGCTCAGAAACTCAAAAAAGCTCCGGCAGAATAAGTTTAAAGACATGTTGTGGATCGCACGTAAATCCTAACTGTATGTGAACTTTTTACAATACCTCAATCTGATTTTGGTACTGGTTATTTTTTTTCCTTGATTACCTCTGCCAAATTTCTCGATTTCTCGGCTTTGTGGGTTTGCATATCACCATTAAAAACTTTCTTCGATAGTAGGCCCATCGAACGAGCCAGATAAAAAGTTGATTTCAGTACCCACGAGTGAAAACTAGGTAGAAGATTTAACAAAGTTACACACTGTATAAGACGTCACGAAAGGAGTGGTGAAATAAGCTGATCGCTGATTGGGCAGAAAAAATACAATGCCACAAAATTTGTGCTCAATCAGAAGTAGGATCGAAAATGGGCTCTTGAACTAGTCCGTTTAAGGTATCCTCCCAGGGGCTGCTCCCGCCCGTCTTGTAAACTTTTCGCCCGCACCAGGCTTCTGCTCGTACCTATTTCACCCGTTTCATCTTCCTCTCGTCCCAACTATCTGCCCCTGGGTCTCCGAGGATGCTCACAATCGCACTCAAAGGCGCTAAGGTGCTAAGACAGATACTCAAATATTTAGTTAATATTCTAATATAAATTGAAGATACACGTTTCAAACAGTTATTTATCGTCAAAGCATCACTTGCCTCATTTCAAAGAGTGGGCTTGTCTTTTATTTTTTTCCATTTATAAATCTGGCATTCTAATAGGTAGACTGACTTGATTCGTACTAAAAGAACATAAAAGAATGATTTAATATCATGGATCCTACAACAGTATATTTAACAATTATTCTACGAGGGCGCGCTGGATATCGAATGATAGATAACCAACGAGGCGCGTAGCGCCGAGTTGGTTATAATCATTTGATATCCAGCAAGCCCGAGTAGAATAATTGTTTTATTAAAAACTTAACCACTATTTAAAAAGAAAATCAGAAAGAACGGGAAAAATGAGAAAAGAAATTTAAGCGGAACAAGAATCGATCACATGACTGAACGAAAAAGGCGCCAAAACCTCGCGAAGTGTTGCAGCGTTTCATTGCAAAGCTGAATGAATCAATGAAAACTGCTCGAAAGTGAACAAAGTAGCACAGGTTTTGGAAAAAATCTTCTAATTATTGGCTCTGAAATATGGTACATGTTTGATTTTTCCTGAACATTGTTGTAATCATCGTTCAAAGCGGATTGAAGCTGTACAATTTCACCATATAGCTGCTGGAGTTGAAACTGAACAAGTTTGTAATCTGTTCGCACAACGGAGCCATCATGTGCGTGTTTGATCGAACTGAAGACAAAACAAATTTGAACAGTTGAACTTGATGAGGTATTTTCTATGCAGCTCAGAAGCAAGATTACTGTAGCGAGGAACATTAGAATTCACCATCATAGTTTGTTAAACGCAAAGGGCAAAATGCAGTTGTTCTCGGTTTAGAGGTTGCGGACGGAATGGTAAAAACAACATTCAAACAACTGGAAAAGCGATTCAACTCCGTTTACATGGCATCCAATTTCTATCTGAGCATTTGGACCTGTTGGAACATAGAGCTACAACAAGTGCAGGTAAGCCAGTGTCCTGATTTTGCATGTTAAAGCCGAAAAACAATCTCGCCCTTCCTTCCTTCTTGGTAGTTTGCAGCTGTATTTTTTTAGCACTTGTTTAGACTGCTTCATGATTTTCGCACCGACTCGCCATGAATGCGTGATAGTTTTCATTAAATGCTCCAGCCCCATTTCATTGTGTTTTATTTTATGTCTTGTCTTGATATTTTGAAGTGGAAATCCTTTTTGATAATACCTACCGTTTGTTCAATTTCAATGATCGACGCGACAATCGATGAAAGAAATTAATTGTAAACACAACGCTTAATGCTTAAATTTCTATTTCTGCACAGTTTCGATTCTTCAAACAATTTTGACTTGTGTTAGACGACGCTGTTGGTGATGCTTGTTGGTGACATTGTTGGAATTTCTGCTTAATTTAAATTTGCTGGCAAGTGATTTTCCTCGTCCATTTTTCTCGCCGGGTTGCTCGCGAGGAAAAAAACTTTCAGCTCACTTTGTTGTTGAGTGTTCATTGACCATATTTGGTCGCAGCAGATATATGAGCTGATAGCCTAGCTCCGTTGAGCCAATCAAAATGCTAGAAATCCAATATACCTAGTCCAGTTTTTAATAAATATACATATATTAATAAGCAGTGAGAATAATGTGATTCAATAGCACAAAGTCATCCTTCCTCTGCCAGTCACCAAATATCAGTTAAAACAATTATTCTTTGAAATCGAGGTGCTGAATAGTGGCAGAATATTTACCGAGCCCCGATTGGCTTGGAGCAAGAAAATAAAGCGAAATTTGGCACGCACAGAGATCTCATCGTCGTGAACGTTTCAAGGGCATTAGGTGTTCTATTACGTCATGTGACATGTCACGGGCTGTTGCTTCGAAAAATAGCAATTATTTGACGAATTGCCAGTGGATTGAAGAGATGACATCGAACAAAAACGCTCTTCATGTGTAGTTTTACTATTGTCAGCCTTTCACGTTTGGAATGATTGTCTATTGTAGTTATGAGGGCAAAGAAGCAAGGGGGTTAGTTTCTAAGGAAACTGTGGTGCTGCGTCGGTGTGGACGTGAAACACAAAATTTTGGATTTCTCAACTGAGTTGATAAGGTAAACTGGCCACCGTAAAGAGATTGAAAGCTGACGTTTCGAGCGTTAGCCCTTCGTCAGAGCCAATCAAGGAATCGTGGGTTACACTTCATTTATGTGGAGAGTGGTGGAGCTATGCTATTGGTAGGAACATGGCAACGTGAAAAACAAGAATAAATTAGTTGAATGAAAAGCGTTCGTTGAGACCGTGGGGATTAAGTGTGTCGATTTGAAAAAATGAATTTTTGTTCTAAATTTTTACGGCTTTCCGTGTTACCCTGGTGTAGGGAAAGGCCAAAGACCATCATGTGTCGGCTAGAATGATTAGGGAGATTGAAATGTCGTGCAACTGGTTTGGATGCATCCTTCTCTTTTCTTTCAAAAAACCCCACAGACAGGGGTGGCTAGCCACCCAATCCACCCCCCCCCTCCCGTCTTAAATCGGTCAATGGAGAAACTTACGATTCTTTCGACCGAGTTCAGGCTATTGCGAAAGCGCTTACACGGTTTCACAGGTTCACGAAGCTTTTAAGGCGACACTTTTATCTATGATTTTCATGCTAATATTGTCAAGCGCGTTGAATGGTTCATTTTAACCGTGTGCTGGTGAAGTTGTTACAGCATTTCGTGAAAGCAAGAAAAACTGTTCATCAGGTATTACTAATTTCAGGTACCTGGCGAAAACAGTGTTTAAATGGGTTTCTAACTGTACAAGTCGGTCCGTTCATACTTTTGAGAGTTAAAACAGATATTGGCGCTGATTTGGATAATTACCGACAGCATTCACAGTATTTAATTTCAAATTTTCAATTTCCCAATTTCAATTTTCCCATTTTCATTTGTCAATTCCCCGTTTTAGTAAAACGCTCTAGTGCTCCTCATTTCAGTAATCTTGTTTCTGAGCTGCATAGAATTTATCTGTTGAAGTTCATATTCTTTCTTCGGTACGATCAAACAAGAACAAGATACAAGATGGCTCCAACACCTACAACAGTGATATCGCACAACTTCAATCCGCTTCAGGGCAATGATTAACAACAATTTTTCAAAAAACATCAAACACATACCACATTATACAGCCAATAATTGGAAGACTTTTTTTCCCAAACATTGAGCTTGGATGTTCACTTCGGAGCAGTTTCATTGATTCATTCAACGTTGCAAAGAAACGCTCTCAGGTGGCACTTTTTTCTTTTCAGTCATGTGACGACGGGATCTAGCATTACTCGTGATTTTGTTCGGAGGTAATTCCCCCTAGGCGTCCTGTTTACGCTCGGCCAAACAAACGTTTTTTAAATTCCTCTTAACGTCTGGTGGGTTCGTGTCAAATGTGGAAATATTTTTTATCCTTGAGGGTCGGGTGGGGTCGGTCGTGTTTATTTCCCCTAAGACTATTCTTGTTTCAATTGGTCTGAAAACAATGGTCTGAATAAATTAACAAAAAGCGAAGACAAATCTCAAGCTTTTTCAAGGATAACATTCAAGCTCTTTTTTTCTCGAAAACACTCTCATAGAGTTGCCTAAGACACTTGTGTTTTGGGAGCACAAAAATTTACACGTACATGGGGCCTTCAAAAGTTTAGGTCAAAATGTCGAAAAAATCGTGGATATATAAAATGCTTGACGTCTTTGCAATGGTGCTAACTTGGGACACCAGTGTCAATCAAACTAAATTTTTGGAACGTTTGACTAATTTGTAGTATAAATGAATAGACAAACTAGTCCTACCGGGCTCTCACAGTGAAGTGTCAGAGCTGTCAAATTTCAGTTGGAATGTTGCAAAATCCAGGCGAGCCACCTTATTTAACACTGTACCAAAATAAGAGGAATAAATTGACATAACTTTACCCCTTTACTCTCGATTTTTGGCCGGTTGGTGCTGTCAAAGTGCGAATATCGCTGGACGTGGGCAATGAGATTCTAGTCGTGCTTTTGGATTTTCAAAATAGCGTACGCCAAATCAAACGTTTAACACGTAACTGTCGGAAGAATATACGGCGCTGCTATCTTCACGAACCTTAGCTTGTCAAAAACAAATTATGATATCGCCATTAAACAAAGGCTTCATATGGTTAGTGAAAGCATCGGAGTAACAACTCTAGCTCAAATTCGTTGTTACTTACAGCAGGGACTACCGCTCTCAATTTTTTGTTCAAATCAAGTTCAGTTGTGCAAATGTGCAAGATGACTACTTTTTACGAAAGAATGAATTTAATAAATGTTTGGTGTTTATGATATCTCAGTTAATGATTCAATATGATTCTTCTGTTCGTCACTCCCTCCCTCCCGAACGAACCTGTTCCCAAATGTGTCATCGGGAAGGCTCTAAGGAAAGTTTTCTAAAGATATAGCAAGATCAAAATGGGAGTCGTGAATGAAATTTTCTCAAAACGTTAGGCAGTAATCTTTGCTTGAAATAGTACTTCTGTTATTTTTTTCGAAAATGGCTTGATCAGATCCTATTTTTGACGTCATATCTCGTATTTACCCTACCGATTCTTACCAAACCTGTGTCAAAACATGGCTTAGGAATATGCACACAGTTACTAAAAACAAAATGGGCTGATATAGTCTCCTATCTTTTACACCCGAGGGTTTAAAAGCCTTCATCCGAAGAACGTCAATTCGCATGCCAATTCGTGCGAATTAAATGAATGAACACATTCCTCAGAAATACCAAACAGGTCTGCTCACGTAAACATGTTTCTTCAAAAAAAAAAAAAAAAAAGAAAAAACGCTCTGGTGTTGAACTACATTACGCTTAAAATAATGAATATTTGGGTTCTCAGTTCGCATGCAAAGACAACACCTCTTGCGCTGATAGAAAGCTTACGCTAAGTTCAAAACAAGAATTTGTTAGGAGTTTACAACAACAAACAGCAGAAAATTGATTAAGGTGCCATGGGTATCTATTTTACCATAGTATATAGATCTAGCCAAGCCTAAAAGCGGAGCCCCCCTTTTCTTTTTCTGTTTTATTTTGTTTTGTTAGTTTTTGTTTGTTTGTTTTTTTTGCTGGCGCTTATTAATTTGTGAAAATACTCTCGTCCAAGTCGTTAAATTAAGAAAAGAAGAAAAAGAAAAAAAGAAAAAAATTCATGTCCTCACTGACAGCCGAACTCGGCTCGACGGCGTCGCAAGCCGGTTATTAGTCCACTAGGCCATGAGTGATCGTTGTTACATCTGATGTTAAATTTACTACTTATTTCTTTGTTTCGTGACAAGCTGCCTATCAACATGAAAATGCTGGTGTTTTTCCTGGCAAACTGTGTTCGGACCGCCTCAAAAACTATGGTTGTGAATGGCAAAAACCAAAAAGCACTAGCTCTACTATATTTGGCGCCGAAACCTCTGCGAAATGCTGCGAACACAAGCGATGTGCCGACCGAGTTCCCAACAGAACCGACAAGGCAAATTTGAACTGTTCGCCTGAACTTTATCGCCTAATTTTTTTCGCCTAAATTGAACTTTTCGCCTTCCACCAAAAAGACAACTGAGTATTCTTTTGACCTTTTTTTCCATAAACAAATTTGTTTTTGTCTTTGCTTGTTTTGCCACAACGTGGGTCACCATGCGATTTCGCGCCCAAAACACGGGATTCAGCACAGGGTTATATGCAGTGTATGCCACTTCATATTGGTGACCCTGTGGTGCGGACGGATGGTCGGTCACGTGACTATTACGTCACTACCAAGTTTCTTGGCTTGATAGGTTACCAAATTTGCTTGGCAATGGTGCTCCGCTAATAGTAAAGTAATTGGGATCACCTGAATAAAAATATCAAAATGCAATTAATATAAAATTTTTACTTATATTTACAATGAATAAAATGTAAAAGAGGGAAAATCATATTAATTAAAATCGGTAAAAAGAATTAGAGTTAAGGGTTAAGAGTTAATAGTTTAAAAGGTTTAGAGTTTAGAGTTATGTTTAGTACAAGAGTTTTTGAACGTAATTGTGTGTTTGGATAAGCGCTGCGCTCGCTAAGGTTTGGTGCTCGTTGTAGGATGAACACATTTCCGCACTCAGAAAATTATTCCTGTCATAAAAAAAAAACAGTCAAGAAACGAAAGCAAAGACTAAATGCAATGTTATCATCATCATCATCATCATCATCATCATCATCATCATCATCATCATCATCATCATTTAGGAACCTCTGAAACTTAAGTTAGAATATGATCTGTTTGTTACAATACAAACTTGTTCTTAAATATGCAGAGAAACCTACGATCACTCGTCCACTTGTTGCAAATGCAAGTCATAACGTGGGAGGCCCTGTGGATATCATCTGTGAGGCCACAGGCACACCAGCCCCAAATGTTACGTGGATCCATAAAGGACAAATGAAGAGTTCTGGGTCACAAACAGCTCACCTCACTTTTAGTGCAGTCAGAAAGGATGATGCAGGAACGTATAGCTGCAAGGCCAGCAACTCTTTAGGAAGTGCAGAGAGAATAGTGAATCTTGTCATTAACTGTAAGTATACACCAAGTCAGTGCTACATGAGATCATTATAGCGTATTGTTGGGGTGCCTAATGTTGTGACGATTACAAGAACTGGACGAGTCTTGAGGCCTTGACTTCCTATACAAAAAAAATGGGGTATACCCTATAGCAAAGTACCTGATAAGGCACGAAAAGATGACCTGAGAGGCGGTATACACCCTAAACAACTCGCTTGTTTTAACAGGCGTCTTAAAAGTAGCCTGATTCTAGTTAGACACTAGGATTAAAAATCAGGCAACCTGCTCTACTGTTTTAAATTATGTATAGAGTGAGACTGCAATGCGAAAAGGATGATTTACTGATATGGTTTAAAATCCTACCTTTTAAATTAGAAAAATATACATGCTATTAACTGTTTACGTTAGAAAGTTGTACCGATGTTTACTTATTTACGGTCATTTTAATCAGCTGAATCGGCCTGTAAAGGCAGACGATTTGCTTCCCCAAGCTAGTAAAAAATAGCGAACCCCGAAAGTAACGAACCCTGCGAAAGTAGAAATAGAAAAAGGCTGCTAAATCCGAAAGTAACAAGGATCGTTACTTTTGGAACTTCGTGGCGTATGTGTTATTGTTCCCAGATGATTCCTTTTTTTTTTGTTCAGAGACAGTTATCGTTGTATCTTCTTTGTAGCTACATATATACTCATGTTTTGCCATTTGTTTTGCTTGTGGCGGAAAAGCATAGCCTTGTATGAAGCAGGGTTCAGCCTTCAGTTACACATCTCACTCTAGCTGAAGACTGTCGGTCCCCTGAATGGGATGCTACTCCATCGCACGGATCCCACCAGCATTTTGTTAGGATTTGCTAGCAATTAGCTGGTACCCATTTATACACCTGAGTGAACTAGAGACAACGTGGATTAAAGTTTCTTGTCTAAGAAAACGACACGACACGATGAGAGATGGAAAGTCCAACGCGTTAACCACTACACCACGCCTTCTGCAGGCCTAAGAAATTCGCTCAAAAATATGCAAGACGCAAAATTGACGAAAGGACGGATGAAAAAACAACAAAATATGAGGTAGAAGTCGTGAAGGCCCGTACCACCGCCATTATAACCAGCGACTTCCGCCGCTGTGTTTTACTTCTGCCACGGGTTTTAACTTCCGTCGCGGTAAAGTTTCTCTGTTTTGCTGTCCGTTCTTGTTGTTATATCCTGAATTTTCGTTGATTTGCTGTGAGTTCTCGATTTTTGCCATGAGTTAGCTTTCTTGTACCGTGAGTCTTCATTGTTTTGCAGTCAGTTCGTTGTGTTTTGTTGTGAATATTTGTTGTTTTGTCGTTATTTCTCGTTGTCTTGCCATGGGTTCTTTGAGTTTTGCCGTGAGTTTTGTTTGTGCCGTGACACTTGAGAAAGAAAATTGTAACAGTAAATCTCGCTCCGTTTTCAAAGAAAATTCTTTGAAAACTGTAAGTATTTTGTTAAACAAAAAAGATACCTACACTGAGTGAGTGGCCAGATGCTCCAACTAGGGATTACAATGGGGGCTATAGATTCATTATAGCCGGCGAATGTGTAAGGTCGTGGTTTCAACTTCTTTCGTGGAGTTAATAAAACAGAATATACTTTACTTTAATAGGAGGCGGCTAATTACCTTGCAATAACTTCCTTTCAGCCGAAAACTGACCTACAAAGGTATCGCCGTTATTAGCCCGTTCCAGATTCCAAGATAACAGAATTGGGGTTCCTGCTATTTGAGAGCCTTGGATACGCTACGCAGTTAAAAAATCTTTAACAACCACACAGCTGCCAGGTACTATATACCTTTTCAGAAGGCCATCTGGACTGTTTTGTTGCTCAGTCGCTAAACAACTTACTACTCAGTAGCATCACCCCTGCAAGTGTGAGCCACTGATCGGTATCAGCTGAAATGTTTGAAGGGCCTTTTTTCTGGCCGCGATCTACTTTTCATGCAGCGCATTTCTTGCTTTTCTGCTCACTTTAAATATCAGGGGCTGCGCTAGGAGTTGGTCAGATGTATCTTAAGGTGGCTCCCTAGAGTTTCTACAAACGTGACTATACGAACTGGCAAGACTTGCAAAAGAAGCCCTTGTTCTGTTGTCTTGCAATCTTTGTTCCTGAATTTTACCAGCAAGGTTACCAACATAATTACCCTTATTTTTCAGGTTTTGCTTCTTAGGCATAGTCCGTTGTCATGACAACAAAGCATCTAAAGAATGACAGATATTTTCCATTAATTCGTCTTTCTTCTTAAGTATTTTGATTTTACTTCCGTGAAATTTTTTAAACTTTCCTATTTTGTGAAAATGATTTTGACTAACATTTTGCAGGGGAAAAATATAGGGTCGTTCAGACGGATTCACCGATATCACGTGATTTCTTATTTTTAACCATTAAACTGGACTGCTCTGACAGAATTTTTCCAAAACATAATATGTGAAAGGTAGCGTTAGTATCTCAAAATGTGCAAAATTTAAAAAGAAATTCACCGAAGGAAACGCGAGAAAATTTACTGTTAGCTTTGCTTTTTTTGGCTATACTGACGTCATAAATACCAGGAAAAACCTACGATTTTATGTGAGCGCGCGCAGATTACTACAGCTCGCATGGTCAGCGCGCCGCGGTCATGAGCTCTTTTATTAACCGCCTTACTTTTAAATACAAGTTGCTGATTTATTTCATTAGAATAATAGTATAGTTCATGTAATGTAGTTTGTAATGCAAGGTAGTTTGCTTTTTTGTAATGTAGTTTGCTTTTTACCATCAATTTTTGTAACATAGGATGTGTGTTTTTATCTTATGAAATAAAGACTTATTATTATTATTATTATTATTATTATTATAAAACTATAGGGAGCCACCTTAACCATGGTTACTTATTCCCATTTTTTCTAGACAAACCAGAAGGAGTAACTATAACCACAAGTACCGCTCAAAATATTGCTATACAAGGACAGAATGTGACTCTTACGTGCCATGTAACAGCAGCCAATCCGCCAGTTTCTGAATACAGGTTTTACCGCAATGACAGTAGCACGGCTCTTAACACATTAACAAACATCAATCAACATACCATCCAAGGTGTTCAACGAACTCGGGACTACGGTAAATACAAGTGTGTGGCAAAAAATGCTGCTGGAGAAGGACAGAGTAACGCAGTTGTCCTTGATATACATGGTAAGTCATTTTCGAAATAGGAAGGAACTAAACAAAACGTTATGGTCTAATTAAATATCAGTATGATGAATTTTTCGGTACTTTTTAGCATTAAGTAGAGATTTATTGATGAGCAGTTTTTTTCAATTAAATATCGTTACTAGGTAATTTTTCGGTAAGTTCTAGCATTAAGTAGAGTTCTGTTGATGTTAATTTTTCACACGCTTACCAAGCACTCACTTACACAATCCGCCTAGCAGTCTATCAAGCAGTCATTAAACTCAACTCTGAGAGAGAAATCTCATTAAACAATAAGTTGTAATTCTAAGAAATGACTTTTGAAACAAGAAATTCATCCAATGAAAGTTGTTTTTAGCCATATCCTGAATTAAGAATAACGAAAGTTTTGATACTGTGAATTGCGACGTTGTTGTTGATGGTTTTGTCAATTTTAAGTTCTTTGTTTTTCAGTTCCTGCAAAGATTCAGTCAAAAATAGAAAATGTGACAGTTAATGAACAAGATCCCATTGACCTGAAATGTGAGGCATCTGGCTACCCTGCACCCACTGTCATGTGGACTAAGGATGGAGGACCTGTGCGATGTGTAGTGGCTGGTGTGATTCACATTGGGAAAAGCAAAAGAGATGACAGTGGAACATATATGTGTCGGGTAGATAACAAAGTGGGACAGGCAGACCAGAGGAAAACATTTGTTACTGTGAATTGTAAGTAGAAAAGAGCAAAACGAGTTATACATTTCCAGTATAAGCAGCCTTTAAAACATTGAAATTAATCCCCTGTTAAGTGCAATATTCAGATCAATTGACTTATCATGTGTAAACATAACACAAATACCCAACTAGATGTGAGTTGCGTGATAATAAGGTGCCAAGCTTTTTTAAGTTTGTTGAATCTCGAGATGAAAAACGGGACCCATATGTAATATTAGTTGAGAACCGGTTCAGTTTATCCAAATTAATTTTAACCACTCATTAAGTAGCGCCCACGTATACGGGAACATTCTTATAGCTTATATATAAATTAAAATATCTCAGTTCCTAGCTCTTTGCCACAGTCCTCTTTAATACGGGAGTGTCTGTGTGTCATACAAGAACGTTTCCCTGGAGCTACATATATTGGTAACCTGAGAAACAAGCCGACGTTTTGTGAGGTCTCGCCACTTGAGCCCTCGCAAAACGACGTCTGAGTAACGAGCGCAGAAATTCCATACTGATGACGTGCACTACCCAGATCTTGGTAGTGCTTCTGATTGGTTGAAAGAAAATTCCTTCGCGGTGCAACCAATCAGTATGGAATTTCTGCGTTCGTTACTAAGACGTCGTTTTGTGAGGGCTCAAGTGGCGACGTCGTGAAACGTCGGCTGTTTTCTCAGGCTACATACGTAGGCCGCTGTAGTGCTTTTTTAAATGCAATTTTATGTATAGCAGCTTGTATTTTTGCGGTTTAAGCTATTTCACTGCGTTTACTCAACGTGTTTAATTTGTAACGATATGCCTAATTTCCTTGTAGCACATCGTAATCAATAAAATCTTATTAAAACGCCTCGTGTGAAGTTCATTTAATTTGTAAACGTTTTAAACTAATGGTTATTAGCCATGTAGGCGTATATTACTGTGGTTGCTTCAAACCTTGTGCAAATTATCTGTAATATGTATATGCTTCGTTTGCCATTAATCTATTAAATTTAGTTGGTGTCAGGGTTAATGCAAATCTTAGACCGCTGAAAAGCCGATGCTACATAGTAGAAAACAAATAGAGTTGTAAACAAGCAACATTGAATTCCTATAATTTTAATTTTTTATCTTAAACAAAGGCAAGCTGCGCTTGTTTATTCAAACATGTTTTTTTTTAGTTTCGTTCATCAGTGTTTAATTCTAAGCTCACTTGTTCATTTGTGTATTGTACAATAATGACATTGAAGATAAGTATAATATTGTACTTTTGAGAGATTTTTTTTTTGCTGGCCCATCAACAGACGCCGCTACCATTAACAGCATTTCCTCATCTGTGTCCAAGTCATGGATTGGTCAGACAGTGAGGCTAAAGTGTGTATCAGATGGTGTTCCTACACCAACCCTGTCCTGGTACACATCTGAGGGAACCAAATTTAATCCACTCAAGGCTAAAGAAAGCACAGTGGATGTGACAATGAATTCTGATCAAGATTTTGGTCTTTATAACTGCACAGCTGATAATGGCTTTGAACCTGCCTCTAGGACGGTTCATGTCCAGCAAATAAGTGAGTAGACAGTGATCGTGCTTTTTGTTTCTTTGTCATTATGAGTCCCTTCACTAGGAAGTGCAAATGCAGTGAAAATGCGAATAAAACTAACTACATTATAAAATAGTGAGAGCTTTCTGTTGTTGTACAGTACCACTCATGAGGAGATAAGCATTTGGTTTTCCTTTCTAAACTTGCGATTTTGGGAACAAGTTCAAGTTGCTCAAAGCAAAATTTGGCTAATAAAGGATTAATATGATTGTATGTAGCTTTGTTTTCAAGTTGTCAGTATTGACTTGTGCTATTTCTGAGTGCAAGGCGTTTTTTTAACATGCAAAATGTATGGCTTTTAAACAGCCAGGCACACTGTTTTAATGACAAGAAAGACACTTCGATTGTTGTTGGTCTACCTTTTGCGAGGAAACTATTAATCCTCAGGTTAATTCACTTTAATCACTAGATCAATCTTGAATATCTGTGATAAATTTGTATGTCCATCGAGAGCGCGCATGTTAATGAGTGCACTTCTTTGTTCATCCAGAGGCACCAGGTTCCCCGAGCATCACCTCAACAGCTGCAGACATTCAAGCTACTTCACTAACAGTAAAATGGACGGCAACAGCTGATGATGGAGGGAGTCCCATCACAGCATACCGAGTGGTCATAGTGAAGGGTGGAAATGAGATAAAGAATGAAAACGTCACTTACCCCTCTGTAAGACAGAGGTTTATTGGAGGCCTGGAGAAAAACACTAACTATACTATAAAGGTCTACGCTAGAAATTACGTGTTTGCAGGAGATGCTGGTCAAAAGATAATAAAGACAAACTATGACGGTAAGTAATCTTACGGTAAGGATACGCGTTACATATTGGTGGTCTTGTGAAATTTTTTGCTTCATCATTTTGGCAACGTTGTGCTAAAAAAATGTTGGTGGTTTGTTGGCGAAGTGCCAGATTGTTGACAGCGAGTTCAGAGTGGCGGAAGCAATGTTCAGAAAATCGCGTGCTCCCCCTTAGCAAACCATTTCAACTAGCCTCGTTTGTCATTTGCTGGACCAACTGTTTGGATAAATAGGTGTCATCATTTTGCCATCTGCCATCAGCCGGGCAGTGGAACATGGCCAACCACAACTTACCCATGTCCCACAAAATGCAAACGATTATCTGACATAATGTTCAGCCAATCTTTAAGTAAAGGAACAAAAATGTACCTTGAGAAATGTTTTGTCCCACCAAAATGGTGACATGGAAAAGGGAAAAAATATGTATTTGCAGTCCTGTAGTACAAACGCCTAGACTTAAGAAAGTGCATCTTTTACTTCCTGGATCGGCTGGCAAGAGGGAAACCAGCAAAGTAGCTGATCATTGCATTTCTTCATTTCTGTTTTGATCTTTTCAACTAAAATGATAATTGAGCCTTTCTTTATTTGCAACGCAGTCTGTACTATACCCTGTTGTTATTTTTCTGACCCTTTATGCAACCATAATAAATAAGTTTATTCCCTTTGTTAAAGCTTAGGGATCTTCATGTAGCTGAGTGTTTTGTAATTGACCCCGCCCGCCTCCTTTAGGACAGGACAGGCTTTTGCTTACGAAAAATTCTACATTTGAATAGAGCACTTGACTGGGAACTTATTCAAATAGAGTGGCATAAAGGTTATCACTTGCGAGAGATCCTACATGTAGAGTTTGATTCGGAACTGCTTTAGACGGTGTTTTTTTTTCATGGTGGGAAGATCGAAATACACTTTTTGACCAATGCTAATTGATTCAAATTTAATCCCTGAAAAAAAAAAAGAAAAAGGGAAGGTAATTCTTTGAAATTCAAGAACATCTTTGTTTAACTGTGTTTAATGTTTCTTTTTATAATTATGGTGTATTTATAAGGAGTCCCAGCTGCCGCAGAAATTATAGACTTGCCTGCAAAAACGACGGATGTGGGAATAACCATAAAATGGAATGAACCACAGAATAATGGAGCGCCAATCACAAAGTACACTGTGCATCAACGAACATTAAGTGATGATGGTACACCTGGACAATGGAACCGAATAAACGTAATTACAGATCCACTGGATCGACAAGTTGCTGTTAAACTGGAGAAGGTCAAGAATTATGAATTTGTTGTGACTGCTACGAATAGATTTGGGGAGAGCTTGAAAGAAGGGGAGAAAGTCAAGAAAATCGTAGTCTTAGGAGGTAAGTGGATGCTTACAGCTTAGTTTTAAAAGAAATTCTCGTGCAGCGTAAGAAAAACACGGTGCACTCTAAAGATTAATTTAAAAAATAACAAGAATAAGTAGACTAAATTCTATGGTTGATAAAATGTCACCAAGTTTCTTTATAAAAGCATTAATATGAGAGTTAGTTCACAAAGGAGTTCCAGTGTATGATGTGCTATGTTTGTGAACGTATTTTTTTGCCTTGGGTAACAACTAAATTGTGACTTGAGCCTCTAAGCATATTAATGTCTGTCGGATGTTTGGGCAAAAAGTTTGACAAATATACTCGTGTCAGCTCGCTGGTAATTTTGTACACTTGATATGAATACACTCAGAATGTGTACCAGCTGAGGGTGTATCATAACTCGAGGATATGATTTTTCGAGCGGGCAAGGTTGTTTATTTTCTGAAGGTTACTAATTTATCTTGGGAATATTAAAATATTTTGCACTTTTAAATTCGTTATGTTAGTGTGAACTTTAATAAGCTCATCTCTTTACAAATTACCTAAGTAAGTGGCTAAAATACATTTCTCTATCTGCGTAAGGTGTTCCGGCAGCCGTTCAATTTACAGCTGCGGAAAATAATTGTGTTATAACATTGAAATGGAAAGAACCAGAAAACAACGGAGCAGCCATTACAAAGTATTCTGTCTACCAAAGATTCGTGAGTGATAAGGAGTGGAACAAGCTTGAGGACATAACCGATACCTCCAAACTTGACTATGTTCTTAAAGGGGAGGAAGGCATGGAGTATGAATTTGTGGTGACTGCTACAAACAAATATGGGGAGAGTTCAAAAACGCAAAACATACAGAAGGTCAAAATGTTGGAAGGTAAGTTTAATGTTACTGAAGGTGACAAATAGTTTGCGTCTCACCTGATAGTCTAGCAGACGGAGTGAAGTGTGCAGATAAGGTTTTCGGCAAGAACAACTACAACGCTAACTTTTTAATTGCAAATTTAGACGAACACTATCGAGGAATCTGTCATGACAGTGACCATACATTTCATTTAAGGAACGTCTGAAACCAAAGCACGGATTCTAAAACGCTCATGTTTGCTTTACTGGGTTTAAACTATTTACCATGGTAAATCTCAGGTTATTTAATTTCTAATACAACAATATATTTCCTTATGTAGCTTCGGCAAAGCCACTGCATACTCAATCAGGTAGGAGATGAACGTTAATACAATTAATTTTTTAATTATTACACTTAAGTTATTCCAAGGGTAGTTGGCTGTTCAGGGTTTCTTAGTATATTGTGCCACTAGATAAGGAAGCAACACATCGCGCAGAATGCCTATTGTTCTCGGGACATTTACTTCCAGTTCAAGAAAGTTTCTAGATCTGTCATATCACGCGTTATTATTCATAGACGCTTAGAAAGAGCTTAATTCATTGGTTGCCATGAACGCACGGCTAAGCTCATTATCATGATGTGGGCGGCAAACTAAACAATGAACGGAGCGCGCTATTGTTTTGCCTTTTGTTTCGTAAAATCCAACATATGCGCATATTTCGCGTAGAACATTTCATGAAACGGTTTTCCATTTTGATCCGGTATTGAATGGGCATTTTAGAGTGGTTTCGTCTGGGCAAAAGTTACAACATAGAAAGAAAGCTATGTCGAATCATCACTGCGCGAGCGAGATGATTGTGTCGTAAATAAATTCAGCATTTCGCTTGTTTGTGGTTTGCGTGCGCAAGCGGCCGACACTGTAATGTTTTGCTTCTGTCTTTGGAAGCTTTTTAACTGTTATGTGAAACAAAACAGCGGGTAAGTGTGTTTATATTCCTTAACAGAGCTAAAAAATTCTAAAGCTCGATCGTGGTCAGCGATCGTAGCGAACATAAATGATATCCGACACACAAGCGATTCCGTGATTGCATGTATTACAAACATTTGTTAGTTTATAGACTGAATGGTGTCGATCACTACGATCAGTGCGCCTTTTTTATTAGCAATCGCATGCAGCGACCGAACAGAAACCATTTCTTGTGGCTTTGAATTCCCTTGTGATCTCTGCTGCGTTAGCTGCGCCAGAACGTCGTTTGGGGTGCGCTGGATCTCCTCCGGTTTTATGGCCAGTTTAACCCAAGTCTCTGCTTTTAATCTTTTTCTCTTTTTACCGTTCGTGGTGGCTTGAATCTTCTGCCAAAAGCGCTTGATGTTCACAGCTGTTGCGTTTCCAACACGCTCTCGAGATAATTCTTTCAGTTCGTATCCCAGAGGTACGCTCGGGTGCCCATAAACTTCTCTCCATTTCCAGATTGCTTCGCCGTTTATTTGTAGATGGAACATCGGATCTTTTTTGTCAACAAAAGGAGGTACGATATGAGTGAGCAACGGATTGATCGGGTTGTCGAAGAGCTCTGAAAAGAGCTCCCGATCATTGACGTTCTCGATTTCTTCGTTAGTCATAGCGCGATCTGGCCGAGAGTTCGAATGAGACAGCTGGTGCACTGTGATCGGTTTTAAAATTCGCGGCAATTCTGAACTATTTTACAACTGAGTGGTTTTCTTGAATGGGCATTGTATTAGTCTTGACAACCATTGTTATTCACTCATGGGCCTAACAAAATAGCTCGCTTGCTCACGACGCGCCATTTTCAAACACAACTCCTACCAGCAGTTTTCAAAGTGAAAGGGATAGTGGTTCTCGTTGACCGATTTTAAAAACTAAAACGGATTCTGTTCGAGAAAAGGTGCACCTTTCATTTGCCGCACGTAGGTTTTCTCAAAGCAGTCTAAATTTCCTGAAAATCTCTTTCGAAAATGGACTCCATACAAAAAAAGCCCGTTTTTGCTATATTTTCAAGTTCAAAGGGATAGTCCTTACTCTTGTTCAATCTTTTTCGTTTTGGGCTTAAATTGCAGATGCAACATTCTTCTTCAAAAAGCCGCACGTAGGTTTTTAGGGTTTGACTTCTGGAAAGCAGGAAGGCAAGCTTTATGAGCGTTACTTGACCAATTTGAGCCCTTTCTTCTCTTATTTTGAGCTATTCATAGCCAACTCTCATTCAAATTTGTCGCTTCCTAGCCTTATGAATAATTAATAGTGTCCACGCATTCTGCGCGATGAAGAACAACAAACATTGTCAAACAAACAAACAAACAAATTAATCAAATTAAAACTAAGCTGACTACTTCTGTACTCCCTGAAAGCTCCTCTCAGGAAAGCAAAAAATAAATAAATAAAAAAATCAATCAATCAATCAATCCATCAATCAATAAATCAATAGAAAAAGAAAAATCAGAGTCTGCAAGAAGATGCTACTTGAAAGTGAGGACACCAACTCTAAAGTACTTCTCTAATTGTGAATCCCAGCCAGCTCTGCTCAAACACCTTTTCTCCACCAAATCAATCCCGCTGAATGTTGACATGTAAAAAGCGTTCTGGATAAGGGCTCAATACTATAAGGAGGAGGTTGAGGCGAGTTTTGGTTCCCAGGATAGGTAGAGTAGGTGTTCTAAGACTATTGTCATTATTCTGCATCACGTGCCATATCTATCACTCACTTGAGTGAAAAGTGTAACACGAGTACATTGGTACAAATCATCTCTAAAACTGTATATGTGTTCATTTTAGGGCATTCGTGTGATGACCAGAAGACAGTTCTTCATGCTGCCTACATCTCTGTGATCATTTTGCTTGTCATAGTTATACTTATTCTACTTGTCCTGCTTCGAAGAACGCGGAGTTGTTTTGGTAAGTGAGTCCTGCTGATTTAAATGGGCAATTTCTTACAGAAAAAAAAGTATTTTGGATGGACTAATACTAATTGTAGATTCTGCAGTTACTAATGACAGCGTGTTCTTATTATTGCAGGGAGCCCTAAAACAAACAAGTAAGCGTATTTCTTGCATTTTAGACCACAATGTGGCATCATGCATCATGCTATAAATATTTTTAATTCTAGCTTAAAGATGGTGCCTCTTAATAGAGATGTATTTTTGCAAAGGTTATAACTATGGGGAAAAGTAGATCTTAGCAAGGGTTATTGGAATCGAAAACGAAAAATGTACCAGGTAACCACGCATTTTTCAGAGATAATCAAGCAACCATAATTCTAAAAAAGGGGTAAAATACAAAGAATGTATGGCAATTTCTTTCCAAATTTGAGCTCAATTATCCCTGAAAAATGTGTGGTTACGCCCAATTTTCTTTTAGGGTTCCGATAGCCCTTGCTAAGATCTGCTTTTTCCACATATTCATAAACCGTGCAAACATATTGTTGTATTAGTGGGCAAATTCCTTTAGAAACCCGAATATCCCGAGATGCGCAGAACGTATGCACAGTAACAAAAGGAGGCACTGTCCTTAATTACTAAAACGAATATGTTAAGTTGTTGTTTGCAATTCTCTATTTGCGTACGTCTCTTTGAAAATAATCTAATGTATTAAATAGAGAATAATACATGGTCGCGCTGAGATGTGGAATTTATCTTGGAGTGTTCAAATCGATTTGAACACAAGAAGATAAATTCTATATCTCCAAGCGTTTATTATATAATAATTATTATATATCTCCAAGTTTATTATATAAACAAATACCACGTATTTACGTTAAACAATTTTATTGCGAGATGAAAAAAAAAAAACTCTTCGCCACTATGATCAATCGAATGCAGCTAAAAATAACTATAAAAAAGTTGTTTTACAAAGCCAATAAAACTAATTAATAATGTGAAACGTTAACATGCAACTTAAATGCTTAAAGAAATATGCGGTTCTACTCTTGGCTGTTGCCTCTCTGACTACTGTCACTGTCCAAAACACGAAGCCTGCGAAATTTCTTTCTTTTGGGACTTTCGGTTATCATTGTGCTGGACGACAAAGATGATGTAGTGGAAACATGAACATTGAATGTTCCTCCAGTAATATGATTACTATGAAACAATATAATGCAGACGGGATAAGATATAAAGGTGCAGAAGGCTTTTGCTTCTGGTTTCTGGCGTTGCAAGTGTCGTAGTAGAAGACTCACTAGTTTGATGCGGGACAAAGGGCTGAGCTGCATTCAAGGTGTACATGTTGACGACAAAATTGAAGAAATAGTTTCTTGTTGCCTGTCCCCTAGTGTACTGTAATTGTTTACAGATTGGAGGTTCTTATGGCCCGTGACTTGAACGATTTTCGTTGGTTGGACGTTGTGGTCCTGAAATGTTTGTACGAGTGTTTTGCGAGCACTATGGTTAGTAGTGCGTTTATTGACCCCAATACCAGCTACTAATGCACAGACTTTCATCAAGGAATTCAGTTTGTTAACTCCCATGGGCTGTGGTTTGAACCATTTTGTTTCTGGCAAGGCTAGTTTTCCACTGCTGACATGGTTAATTGACAGATAAAACGGAGCATCTTCCACCAGGGTGTCTTCGGGCCGCTTATCCTTGTATAAGTTGTACAGAAAAACAAGGTTTCGCTCAGATGGAACTGTTGGATTCTCGCACATACGTGGCTTCACTGTTCGTGTATTTGAAGGATTATCTTCAGGTCTGGTCTTGGTCTGCCTTTCTGTGGAATATTCAAGATATTGCTTTCCAGCAGAGTCGACCTTCAATACAATGTCGTCCCATTTCAAGTCACGCTGTTCTTTGCCACCGCGTAAACCGAAGTGCAGACAGTTGTTAAACCACAGGGTGTTGATTAGTGCTTTTGGAGAGCTAATACCCATTTCTTTCTTCTCATAGAGCACGTCTATCTCTAATGGAGTAAGACTAGAAGCTGCTTGAGGCTAGCCGTTTAAGTTGTTTTTGTTTTGACTTAAGCACCTCTCTTGTTCTTGTAAAGTTTTGTCCCGTAATAACGGACTCGATGTATTCACATTTCTTGAGGTAACGCTCAGCAGAAACTATTAATCCTCGTAGAGTTGTTGGCTCGTACTCCTCGCCGTTCTTTTTTCGCACAGCTAACATAAATCTGCTTCGGTATAAATCCAGTTTTTGAGGAGATAATTCTTCAAGCGGCCGACTTTCATTCTCCTTCGCGACGAATGACTTTACAAGTCCCAGGTCAATTTCTGTCTTTTTCTTGGTGTTTGCGTTTTCTTCCAATTCTATAAACTCGTCTACATCCCTGTCGTTGAAAGACACGAACCTCTCAGCCATTGTTTAGCTCTGTTGTTTTTTTTTTTTGTTGTTGTTGTTGTTGTTTTTTTTCCTCAAAGTTTTCATGAACCAGAGCAAACGTGCAATGGATCGCAATGGATGCAAAAAGCGACGACTGCCGACAGCGAAGGCGGGTGTTGTTATAGTAACACAAGTAGATCACTGATTGACTGATATTAACACACGTAAAATTATCGTATTTTTACGTGTGTTTTCGATGCTTCTCAGTGACAGAAATTCCTGTGAAACACTGTAGTTTATATAATAAAAGATATTACTTTTCTGTAGCAAAGTAGTGTAACAAAACACTTTCTTCCAGTAACTGCACCTTGAGGTTTTGTTCCTAGAAACGCAGTAGGATACGAACCTCGAAGATAAAAATCTAAAATCCTGAAGTGTTTTACGTTTGTTTGTTTTTTATTTAACAGCAATTTCTCACAGGTACGTTCTAAGCTTAAAAAGAAAACGATGTGATTAAAAACTGGGCAACATAGATATCATTGTTCTTACGTTTTAGAGGAAACAAGTGCCCAAGATGCGGGGATCTGGTGGCTATGGTAAGTGATTTGTCATTTGCAGGATTTGCTCTTGAGTAGTGAAGTCTTCTAGAGTACCAAAGGGTCCAAATCATAAGCCCTTCGGCTTAAACTCGTTCACTTAAGACCCATCTTCTCTGAAAAGGACGTAGCTAGGACCATTTTAGCACACCACCTTGTAACTGCATTGTCTTTCACCTGTTAGTACTTTTTCTTAGCATTTCTGGATTCTGCAAATGTTTGCTTTGTGGCCACATGATCGTGAATTGTCTACGAATAGTCATTAACAAATTGACGTCAGTTTTTCATATGTCTGCCCTCTTCTTGGTGATAAATTTCGTCATAACATTGTCAAAGTGTTATAGATCCACGAGCCGCAGGCGGAGGATCACAGGCTCGTAAATTAAAAATTTAGCAAGAATAGGCCAGAAATACAAGGAAAAATTCGAATTTCTCAACTAACCTTTAATCCAGTGATAATTGTACACAGAATAATCCGCTAAAACACGTTTCAGCTTAATTTCATCGACAGCACAAATTCCCGCTCACCAATACAGTACAATAATCTTTATTTACCCACGGTCAATTTATCAGCTATTTAACAATTATTTTACGAGGGCGCGCTGGATATAGAATGATAGATATATAATCATTTATAATCATATATAATCGTTATAATATCATGGGTGACAAATTACTCCTTAATTTTGGCGCGAAATTTTAGCGTTAATTTATAATTTCACATGTGAAATTACAAAATTGCCATGGCAACGGGCCTACAGCTCAGTGCCAAGACATTACGGATGAAGATGTTTTGTGCAGAATTAGAACTACAGAAATTCTGGAAATATTCGTTGAGGACACAATCCGTAATCTGTAAATTTTGTCTTTTAATTGACTGAGCTTCTCAGAAACCAACTGAGAGGCAAAAAGAAGAGATTATTTGTGATAGTGTGACAGCGAAAATTGTTGAACGGCAAGCTGGCAGTTGCTGATCGAGTGATTGACCGCGACCTCAGAGAAGTACTTCAGTAATTCAGTGCATTTGGGCACTTCTTCAAATAGAATAGAGGTCAGTTTTGTACAAATTTGCTTCCAAAGTTTACTTTCGTTAAAACACGTTTGCTGTGCGTATTTTGAACTGCATTTGTGAAGCCTTGCTCGATTGAGCAAGGTGGTGCTCGATTCAATGAATTTGCCGGATAAAACACGGGTAACCTTTGCGGGCGATTTGTTTTGGTACTTTTCAAGTAAAAATGCAGAGTCTGGTGTATTTTACTGTCGATTACAAATATTTGAAATCGTCGAAGCGCGGTATAAGCTTCCCACAATATTTTTTCATCATTTCTCTCAGAAAATTGTGAGCTTGGCCAAACTGTCTGCTTTAAACTTTTCAATGCTTGGAGTTCTCGATGCGATAAACAAGTCAAAACCGTACGATTGTGAGCGTAATTTGTCACCCATGATATTAATAGGTAATCAAATGGTATACTCGTGAAATTAGGAAATAATTTCACTTGCGTTTTGTCAAAATTCCAATAATTTTCCAATAATTATTAAAATTTTGACAAAACGCGCGTGAAATTATTTCCTAATTTCACTCGTCACCATTTGATTACACATACTAATCATTTGATATCCAGCAAGCCCGAGTAGAATAATTGTTTTATTAAAAACTTAACCACTATAAAAAAAATCAAGAAAGAACGGGAAAAATGAGAAAAGAAATTTAAACGGAACAAGAATCGCTCACATGACTGAACGAAAAAGGCGCCAAATCCTTGCGAAGTGTTGCAGCGTTTCATTGCAAAGCTGAATGAATCAATGAATACTGCTCGAAAGTGAACAAAGTAGCACAAGTGTTGGAAAGAAATCTTCTAATTATTGGCTCTGAAATATGGTACATGTTTGATTTTTCCTGAAACATTGTTGTTATCATCGTTCAAAGCGGATTGAAGCTGTACAATTTCACCATATTAGCTGCTGGAGTTGAAACTGAACAAGTTTGTAATCTGTTCGCACAACGGAGCCATCATGTGCGTGTTTCATTGAACTGAAGACAGAACAAATTTGAACTTGAAGAGGTAATTTCCATGCAGCTCAGAAGCAAGATTACTGTAGTGAGGAACATTAGAAGTCACCATCATAGTTTGTTAAATGCAAAGTGCAAAATGCAGTTGTTCTCGGTTTAGAGGGTGCGGAAAAGCGACTGGAAAAGCGATTCAACTCCGTTTACATGGCATCCGAGCATTTGGACCTGTTGGAATACAGAGCTACAATGAGTGCAGGTAAACCAGTGTCAATTTTGCGTGTTAAAGGCGAAAAAACTCTCGCCCTTCCTTCCTTCTTGGTAGTTTGCCGCTGTATTTTTTCTAGTACTTGTATAGACGTCCGCTTCATGATTTTCGCACCGACTTGCCTTGAATGTGTGATAGTTTTTATTAAATGCTCCTGTCCCATTTCACTGTGTTTTATTTTATGTCTTGTCTTGATATTTTGAAGTGGAAAGCTTTCCTGATAAAACCTACCGTGTTCAATTTCAATGATCGACGTGACGATCGATGAAAGAAATTAATTGTAAACACGACGCTTAATGCTTAAATTTCTATTTCTGCACAATTTCTTCAAACGATTTTGACTTGTGTTAGACGACGCTGTTGGTAATGCTTGTTGGTGGCGATATTGGAATTTCTGCTTAATTTAAATTCGCTGCCAAGTGATTTTTCTCGTCCATTTTTCTCGTCGGGTTGCTCGCGAGGAAAAAACTTTCAGCTCACTTTGTTGTTGAGTGTCCATTGACCATATTTGTCGCAGCAGGTATATGAGCTGATAGCCTAGCTCCGTTCAGCCAATCAAAATGCTAGAAATCCAATATACCTAGTCCAGTTTTTAATAAAAGACATTATTAAGTAAACTAACAAACTACGTCTAGTCTAAATCAATGATTAAAAACATATGGTAAGAACTATAATTAAAAGGTGCTTTCCACGAATGCCGTGCCTTAAAATATACCATTAATCAATTGTTTGAATTGCTTGAGGGACTTTGCTTGCCTTACTTCGCAGGGCAGACTGTTCCATAGGACTGCGCCACTATAGCTGAAGCTATTTTTGTAATAATTTGTGCACGGAAAAGGGACATTGACTTCACTCTCAGAGTCCCTAAAGCTATAGGCAGTGTCACGATTTACAAATCTCGAACATAGATACTTGGGTACTAACCCATGTAGAGACTTGTAAACCATTGTGGCTCTTTGAATTTGTCGCTGACAAGTAAGGTTTTCCAACCTAGGAGCTCGAATATGTTATCAACATCAGCGTCATAATTTGAAAAAGTCAAGACCCGGGCGTCTCTATTTTGTAGTTTCTGTAATTTGTCTTGTAAAGTTATACCACAGTTTCCCTAGACAATATTGCAATAATCAAAGTGAGGTTGTATTAGAGCCCGATAAATAAAGTGCAAGGTCGCTTGAGGGACAAGGTGCCTTACTCGTTATGTGGCCCCAATCCCAGAAGCGATCTTCTTGGTTAATCAATATGGCTGCTCCAATTAAGTTTGTCGTCAATGAACACTCCCAGAGATTTAGTAGTAGTGAACTGCCCAACTGGAGCACCATTGATTGTTGGTATCGGGGAATCCGTGAGAGTACTCAGCCTCTGTCTTGACCCAATCAGCAAAAATTCAGTTTTAGTCATATTCAGAGTAAGTTTGTTTGCTATCAGCCAATTGTTAACATTTGCTAAATCTTGGTTTAAACATGATTGAATGTTGTCTGCATTATCACCTACGTAAGTTAGATGGGTGTCGTCTGCAGACATTCTTGGCTGACAATTAAATAAGCAATTTGGCAAGTCATTAATATACAGCAGAAACAACAAGGGTCCTAAAAGGGTCCCTTGGGGAACGCCACAACTTAATGAACAACCTTTGGAAAGCGACCCATTATTAGAACACCGTTGTGTGCGGTTTTCTAAACATGACTCAAACCAATAATAGGCATTGTCGTGAATGCCGTAATTGCTTAATTTAGATAACAGAGTCTTGTGATTAACCGTATCGGAAGCCTTCTTTAGGTCTAGGAATACAACAACATTAATTTTGCCACGGTCGATGTTGAATGCCCAAGTATCCGTGGCCTCAAGGAGACCCGTGACGGTCGAGTGAGCAGTGCGAAATTCTGATTGGCATTTACAAATGAGACCGTGTTCTGTCAAAAAGCCATATAACTCGATCATAAACTATTCTTTCAAACACCTTGGCAACAGAGATCACAGATATTGGACGATAGTTATTCAGGTCATCTCGTTCACCTTGTTTGAAAAGTGGAGTGACTCTGGCGCATTTCCAGTCATCGGGGGAAATACCAAGACTTAGTGACTGGTTAAATATATCACAAATCGGGATGCAAATGAGATCAGCGCATTCCCGGACGAGCCTGGCAGATATCTTGTCAAGGTCAACTGCCTTTGACTTGTTTAGTTTATTTAAGAGTGAAAGGACTTGATTTATAGTAGTTGGGCGAAACTGAAACCTTTTATCTGTGTTAGTGAGGTAATTTCGATAACTATTGCTATCTGAGAAAGGAATATCCTTGGCAAGTTTAGGACCGATGGTGGCGAAATGATTATTAAATTCATCCGACAGTTCAGTCGGATTGGTTATTGATAACCCATTCACTTTCAGTTCTTTTACGGACGTTTTCCCAGATTTTCGAGAAGTAAGCTCATTGACAGTTTGCCAGGCTTTCCGGGAATCACCTTTATGCTCGTTGAAACTGTTTTGATAATAGGCCTGTTTAGCTAATCTGATCTTATTATTGACAATATTACGCTGTCTTTTGAATTGCGGGTCATTTGATTTGCTTGCTATAATTTTCAAAATATCGCGACCATGCATTAGTTTCTTCAGCTCTGCTGTAATCCACGGGGAATTACGCGCGCGAACACGCATTGGAGCGTGCTTGTCAACAATAGCTAGAAACGAGTTTTTCCATTCTAACCACATATCATTGGGGTTAGCGGAGTTGTATATATGACCCCAATGTTGGGACGCAATATCATTTCGAAAGCTTTGTGTCCCCTAGAAAATACATTAAGAGATAATTTTCTATAGGCAAAAACTATGCTATGATCGCTGATGCTGATATGAGGAACACCAGAGCACACAATTGTATCTGGACAATTAGTATAGATTAAATCAATTAATGTTGCGGAAGTCTGGGTCATCCTTGTTGGTTCAGTTATGAGTTGTTGGAGTCCATACACATCAGCGATACTTGTCAGTTTTTACGTGTGTCGTCATATTGAGTAGTGATCAGGTCACAACTGAGATCATCCATTAAGAAGAATTCAATATTTTCAGAATCGAGTTTCTCAATAAGAGTTTAGGGGAAAAAAACACCAGTAAGGGATCCAGGTGGCCTATACCACGTAGTAACAATAAACGATTTTGACCGGGGTTTTCGGATTTCTAAAGATAAGTTTTCTAGTTCATCCATTTTTAAATCATTACGTATTGAAAAATTAATTGATTTTTTTACGAAGAAGAACACCCTTCCACCATTTCTATTTCTATCGCGTCGAACTATATCGTGTCCAGAGATATTAACCCCGCAATCCCTGATAGTTTCATCGAGTTTAGTTTCATTGATCGAGAGGATATCGATGTGATTATTGGCTAGAAAAGCCCTAAGCTCGTCAATGTGCGCGGTTAAACTCGCAATATTCAGACAGGCTAACTTAAAACTGTGTTTAAATGGCAATGCTAAGGTAGATTCGTTATAGTTTTGACTAGGAATATTAAGTGATTCCTCAATGTTGCTTTCATTAGATTCCAGAGGCACGGCGTTCATAGATCGCACATTATTCCAATGACCTAAGCTAATCTGAAAGTTGTTGAAAAAAACGCTGGTTACCTTCTACATTAAGGTGTAGGCCTCCTTTGTTCAGCCCCTTCTCAGATATACTATGGTGTTGAATTAGCTTCCACTCATTCTGCTGGCAGTAGCTCTTCAGATGCTTGTTCACTATTTTCACAGCATCGTTAATTAAGTGACAGGAATGAGTTGCTTGTCCCTTCTAGACATGAGCTCAGATATGGCTACTCTGGCATCAGATGAGCTTTTGACCAGTCTTGCAAGGTCTACAATCGCATCAGCAACTTGTTGCAGCTCTTTAAATTTAAGATCGTTCGTGCCGACGTGCAAAATCACTTGATCCAGTTTAAGCTCTAGATTGGGCTTTAGATAGTCCCTCATGGCTTAAGTAGTAGCTCCGGAGAAGGATTTTACCACTACTCGGTGACCAGCTGCTTTTCCTAACTTCTTCTCTTGAATATTTTGAATCATGGAATCTCCAATTAAAAGAGTTGTAAATGGTTCTCCTGGCACAGTTACTGAATGTTCCGCGCTGGGCTTTGTCGGCGTTTCGTCCTCGTGACTGAGAGCTTCAAAACGATATCGGTGGCTAACAGGCATCCGTGGAGTTGGTCCACGAGGTTTGGGTTTTCTTGACTTTCCAACAGAAGCACTGAGTACGAACTTTGGATCTGTGGAGTGATCGCTTGGATCTGGAGAGCTTGTTTGCTTTGCGCTGGACAAATTCATTACATCTTTCGTTACAATTTGAAGTGCAGTTTTCAAAGAATCTCTTTCCTCGACAAGCTTTTTTTGCCGCGTCAATCTCTTGATTTTACCTTGCTTTCAAGATGCAAATTTCTTCACTCAGCTTTTGGTTCTTTTGTTTCAGACTACTGACAAGCTGATTGTTGTCTTCACCTCCAGTATCATCTTCAGCTTCAGTAACGGAAAGTTTATCGTCTTTGGATTTGATTTTAGACCAAATTTTTCCCAATTCTTTGACGAATTCAGATTTTGTTACCAAGTTAACAGGGTCAGGACTACACTCGGGAACAGCTTCGTAATTCTGAACAGCAATCGAAGCGCCATTGTCATCAAAGGTGTCAGGAAGACTCTGTGCAGCAAAATGAATTCCCTTTACACCATCAATCAATTGGTTGATTGATGGTTGATGAATTCAGGTCTGAATCCTCAACAAACATCCACATCCACCTCTTTTCACTTTGCAATGGTTTCCTCAGTTTTAACCCATAAATTTGAGATGATTTCCTCATTGAAGACTACTAGATTTGTGGTACAATTCTCGCCTCATCAAGAATGCAGCGCTGAAAAGTTTGACAAAACTTTTGCTGATTGGGTCAGCTTTACGCGTTTCATCCGTCTGTACTCTTATTGACAATAAAACGTAGCCAATCAGCGCGCGAGAATTTACTCGGTTATTGTAAAATGGATGATTGAGCCATTGAAACTGACGAACTTGTGATAGACTACAGAGGATTTCTACTATACCACCAAAACTCCATTAAATGCAGTCTTTACTTACAGAAATAATTGAATCTCTGTGATGCAATACCTTTACCCTTGTTTTCAGTGCCACTCTATGATAGCCAGAAAGAAGCTTGTGCCTTATTTTTTTGTGTAACGCCCTTTTCTTGAATACAGCAGGTATCAGGTACCAGGTCTTTTTAAAAATATCTTTTTTTCCCGACAATTCTCTCTAGAATCCCATAGCTGTCCACGTGGAGGACTCAACACAGCCCTCAATAGGGGCACGTTCGTTAGATGCTCCAACCTTTGCAACCCCAGCAGGAGGAGACTACATGCCACTTCATCCTTCAACGAGAAACTGGGAAATCAGTCGGGAACATGTCAACATTATCAAAGTCATCGGTAAAGGAGCCTTTTCTCAAGTTGCCCAAGCAACGGTGCGAAATTTGCGTGGTAGCAAGGAAGGTATCACAGTGGCGGTGAAGATGCTGAAAGGTAGGATTCTAATTTGTGCGTAATTTTCACGCTCAAACCGTTTAGATTGTTTACCGTTGTTATCAATTCGGTGTAACATTAAGACATTATGAACAGAAGAAAAGTCAGGTTAAGAAGAAAAGGAATTATAAAATTTTCAGGAATTTTCGTCTAACGGCGCTGATGGACTATTTTTTTTATTGCCGCTTAAGTACACTTTGGTTTAGAGAAACGTCGAATGTAAGCTCGCGCGCTAACCGAAAATCTCGCGCAAAAAATTACCTCTAAGGTAAAAAAAAATCGCTCATTAGACATGATCGTTCTGCTAAATAAGAAAACTTATGAAAGTGTGTTACAAGTATTACGTACTTCAGCCGTATACAGTGTGGATTAAAGAAGCATTAACATTGAACCAGTGTGGAATTAAACTCCGTTAAACTTCTTTACTCCGCGCAAGAGTACATTACTTATTTAAACGTTTTATCTGCAGCAAACGCACCGGCTTCAGACAGAAATGACTTGTTGTCAGAACTTGAGTTGATGAAAAACCTGAAACCTCATCCTCACGTGATCAAACTGATGGGATGGTTCACCGAGAGTGGTAATGCAAATTTTTTAAAAATATCTTCTACGATGCTTGTAAGGACACGTGATGCAGCCATGTAAACTTCTAAGTGTTCAAACGCATTGTTGTAATAGACCATACGAGACAGGGTCAAAAGAGATCGACTTTAATCGCTTGGGTGTCTCACAGTGAGCAAAGAGAACTGTATATTTTCACCAGCCATGCCTAACTTTACTTTTGTTTTCCCAGCGCTCTAACCCCGACCATTTTGAAAAGTTTGTTTGACGGCCATGTTAATTGTTCCTTTCATATGCTAAACATCATACTAGAATGACGCGATATGCTCACATTGCTGAAGAACATCAGCTTAGTCCCGGGTAAAAGGCCTTAGGTATCATAACCCGACTTAAATCACAGCTTTGGACGATCCACGTTAATCAAATTCGTCTCTAGATTTAATTTCAACTGAATTCAGTCAACCTTAATTACAACGAAATAAATAGCAAAGGCAATCGCGTTGGTCAAAAAGCAATGCAAGACAACTTCAAACTGGCGCGAAGTGAAGAAAAGGCACTGGCTGTAAATTCAACGCCAAAGATTATTCAGATCGAGGCTGAAGAGTTGTCATTTTAAAAAGTACAACGTTTGACCCAGGTTGGAATTTCAACCGTTATTAACCACTCCCCTAGACGGGAAGAACGCACAAACCGGTCCAAGTCTCGACAAAGCTGAAAGAAAGGTCGAACTTTTCGTGTGCTTCATTCGTTTGGCTCATGAAAAACAGCATAATCCCGCATACAAATTATGTCATACTCACTATTCATCGACCAGTATCTTGTTTCATTGGCCATAGACCCTCTTCTGGTCCTTATTGAGTACGTACCATTTGGCGACCTGCTGGGCTACTTGAGAAAGAGTCGAGGGTTGCACGACACGTACTATAAGGACCCGGATGTGAAGCCGCAGACCAATCTGACCGCAGAGCAGTTAATGAGGTTCGCTTGGCAGATTGCTGATGGCGTGTGTTACCTGTCTTCAAAAAAGGTAAGTTAGCGCCTCAACCCCAACCCTCCCCTCCCCCTTCCAAAAATGACTGCTTTCTTCATAAATGATCGGCGTTTAGCTTCTTGTTTTGGAACAATAGAAATATGAACAGTAATTTTTTTCTAGATTATACATCGTGATTTGGCCGCGAGAAATGTTCTTGTTGGTGAAGGAGAAAAGTGCAAGGTGACAGATTTTGGGATGGCGAGGAATGTGCATCAGGATGACATTTACTCCAGAAAAAGTCGGGTAAGTGTTACAAATAGCATTACATTGAAAGCATTGTCGAAGAAAAAAATTGGCAGTATGTTTAAGGTTCTCGCGACTCTCCGATGCATAAGAAAAACATTAAAAGTAGGTTTAACAGTAAAAAAAAAAGAGCTATAAACCATACGATAGGCAACACGTCATTTTTAATTAAATAGACTATTCACGTTAAATTCATGTTCAGTGCTCATGAAAGTTACGGTGGCAATTGTTTCCTGACCCTTGAAGAAATGTAGGAAAATGAGTTATGGATATGTAAACTATGATTTGACCTCTGTTCTATATTCAATTCACTGCTCCTTGAATAGTAAGATGTTTCACGTTGTGCGAAAAAGTCAGCAATATATGATCGCCCTTGCATTTTCAACTCTTGAAAAATAACATTGGAGGTTGCTCAAATCTTCTTTACTCAAGCAAACCCATCACCAGTCAACTTCTTAACAGTATAATTGTAATCGTTTAAGAGGTTTTAAGGTTTTAAGACCGAAATGACTTGCACCCTTCAAAAGATTGTTTAATATCCTAATATATAGATTTAGCTAAGCCTAAAAGCGGAGCCGCCAAGCAATAAACTGATGTTCATTTCTCAAAAGTAGCCTTGAAACTTTTCGGTCTGAAATATATTTGGGGGCTTTCTTTGGCTCGTTCGCTTTCGAAAAGTGTTTCTCAAAAAGCCCGAAAGTGTTCGGAATTGTCGTCCAATATTTTGGGGATCTGTTCTTTAAAACCAAGCTCGGAAAATCATTCTAGAGGCTGAGCACAGCCTGATTAGTTTTGGTGTTTGCAATGTTTCCATATCCTGTAATTAACTGTCATAGGCTTATCAAATCTCCTTGGATTATTGGCTGTTCGCTTGAATGAACTTGAAACGGCGCTCATTTACAACAACAAATAACACTTATTCATGACTGTTTATAAATAAATGGGTTATCTTCATTGCGTTCGGATGTTAACAAATGACATGAACTGCCACTATTAGTCTGGTCATAAATTTATACTGGCATTTCGCCGGCATTTTACTGGGATTACCCGAAAGAAAGGATTTGGGGAGCTCCAAAGCACTTGTAATAAACTTGTCGAAGAAATGTCGCGTAGGTTTTAGCAGCCGCGAAAAAATTAGAGCCCTTTGAGGAACACTCATTACTTACCGGATAAAATTGCTTTAAATTCAAAACTGCTTCGCTTATAGTTACTAAAGTAACCCTTATATTTCGTTCTCTGACTTGAGACAATCGGGATTGAAAACAAACAAACACCTTCCAAACATTCTTAACTCTATGGCATAAGTTTTGCGGCGGCAAATTGTTTGAAATTCGGGCGCTTTTAGAAATGCACAGAACTGTTTTTGGAAGCTTTTCGGATATAATAGGTTTAAACCGACAACTGCTTCGCTTATAGTTTTTTAAATAACTGTTATACTTCTTTCTCTAACTAGAGACCATCAAGATTCAAAACAAACAAACATCAAACACGCTTTAAATTATGCCGGCATAAGTTTTGCGGATGCGAAGTAAGCCTATATAACGTTAGGCGCTTCGAGGAACGCACAAAACTGTTTTCGGAAGCTTTTGGGATAAAATAACTTTAAACCGACAACTACTTCGCTTAAAAGATTATTACTATTGAAAACTACTAGGACAAGAAAATCGACAATTGCACAAAGAGATGTTCTACGCTAAATAAATAAGCAGAAAAAAATATTCACTTGGAGGATAAGGCCTGCTCCAAGTACCAGGCAAACTCTATTGATAACACAAATAAAGCAGCAATACACCAGCAAAAGAGCTGTGTCAGGGAGACCAGGAAAAACCCGTAAAAAACCCACGAAATGGGAAAAAAGCCGGGAAACCTGGGTGGAGATCGAGACACAAACTTAGTCCTTCCACTGGACGAAGAAAGACAATGCTAAATACCCATGCTCTGGGTGACTGAAAGCATTTCCGCTTGTGAACGCTTAATGTAACGCCTCTTAGAGCGAGGCTTTTTCCATCCCGCATGCCTATCCTTCAACTCCGGATCAATAGGCTTATAACCATCATTGGAAGCACTACCTGATTTCAGACTATGTAGGCAATAATCATCGACATTCTCTACAAGCGGTGATAAGTACTTCCTGAATTCATCGCGAATAGTAGTGTAGCTGATGCCTAGCGACTTGTGGAAATATGAACCTTTCTTAGTATTGACTATTCTTCGCAAAACTGTGAAACAAGAATGCTTAGCGTCCGGCAACAAGGAAAGAATCCTTTCTGCGATCGCTACTGGGCATGAAATCTTATTACACCTAGCAATTACAGATATGTGACCTTCGCGAAACTGATCATTTTTTCTTTGGGAAATGAAAACAGATATGCCAATGTCGTCTATAGATACATCCTTAACTCTAACATTCAACAACTCGGAAACACGAAAGAGGCCAGCATAGCCAATTATTAATACAAACAAAAATCGAATGTCAGCCAAGGAGGCGGAAACAGTATTATTATACTGAGCAATACTAACAACAGTCTCTAGCACCAATGGCCGCTTCGGTTGAATCGGCCTAGATAATCCTCTCTTTGCTCCTTCTGCAGCCGCAATAACCGTGGGGTGTTGCGTCGGTGACTCCACAGCTGCCATCTTGTGACCCCAACGATTACCAAAGAGTGCAGAATCAATGGTAGAATGACCAGTAATCTTCTGTTCGGCAATCTCCGTCAACTCCAACAGGTATAAAGCGACGTGTAAAGGTTGGGCTTGTAGTAGAGGCACTCCCTTCTTCGACTGCGCCCAGCGGTGCCAACGACTCCAACCGTAAGAGTACTTATTGTTCGTACTAGGAGCGTTTGAAGATACAACCAGGTCAAAAAGCTGTGGCACACAAGCAGATAAACCAGGGTCGATCAAATGGCGAGTCTCACTCCCGATGCCAAGGTCTCTGATGTCTGAAAAATAGAAACATATGTACAAACAAAGGAAAAAATCAGCAACCACAAAAAACATTACAAAATTGACCTAGTTTTAGCAGGGTGGGGGAGGAGGCGGACGATGACAACATACGAAGAAACGTAACTACGCTAGCTCGGAACCTCACCAAACAGGGAGATGTAATGTCAGCCCTAAAAGGACCATAAAATTCCAGCTCAATCTCTCAACCTAAATGGGAGGAATGACAAAACTCGCATAACCTAGCACCTTGACCAAACTGGGAGATGTAACGTCTAGCTTGAAAAAACAGGAAAACAACAATCCAGCCAATCTCAATACCTCAACCTAAATGGGAGGAATCTAAAACTCACATTACTCGGTACCTCGACCGAACTGGACGATGTAACGTTTAGCAACATTCAAATCTCAAAACCTCACCCAAATGGGAGGAACACAAACTCCCCCAAACTCCCACCTCGACCTAAATGGGAGGTATATACGAACAAAACAAACGACGAGCTTAAGCTAGATAGCTCAATCTAAACGATCGACAGACTAACCATAAAAGCCTGCCTGGCGTAGGTCAACGAAAATCAATACGTAACGCCAACACATTAAACGAAGGACAGCCCACGAACAGGGAAGGTCCTCTACGATAAGTCGCCCTCTGCCCCGGACCTTCAATGAGTAAATCCGGCAATCTGGGGAGAACTACAAACTCCTTAACAAAGGACGCAAATTGAGAGGTAGAACTGTGCAGGAAAGGCCAAAAAGCTGCGGATGGCCATTCTGGAATTACGAGGGTGCCAACCCCCTTGTGACAGCACAAATGCTTAACTGAAGCGATGATAAGATACACTGGCGGACATAACCAATTATTATCTGAACCCCAATCCTGGGCCAAAGCATCAACCGCGGAGCAACCCGGCGAAAAATAATTCGAATTAAATCTAGCAACTTGCGAATTGAAGTGAGATGAAAAACGATCCACGGAATGAGGACCCGATGTAGCATCCAGAAATCGAAAAACAGCGGGATTCAAGCTCCAGTCATCCCTGTCGATAAACCTGCTCAGTAAATCGGCACGAACGTTCTCCTCGCGGGGTAACCACTGCGAATCTAAAGAAATACCCAAAGCAAAACATAATCTAAATATATCGACAGCAACCTTCTGCAGATGAGGCTTGGAACTGCTAACCTTCAGGATACGAGAGACACCCATATTATCCACAAAAACCTTAACCTTCTGACCTTCTAATTTGGCGGCGTAGGATTGTAGAACGTAAAAACGGCTTTTAAATCGCGGTAAGTGGAACTAGTGTTAACGTCACCAGGCTCAAACATGTCGCGAACGGGATCTCCGTCCAAGGTAGCTAAATAGCCACCAAACGCAAAATCGCTAGCATCAGTATAAATAACGGAATTTATAGCACCAAACACGCCCCTGATAGAGTACCCGTTAAAAGCGTCAATGTGCTCGAGCCAAAATTGCAATTCTTGCAATAAGGCCTCGGAAAAACAAACGATGCATCCCATGAAGACCTGGACTGAATGGAAAAATGCATCTGTCTCGTAAAAAGACAAGCAATAGGGCCAACTGCTAAGGATAGAGAAGTAATGAAACCGGCCACGCGAGCCAACTCCCTAGGGATGGAGAAGCCGTCTAAAATGAATGACTCCAATAAGCAATTAAGCTTCGCTAGCTTGGCTTCTGGAACCTGAAAAATGTGCTGGATAGTGTTAATCAAAAAACCCAGCCATTCGCCAACCTGAACAGGCTCCCAGGGTGACTTGCTTTCGTTTTGAACGAGACCCGATGATGATAAATCAGAACGCTGAACAAGACTAGCGGCCCACGCAGAAACTTTGTCACGATGACCTGAAATCCCATCGTTCAAATACACGAAACAGTTGTGAGACATAAGACGCCACCGTCTGACTAAAGGGCGCAGGAGCTTGGTGAAGCAAAAACAGACGGTGCTCAAACCAAACGGAAGGACATTAAACATAAAGTATCTAACTACTCCGTCAAAATACCACGTGAAACCCAAGAACTGTTGATGAGGACGAAAAATAACTACATAGTGATAACCCGACTTCAAATCCCAAGAGAAAAACCAAAACCCTTGCTCAAAAATTTCACTTAAAGATCGCAAATTTTCCTAATGGAATTTGGGTTTCATCAAGCACTTGTTGACCTCCCGTAAGTCAATTACTAGACGTAGCTTCTTGCCCTCCGCGACAGTCAGAGGATTCACACAGTGGGGAGGTGAACTGTGCTCTTCTACAAGTCCCCTCCTCAATAACTCAAGCATTGCGTCCCGTACAAACTGTGGGCTCCTTAAAGCAGAACGATTGAAGGCGGAAATTCCCGAAAAGGCAAGGAATACCCATGTTTAACGACGTCGATAATAAAAGGAGGAGCCTCCGGGGTGTTCTCCCAAAACTCGACCGATTGCGCTAAACGGCCTTTAACTTCCGGCTCGCTAGTTGAAAAACCTGATTTGCTATAATGACAGTCAATTAATAATTCCGAAACGTCATCACCAGAGACGGAACCATCATCAGACTCCACATCTAGTCACTGCCGGCGCTCACTGCTCTTGCTACTACAGCTGCTAGAACACGCAGAGGCAAGGTGACCGTGTTCTAAACACTAAAATAAAAATAAAAGGAAAGGAGAACAATGAAACATATATAATGAAAATAAATAAATAAAATGAAAGTAAACTGCCTGGTACAGCACGTACTGGAGCGAGAGTGTGGAACAGAATACGTTAACAAATATATATACCCGCAAATTACAAGAGCTAATTAGCTGAGATAAAAAGGCTTATCAGCCTCTACATGCCCATGTTAATAACGCGTAGAAATTCATTATCTCCTATACTACGTACTGGAGATAATTCGCATTCTACGCTAAATACATAAGCAGAAAAACAATATTCACTTGGAGGATAAGGCCTGCTCCAAGTACCAGGCAAAAGCCAGAGAGTAAACAAAGCCAGTTAATAAAACAAGAAACAAGTAGAAGACGTGCAAAATAGCAACGCTTATGAACGCCTAAGTACACCTACCAAAATGTAGCTATATGCGCGAAACATGAGTAAACATGTACAAAACAATGATTCAGGCACCTACTAAACCGCCAATGAAACAAATGGTCTAGCGAAGGATGCGATTGACAAGATTGAGTTAAGTGACAAGGGAAAGAAGACACCAGGTATCGGAATTATGAAAATACTGGACAAACAATTAGGGAATAATCAACTAAAAAAGACGCATAAACACATAACAAGGCAAAACGATGTAAACACTTATCTTAAAACATGGACCAATCTGGCAGGAAACTGTCTGACCACGTGCAATACTGACACCGCCACGGCCAAAGCGAGCTCTCCAATCTGTGGAATCACGACGATCAGAAGACGGATATCGCTGAAATCTTCGATCAGACCTCTGAACACGCTTTTTCTTTGACTCCTTGACCTTCCTCTCACCTCTCTTCTCAGAGCAGAAAAGCCTTTTCTCGTCATCTGAGTTAGACGCTAGCTCGTCCGTAAGGTACTCTTGAACTGTCGCCCAACTGTACTCGCTCTTATCTGCGATCTTAACCCTATTTAGCCTGGGGGGGGGGGGGGGGGGCACATTGTGCCCGCGCTGACTTTAACGAATTATAATTTTTAAACGACTGGACGAATAATCACCAAATCTCGTAACTTTTCCTGAAATTTATCAGAGAAAATTTTCCTGTGTCAATGACATGTCTATGATGATTGACGTTTCCATAGCAACCGTCTACTCAGGAGATGTTATGACTATTTTTTGTCTTTTTTCAGTCTTTTATTCCCCTTAGTTTGAAAAAAGAAGATAACCCTTTACTTTTTTGTGCTTGTTTTGATTAAGTATGTTTCTTCGAAGAAATTCATATATTTTCAATGACGTCATTGTCAACTTTATGATTGCATGCTCAGGATTCAAGATGGCGGCTCAAAATTCAACATGGCTGGTTTGTGACGTCATTGGGACGTCATGAAACGTCTCAATCGACACGTCATAAGCCCAATCTGTTAAGCTAATGACGTACTATAAACGTGCCAAGTTTCATCACAACAGCGTGAATACTTTTCAAGATCTATAGGGGCGGGCACCCCCCTTAGGCTCAGAAACTCCAAAAAGGCCCAGGCGAAATAGGGTTAATAACTTTCATCCGTTTAGTAACAAGGGCTGTACCTTCTTCGATGGCACTCTTCGCCTTGGCGATGGCGTTGCTGTTAACTGCATCTTTCGCGGTCTCCAATTTTTCCAGGACGGACTCAACGTGCTCGAATTGCTGCTCGTTTCCCTTCCTTTGAAAAACATAACGGTCGCGCTTTGCGACCTTAACTGCTGCCTCTACCGAAGCGGAGTTTTCTTGAGAAAACTGCGTCTTAAAATTCTCAAAACGGACGTCAATCAGCGAAGAAATCTGCGCTGAACGTGTCGACATAGAATCAGTTACCGCCTTTGAAACTGCGGACTGTAAATCTGGTACTTGCGAATTATAAACTCCAGCGCCATCTTAAGGGGTTGCTATTTTCGATGAAATAAAAGTTAACTGCCTGGTACAGCACGTACTGGAGCGAGAGTGACGAACAGAATACATTAACAAATATATATACCCGCAAATTACAAGAGCTAATTAGCTGAGATAAAAAGGCTTATCAGCCTCTACATGCCCATGATATTAACGCGTAGAAATTCATTATCTCCTATACTACGTACCGGAGATAATTCGCATACCCGACAGTCAAAATGAAAGCAATTATTCGCTGTAATCTCAGTGAAGTGATGCTTGTGCAGCTAGTTGTCTTGCAACTGTGCTTAGACCTACTGTTATGAATAAACATAGACAAAATAATGGACAGAGAAATCATTTTTGAAAAAAGTTTATTCGCACACCCGTAATTTTATACTTAAATGCAATTCGTGTTACACTTCCAAAATCGTGGGTCGGACCACGCGAGTGAAATCGGCTGAGCATTGCAAAATATTCAAGACTACTTTTGTCACAAATCTGAGCGGGATTTTCTAATAATTTTTAAAAATCAAAAGTATATTACACATTTATAATGACATAAATTAAATTTCCATTTCAAAACGTAATTTCTTTGACCGTAATACTCAAACTCATGTACCTTAGACCCTTTACAAACTTCACTTACTCGGTTATGTTTCAGAACAGCGCAAGCTCTCCGCCGTGAAGAAAACAAAGCGATGAAGTCCTTTGAAGGCAGCTTTCGTAACTTGAACTTTTCGCCTTCTACCAGTATTCTTTTGAACTTTTTCTTTCCATTTATAGACATTAGATGTTTTTTTTGTCAAGTATAAAACTTCAGTACTCTCGAACAATCGTTTTGTTAAAGAAGCTTAAAGACTCTCTATTGACTACAGTGCAATGCGCGCGTTTGTTTATGTTTTGATTCCTTTGGAGAGAGAACATTGTGATAAATTGTCATTTGAGCCCGTTAGCAGCCAAGAAAGGAAATGAAGGTGTTCACTTCGTTAGGTGTATACGTTTTGTCAATAGAAAGAGCTAAATTTTATGGTTTATAAGTCTTGCAGATGACTGTAACAAAATACGATTCATCGTTGACTGTCATTACACGTCACGCAGTCAGAGAAATATTTTCAAATTGACATAGCGCATTTGGTTTTTAGTGTATCGGGTCATGAGTTCTCTCATTCATTTATGTTCAACAGCACTTATACCTTAATATACCCCTCTTTAAACTTTCGAAAGGCGTGTAGAGTAAAAGCAATTGACATTACTTTATTTTATCACTAACGGTTGCGAAACCGCGATTTGTCACCCGCGGGGTCTGTTGAATACTCAGTCACCTCCGATCTACAGAAACGTTTATTACTGTAGTCAGTTTGATATTCACTCACATTCAGTTCCACATAACCATACGAATTCTGTTATTTTTCCGTATGAACTCACTGGATCGTCCATAGTCACATTATTCTGATATGAGGTATAAATAAAAACTTTCCCCGTGGTCTTGCTTGTCGGTTGAGAACGGTGCGAAACATCGGGTGTCCGAATGTCGCTTTTGTGACCCAAAAATAAAACATTTTTTAAATTAACACTGCTCCAATAGTTCCCTGATAAATTTCATAGCTCCATAAGAAAATCTCCATCCATTCTACGGAAGGATGATTTGGATGAAGGCAGATTTCCACAGCCTTCAAATGCCGACGCAAAACTTTGGGGTTTCGTGGTCCACGAAACCTCCGTTTAGGCGCGCGTTGCATTGTGGTCGACAGAGAGTCTTTAAGCCTTTAAAGAAACCTCTTTTTTCAGAAGCGACGATGGTCATGTGATTTCCCGCCAAGAAAAACGCCGGTTGCCCAAAAGCAACGCGCGATTTACCGCCAAAAAGGATGGCATTTTCTACCATCCGTTGGGTTGTCTTGGGACTCCCCTCCCCCTTCCGCAGAGTCTGTGCGGACGGACGGAAGGACGGATGGTCATGTGACTATTACGTCACAACCAAAATTTCTCGGATCGATAGGTTATCAAATTTTCTTAGCAATGGAGCTCCGCTGGTGGGCTTTGCCCGAAGGCTCTCATTCCAGGTGAGGCAGCACATACACTTTGTAGGGCCTGACTTATGTATTTTCAGCTATCAGGCACCTGAGACGTCGCAACGCGGATATTTTCTCATACGCCTTTCGAAGCGTTTCCATAAAATACGGTTTCATAGTCAAGTTCTTGTGCAATAAAACTCCAAGGGTCGATTGAGTGTCAATGACGTTGATGACATTGTCACAGACTTTAAGATCAAGATCATAGACATACTGTGACCTACCGAAAATCATTGCCTGGGTCTTGGAGCCGCTGACTTGAAGAAAATATCACTGAAAACCATCAAGATAGGCTCTCAATACCTTTGTTGCAAGCAAGCAAAACTGCAAACACTCCCTCGAGTTATACTGTGTGGTGTCATTTGCATACAAGCGCAGAGCAGAGATACTAACCACATGATTAAAATCATTTTTCTGTTTGTGTTTACAGGGTCGTCTGCCTGTTAAATGGACTGCTTATGAAGCTCTGATGTATGGAACATACACAACGCAGAGTGATGTGTAAGTGCCCCACTTTGAAGAATCAATTATGGAAGATATCAGGGTTTTGCCTTTTGAATTAGTCTTTTTCTGTGGGCACTTTTGCACCATTTTGATAACCTTCGTCTCCTTCATAGTTAAGTTACGAAGTAAACAAAGGTTACTACTATAACTAAAAGTGTTTACTGTGATGTCTGACCGTTTGCATATAATTAAACACCTGCATTACCTAAGTAAAGGTTTAATGCGAGTATAAGTGACATTTAGCAACATCAGTGCTAGAAAATCGCCTAGCAATCCAAGACCGTTTGCATAAACTACCACTTATCTTTCGGGTGATTTATACAAGCAGACGCTCACGGTGTTGAATGTTTTTAGAAATAGTCACAAATTGAGGTTTTGAGAAAGGTTAGAAAGGTATAGTTGATAATATTATTGCTTCGCTTAACATAAACTCGCTTTGCATTAATCAGTGAAACCGGAGAAAACACACTTTAGTCACGTAGTTTGTGATTAGTATTTCTTCAAAAAGTAAGTTTTTTCAGGAAATTTTATTCGGCTTTCTGGTCCGAATTGGGACTGGTATTTACTCTTCTATTTTTCAATTCTCCGCTGTTGCACCAACCTATCATGCCTACACTATCTGCCTACAGCCTACTGATCTGGCCGGTAACTGACGGTATCGTTGAAGTAGATATAGAAAAGCACCTTTCTTGTGTCTACCCTATTTAAGAGCGACTTTAGTAAACATCGAGCATTCGGCGGCAGAAGTCGGAAAATCGATTTCTCTCATATTTTGCACATAAACTGGTATTGGTAAAGCTAGAAACCTGGTGTTGTTCGTTTTCCCCAGAAGAGCTGTATTTTTGAAAAAAAAAACGAGGAAATCGATTCTCGGCTTCGGGAGGTCAAAATCACAGGAAAGTAATCTTGAAAATCAGTACTATAAACTTGCACCGCGCTGGTAAACCAAAGCGCGGAGAAAAAGATAGACACTTCTTATTAACAGAACAAGTCTTTTTCATTAAATAGACAGTTACAAAACAGCAGTAACGAAATTTAATGAGCACAAACAATTCCAAACTAAAAGGCAGGTTCTGATGTTCACGTAGAAACTGAATTGGAGCCTAACTTCTGTGAAATAATTAAACATGTGCCATAACCCCAAATGGTCTCAATCCTCTTTCAATAGAAAGTGGAAACATTGAACTAAACTATACCTTGAAACTGGCTTGGGTTATCCATGCTACTGTGTTTCGGAAAACTTCGAACACAGCGAATTTGAAGAAATGGGGCTTAATGATGTTCAACTTTGCCGCATCCCGAAATACAAAATTTCCGAAAATACAAAATTTCCGTGTTAAGCTACACAATTTCTCTTTTCTTCGTCGTTGCCTGATGCTTGATGATGGCTTCAAACTAAAATGTTCGGTTGATCTCAATAAAGGTAGAGGGAAAAGAAAAAATTGTACCATACTGGTCTTATCGTTGTGAGCTCTCTGTGCAAACCACTAGAAAACGCGACATCTAACGTGCTACGCCTGTGACATCATATATCCAAATTTGGTGAAACAATTTAGTCACGATATTTGGTAACGCAATGCAAGCAAAATGTACAAAGAAAATTTGCACAAGAAGGAACAGGAGTTTCGAAACGTGAAAATATCGCATTTCGGGCTTTTTCTTTCTCTTTTTGGAACGCAAAAGAATGTTAACGGTGGAAATTAACAAGAATGAAGTAGAGCGAGCCCGATTGATTAAAGAAGCAAAATTTCCCGTGTTTTTGTGTACGGCAAACTTCAACTTTACTTAGCCCCATTTGTTAAAGCTTTGCTGAGTTTGAAGTAGTCCCGAACAAAGCAGCATGGATAACCCAAGCCAGTTTCAAGGTATGGTTTATTTTAAAGTTTGTGCTGTCTTTTGAATGATGATTGAGTCCATTTAGAATTATGGCACATGTTAAATTCAGTATTTCACAGAAGTTTAAGGTTCCAAATCAGTTTCTACGTGATCATCAGAACCTGCCTTTTAAATTGGAATTGTTTGTGTTCAGTAGATTTCGATACTGCTGTTTCACAATTGTCTAGTCAATGAAAAAGACTTGTTCTGTCGATAGAAAGTGCCTATCTTTATCTCTGCGCTTTAGTTTACCAGCGCGATGCAAGTTTATAGTACTGATTTTCAAGATTAAATTCCTCTGATTTTGACCACCCGAAGCCGAGAATCGATTTCCTCCCTTTTTTTTTTTCAAAACTAAAACACTTTGGGGAAAACGAACCACATCAGGTTTCTAGCTTTACCAATACCTAATTATATGGAAAATACGAGAGAAATCGATTTTTCAACTACTGCCGCGACATTGAGATTTTGCTTGATTTTTACTGGAAGTCGCTCTTAACTGAGAGAATCATCCTATCTATCCCATTTGTTTGTAGTTGGAGTTATGGCATTCTGCTGTACGAGATTCTCACTGTAGGTAAGTTGTAACTGAGTTTTATGTCATCCGGCGTTGCTTTACTTCAGTATTTATTTTAAGCTTAGTTTTTGTCATGAATAAATAATATAAATGTGACCCTCCACGGGACTCCAAAGGTGAACGGTGAACGCACGGGCACGTGTGCCATGACACGGCACGCCAAGTGTCACGGTAGCTTTTGTTTGCCTTTGTTTTGGGTGGTGGCCCAAGTGGCACGCGTGCAATTGTCTCATCGCACGACACGCGTGCCAAATGACACACGTGCCTTATCGCTCGCATGCGATAAGAAGTGCAGGATAAACAAGAAATGGAAGTCACCGTTACGCGCGTCGTGTTGGTCAGGTTCGTTTGTAGCATGGTCAAATTAAAGTCTAGAATCCTCATTTAGCGATTCAATTCATTATAAAATTGGTTAGAACTAGGAGGAAAAAGGGTTTACCCAAAACTACATCATGGATTAAAGCTTTGAACGTTTCTGTTTCAGTTTATATTAAGCCGGACTAGCCTAACTTGTACCATAAGCTCAGGCAAACATCGGAACCGAACTCCATCGGTTAAAGGTTCGGTCTTAATTTTTAAAATTCGTAGCAATACGGACTGATGCTCTGAGAAAATAATACCGCGCGAGAGAATTTAAGATTGAAATACGATGATAGTTTTTTTAATATGTCAGCAAAATACAGCATTAAGAAGCACGTTGTGTGCAAGAGCGAAACAACCTTCGCTTGGTCTATAACCAGACATCTCACGGTCAGACTTTTCCCTCTCTTGTTCTCAGTTCTCAGTTCTCTTGACTCTGTTCACGCGCGCGAAAATATCGGGAATAAGTAAACAAACATTTTAGGTAATGCGTTGGATATTTATGCGCCTTCCCGGAGAAAGCCGCGAGAATGGTTCTAGTTTCGGCTGCGCAAACCGAAAATACCTGTGACAAAAGTATGACGGACCAGAAGTTTTCTACTACGAAGTGGTCTCTCTGAGAACGTTAAGGACAAGGGGGTGTTTTTGGAACATGGTTCAATTGACATCGACTTTTGTAACTAAAGCAAAACAGTGAAAGTACTGATGACATGGTTTCTTTCGTGTAGCACTGTATGCAAGTTTAAAGTAGCGTTGAAACTCCAATAGGCAGAACTTATTTCGTACCAGTTAGAGGCAAGAAAAAGATAGGTATTTCGCGTCCAACCTTTGCTTTTCTATAAATCATGAAAATCGTCGCGGAATGAAAATGCAAGTTAGCCCTTTCGCTAACAGTTTGCTTGAGCATTTTTGAAGAACTAGACGAGCCAACAACAGCACGTTAAGCCAAAGGATTGTCTAGTGGACATGGCGTGTCATTGTGCTTGCTAGTGTGCCATTTCAAACGCTTGTGTGCCATTTTACTCGCTAGTGTGCCATTTTGCTCGCTAGCGTGTCATTTTGCACGGTTTTATGTGTATTTATGAACTCGGCACGCTTCTTTGTTTGACTGAACACGCGGCTTTGTTTTCAGCGTGCGTTAAAAACAAAAGCAAAATTTTAATGAGGCGTGCCAAATGACACACTGCTCGCACGCCGGCGTGTCTTTTCACTCACTGCCTATTGTTTAGCGTGTCATTTTAGCGTGCCCGTGCGTTCACCTTTTTACCCAAATTCCCGTGGAGGGTCACAAATATAATAATATATTGTTTTAGGAAAGACCAAGCCGGCTACGTGTGACCAGGCAGCAGGTTTAGTGTGTGACTTATTTATACCAACATGCTTAATAAAAGCAAATTTCATGTCGTCTAGGTGGATCTCCATATCCGGGCATAAATGCTCGACAAATCGCCGAGAAACTTCAAGAAGGGTATAGAATGCCAAAACCAAGACACGTTGATGAAAAACTGTGAGTAAATTTCTACTCGTTTGTCTGTCTGGCTGTCGTGTTAGCGACATGGCGTCGTCTTTTTAATAGTGTATTAAATAGCTGATCTGACTTGATTAAGAAAGTATATCGGTATCGGGTTAGTTAGAAAATTGGAGTGACAATCAGAAGAAAGAAATTGTGCTAATTAGCTTCCCTAAGGAAAAATTACGTTTTATCCGAGGTGGGTAATCTTCCTACACGGACTTTGGACGTTTATAACTTTTTTCTTTTAATATGCATGTTAAAGCCACCAAACCTGGTGACTTTTCCTAAAGTTTATCTGGGAACAATTTGGAGCAACATGTAACGTTCATCAAATTTGAAGTTGCCAGAAAGAATCATGTTTCATAGTTTTTTGTTCAGAAATTTAAAATTCCTCTTTTATGACAAATGTTATTTTAGATCATTTTCGAAGTGCTTTTTTATTAATTTTTATTACTTTTCTTTCAATTTTGGTACTTTTCGGAGGTTTGGAAAAATGAAGAATTCTAAGATGGCGGATCCAAGATGGCCTCCGTTTGAGAACGTGACGTAATTCTTACGTCATGTTGCGTCATTAGCTCAAATTGCGCACTTCAAAGGAAACACATTTAGACGTGCGATCCACCCTCTGAGTTTCATTGCCGTAGCTTTCAGATTTTCGGAGTTAATGGGGTGACGGAGTTCTTCCCTCGGTCAAGTCAAGTCAAGTCAAGTCAACTTTATTTAGGCAGGGTAGCCCTATCAGCCATTGGCTGGTATCAAAAGGGGCCCTGCGTAAATTACGACTACACGATAAAAATAAAAAAAATTAAAATTACTTTAAAATTATGTACAAGGATTTTAAAAAGTGAATAAAAGGGGAATTACATATCTTCATAACAATCACAATTTGTTAATGATTAAGACAAATAAGAACGCTATCGAAGTTACCTGGTATTATACTAATAAGAAAAACTAATGGCTAAAATGAAATCTAAGAAAATTCTTAAAAATGGAAAGCGACGTGGCTTCTTTTATTGATGTGGGTAAATTATTAAAAAGAACCGCACCTGAAAATCTAAATGTGTTTTTTCCTAGCGTTAACTTAGGGTTCGGTAGATGAATGTCGTTCCTTTGTCATGTCTTGTAAGTGTGAATAGTGCGATTTCTAATAAAGTAATCCGACAAATATGGAGGAAATAATTCATTTAAACATTTGAAAACTAAAATACATTTGTGGACTTTCCTTTGTGTTTCCAAGTCCACCCACCCAGAAGACCAAAAAGAAAATAACTTAAAACGGTCTGTATGTCGTTAACTGTTTGCCTTTGGCGAAATTATGAGTGATTTGAAAACTTGAATGTTACTAAACAGACGTCAGTGTAATTATCTTGTCTCTTTTTTGTTTTTGTTTAACTTCATGTTCTCCTTCTGATCTCAAAAGTCAATTCTTGCCCACAACTGACAGCAGTTACAAGAAATGTCTCCTCTGCAGTGGCCTAAGAGATGACTGAAAGTGTTGTTAATAATAGAACCTGATAAATGTTCTAATCCAGTGTCGTTTTGCCGATTTTTTTTTATTATCTCTACCACAAACAGTATTGCCATAATCGAACATGTTCGAATTGTTCTTATTAACGACAACTTTTAATGCATTAGATATCAGATCATGATGAAATGTTGGGAAGAAAACCCAAATGACCGCCCCACTTTTGAGAAACTAAGGAAGACGATGAAAGATATGGAGAGAAACCACAAGGTAAATATAAGGAAAGAATGTGTTTATTTGAGGGAAAGCAGTATCACTGAATTGAAAAAGAAGAATGAATAAAAATAGGAAAAAGGTTTGTAGGTGTCGACGGGCTAAGGACAGCGTTTCTTCCACTTCTGATTTCACATTAATAGCTATTTCAAAAAGCCGCATTTTTACGTCAATGATAACACATAATTTTTCATATTCCATACACTTGTAACTTATTTTACCTTTATTCTGTTTCTTTAATTTAATTGGAAGATAACATGGCTCTCTGATGCTGTGGTGAAACGAAATTCACTGCAGTGATGCCTTCATTATTTTTACACATTAATCGACACGAGATGTAACTGGAGTTAGAGAAAAGCCCCCAAAACAAGTACACTGTTCTTGTCAGCTCAACCCTTGAAGTAATGGAAACGTCAGTTGTAGAATATAAACTTTTCACGGGCACAAATCCCAGCTGACGTGTGGTCTGTTGTTGTTGTTTTTTACAGACGTATGTCAACCTCAACAAGTACGACAACAGCCTGTACGCTAACATCAACGATCTGACAGCAGAGTAGCTGTTCATTTGTATTTGTATCAACCAGTATTTTCCTCAACAGCGCCTTTTATGGTCTGCAATGCCACTTGAATCCAACATTTTTATTTAGCTTGTGGACGTTAATGACCATTCGCATAAATTTTTGACAATTTCAGTGGAAAATTCTGCAGCGATTTTAATAAGAACAAGCATTAGTTGTCGATTTTATTTTCAGGGAAACCATTGCAGATATCAACGCTTTTTATTATTTAACATACGGACTATACAGCGTTAGTTCGAAAAATATACCATGTTGCTTTGCACTTTAATAATCCGCTGTATAATATTAGAAATATTCCCTCTAAGTACTGAAAACTGACCATCACTGTCGATCAACGTCACCTGATTGAACCCTTTTTTCTAAAATTGAGGCGCTTTTATTGAATGCTCGCGCTTGAGTGGCCCGCCGCGTAAATGTCCGGCCATTCTGCGCCATGAGCGTAGATGGTACTTCAGTCTATGAAAGTTTTACATTATTTTCATTTAGCTTTAATTTTGGAGAATTCATTAAACTTAACGAGAGCTAAATTCGAACTGATCGCAGTGTCTCTTATTTCACGCATTGATATTCTGTCTGATTGTGTTTTCGAGCGGAGGAGAGTTGTTGTTTGATTTTGACTAAGTAACAAAAACAGGGCGTTGTTTCTTTTGGATAACATTACAGGGCGTTGTTTCTTTTGGATAACATTACTGAACGTTTATTTATGAACTAAGATAAATATGTGTTCTATGACACAATGGTCTTTCTCAATATTGCTTACAACTGATTTTTCTAAACGAGGTCAAATACTATTTAAATTGTGGCTCTTAAAACTGTCCTCATACTGTCTACAAGATATTTGAGAAATTACGTGACCTGACAAACTGAGGATGTTTCTTTATACAATCAAACCCCGATTCGTTCAATCCGGATTTAGGCTTAGATTTTTCTTTTCTTTACAAAAATCCTAAAGCAGATTATGAATCCATTTAATCCACGCTACAGAAAGAATATTAGAATATTGTTCAGAAACGGATAGGTCGGATCCATAATCCAGAGTGTTTCGTTACTACAGCTCCAAAAAGAAGAGCTTCCCTCCCCCCTCCACCTCCCTGTGACTGGAAACAAATAGAACATTCTTACATGGCGTACTAGTCTGCGAGGACTTTTTTTACAGTTGATTGTTTAGATCATCGGTATGTTTCTAAACAAAAGAGTCCAATGATCCAGATATTTTTAATATGAGTTATCATTTAGGGGCCTCATCCCCAGGTTTAATTACAATCATAATTGATAATCAGTCATCCTAGACAAATACATTCAAAATACCAACAGCTGCTTAGTGGCAAATGAAAAGTTGTTTTGTGTACTTTATAATTTTTGTATTTAATATTTTATGTATTTTTGTGAATTGTGTGAATAAACGTAAAAGAATTGGTTGTTTCTGGGACATTTCTCATTTTGCTTTGGCAAACAACTTTAACAGTTCACGTGTCTTTAAGGTTACGAAATTCTAAGCTAAAGTATAAAAAAAATGCTAACAAGTACTTCATGCTGGGTAATTTTCAGTGAAGCAAAAGACCAATTGCAAGGCTGATCGGACAGCTAAGAAGGGTAATTTTATTGCCCAATATTTCGGTGAGACAAAACTCACCTTCATCAGGGGCTGCAAAAGCTAAGTAAAAATGGAATGAAATGGTTACAAGATTTAAAATGATTAAAATGAAAAGATTAAATATGATTGGTTGACAAACATAGAAAGCGGAAACGTGACTAACAGCTACTATAAAAATAGAAATAGGTTAAGTTTCATCTCGTCTATTTATTCCGTGGGGTTCAAGAGTCTTCCCCTTTGAAATCAAGAATGCTTCTCTGGCTTTACGAATGCTGTCCCTGTTCGAGTGAATGAGTTCTAGGAGAATGAGTTCTATGCCGTTGATGGAGTGGCCAGGGAGAGTGAAGTGATCTGAAACGGCGGTGGGTTGATTTATGTGACGATGGGTGATGGCTTTTACGATTGCTCTTCTGTGTTCCCCAAATCTGTCGCTGAGTTGACGTTTAGTTTCTCCAACGTATTGTACCTTGCATCTGGAGCATTGCATCATATATATGAGATTCGAAGATGAGCAAGAGATGTGATGTCGAATTTGCCTTTGTTCGTTAGTAGAGAAGAAGGTGTAAAACGTGGTTCCCTCTGTAATGAAAGGACATGTTTTGCACCTACTTCTGTTACAGCGGAAAGCTCCAGGTTTTTTAAGGGGTGGTCTGCGGCGTGTGGCTCTGACTAGAATGTCACGTAGGTTGTTGCAACGGCGGTATGATATGAGAGGAGGAGAAGGAAATGCTGCTTTGCATCGCTGTGAAGAACGAAGAATGTTTAGGTTGTTGAAAATGATTTGACGTATGTTAGGAAGGGCTGGATTAGATGTTACTACAAACGGGATTCTGTTATTCTCCTGTTTCGTAGATGTTTCGAGGGCTTTGCTGCGTGGAATTTGACTTACTTTCTCTATTTCTTCTTCAGCAAAACGGTGTTGATATCCTCTCTTGATTAAATGTGTTGTAAGTGCGTTGGAACATGTGTTAAAGAACTCATCCGTTGAACAAATTCTTCTTAGTCGTAAGGCCATGCTGAACGGGATTGAGTGTTTGGTGTGAGATGGGTGGCAGGATGATTTAAGGAGATACTGGTGTTTGTCTGTAGGTTTAACATAAAGGTCAGGTTCTAATCTGCCGTTGATAAGCAGTACGTTAACATCAAGGAAGGGGAAATTAAAATAATTAATTAGTTAATTAAAATTAAGGCTACGTATTTTCTAAAATACTAGGGGTCTGTCCAGTCATGTTCATTATCAAGGGGACGAAAGACGTTTTTGTTCTTCTGATAAAACCATGCCATTTAGTATATCTCTCCCTTTTACTTCTACCTTATAGTACCCTGCTCCAGCTTCTGATGACTATTCTAACTTGCTAGGTTTAATTTAGCTTGTTCCATTCTTGGGCTTATACTACGAGGAAATCAATAATTGAAGATCAAGGAAAACGTTAACATCCTTAATCTTCTGGATGGGTGTAATCCTATTGTGATGACATTGACTGACGTTTCGACAACCTGAACGGAAGTCGTCATCCGAGTCTTCAAACCATTTACAGATTGAAAACATGCAACTGTATGGTCTCATAATGCTAAGAACTGTCTCTTTTCTAAGGAATGCTTGTGCAAGAACTGAAGCAGTGGTATTTTCACAGGCTTGCGGGTCTCGCATTTCGATCTACTCTTTAATCGTTGAGAAAATAAAATCTTTGACGTTTGCTTTGTGTGGAGGCTATAAACATTAGTATAAAGAATAATAATCACTTGTTCTTCTATCTCGCCCTCGGTGTGCAGTGATAAACAATTCCACCGGATTAGGAATGATACTCCCAATGCTAGTGCCAGATAATTCATTATCTGAAGATTTGCTTCGTTAATTTTCCACCACGCTAATAATTTTACTTCTCGAAGGCCAAGGATGATTAATTGATATGTTAATGATATATTGGGGCGACAGGGGTGGATGTAGGTTGTATTTTATACGTGTTGGTTTTTTTACACTTCTGTTCAGTAGTAAATGGGACCCACAGCCCTGGTACAGATCTTGGATTCAGAGAAAGGAATTCAAATAAAAAAACAAAAAACAAACAAAGAAAACAAAAACAACAAAAAAAAAACGCCTCCCGAAGGCCGGGAGTGTCGAGTGATGTGCCTGAATATTGCTGAGTAGTGACCGGTAACAACTTGATTAACTTCTCTCCACAGCCTTTCAATCCTAGTGTTGTGGACACTTCTTCCTGTTATCAAACTTCCCCTGTTGGTACCACGATTTGAAATCATAAACCTTGCTACATCGACATTCTTCACTCCACAGTCACCTCTCACTCTGCTAGGAAGGCCATATTTCCTTACTCTCTCCTGAAAATATTGCAAGGCAGTGACTGCAAGGTTATTGGTGGCACAGTTCAGGTGGGTAACTGTCCTACTGTAGCCGTCGATGCAGCCATGGATAACAAATCTCCATGCTATCAATTTATGATTAGTATCAATGTGCCACAGACAATTTGGCGCACGCACATTGTATACTCGCTTTCGAATTGCACAACTCCTACCAGCTGCTCTGCCCACAGGATCTATAGCTCTTAGCCTTTCTCTTATCCTCCACCGCTGAATTCGTAAGCCGCTGCCTCTCAAACTCCCACGAATGTAGCTCTCTCCTGCCCGGGGAGTAACTGCCAAAATGAATTTAAGCAGTTCATCCAGTTCAGTGTTTGATAAGTCAGAAAATCTGCCATCAATGTCAAATTCCTGAACTCGTCTGTACAGAGTTCTCTCACTGACATTCAGACAGGTGGCAATTTTTGCCCAGGTTAGGCCAGTCTCCCGAAGATTCACAAGCTGCTCTTTAGTAATCGCAAATTTGGGTCGACTGCCTGTCTTCTCAAGGGGAACGTAGTAACCAGATCTCTGCTCAAGAGATACCTGCTCCATATTGATTTGACTGAATATCTCCTCCAGCTTTCCATACGCTAATTCATAAAGCATTTTCAAGAGTGCAAGGAGGTCGTTTCGATGCTCAGCACTTTCACCTATTTCTAGCTGGCAAATCATCCCAAACAAAATTGTAACATAGTCTTCCAGTTTCCTTTCCAAGTATTCAGTCGCAAGGTTGTCAGCACAGGAGTCTAATTGTTGTAAAATATCACCAAAACCAATAAAATAACACTGAAGTTCTTCCGCAGCATCAACGTCCGCCTTATTGGACACCATATAATCATCCCCAGGACTACTCCGTCCTGGAAAAACCGGAGAACGTGCCACTAGCGAGAAATTGAAAGGCTCGCTAAAAAACTCGCTAGCGAGAAAATGAAAAGTCGCCAGCGAGAAAATCAAAACTCACTAGCGAGAAATTGAAAACTCGCAACGAGTAGTGAAAACTCGCTAGCGAGAAAATCAAAATTCGCTACCGAGAAATTGAAAACTCGCAACGAGTATTGAAAACTCGCTAGCGAGAAAACTGAAGCTTTTCTAAAGCAACTCAACCACCGCTATCCAGAACTCGACCATATATTTCCAAAACTGACCATATAATTCTTGTTACTCGACCGTACATTTCCAAAACTGACTATATCATCTTTCTAACTCAATGATATTGGAAGCTGTTTGGACCGGTATTTACAAGTCGATAGGCTTTTGGCAGTGACGGCTTGCCATAGCTTGCATTACATTCCAGAATACAAGCAGACTGTCCTTGCCATCTTAACCCCGTAAAGTGACCGAAACGTCTGGTGTGGGATAGAAACTTTCCACAAATCTTAGTTAACGCATATATATTTTTCATTACCGACTATGTAAACCTCAACAAGTACGACAACAGCCTGTACGCTAACATCTACGACCTGACAGCAGAGTAGCTCTAGCTGTTCATTTGCATTTGTATCAACCAGTGTTTTGGTCAACAAAATATTTTTATCACGGTAGTTGTCAATGAACCAGGCCCATTCGAACCAACATTTTCTGTCATGCTTTTTGAACATTAATGACCGTCTGCACAGGCTTTAAATAAACTTAATTTTAGTGGAAAATTTAGCCAAGATTTTAATTAGCATAAGTATTTGTTGCGGATGTAATTTTCAAGGAAACCGTAAGAGAGACAAACGCTTTTTATTATTCAAGCATATGGACTATTATTACTTATTGCTTTAAATAAGCGCAGAACGTGATTTTCATAATAGTCTTGCATTATTTTTATCTGCTATAATTTTGGAGAATTCATTAAAGTTAATGAGAACTAAATTTAATCTAAGCACCGCCTCCTTCTATTTCATGCATTTTTATTCTGCCTGACTGTTTTGTTTCGGCGATAAAAGGTTCATGTTTTTCTTGTATTTCCTAACGCAAACAGGGCCTTCATTTCAGGAGTTGTTTCTTTTCAGAGAAGGTTACTGGCCATTTATTTCTGAGCCAAGATGCATATGTGATATATGGCATCATCATCTTTCTGAACATTGGTAACAAACAATTTCTTTAAGTGTTAATGCTTGTTTAACCCCCCTCCCCCCAAAAAAAACTTCAGTAGCAAGTTTCTGTAAAACTAACCTTTATACAATGTCCTCAAATCATTTCAATGATTTTTCATGGTTCGTGCAAATTTGCTTTCATTTCTTTGTAGCTATGAATCAGTTACAGCATGGCTCCCGTCAAACACTTTCGCTTTTAGATAACAACAAAAAAATCTTATTTTTTGCATCGCAGCCCTGGCACCGAGGTTGAAATGACAGCAGCCATTCTCAATCGACTGAAAAATAAATTTCATCGAATGAAGATTGTGATCTTACTGGACATTCCAGTTTTCACATAGTTTTGTCACTTATAGTAAAAAATTTGAAGGACCAGCGACGCAAAATTATCCTTCTCGCAAAGGCGGGCTTGCGTGACATGTGACGTCATTTTCTTTTCAACAATCCCATTTACAATAACCCAGAGCCAACCAGCGCGCGAGAATCCTCTCAGTTATTGATTAGTTCTCCTTTATGTGCCCAAAGATTAAAGGAGAAGGTCACTCCAGAAACGGTGTATTTTTTAAACTGCCAATAAAAAGATAACAGTAAGTTGAGTTACTGACCGTAGTTTTAGCTTCTAAAGTGCATCTGATCCCACTGAAATTCCTCTCCAAAGAGGGCCAAAATTCAACACTGCGCGCCGCCATTTTGAATCGTACTTAGCAGCCTGGCCGCTTGTCCGTGACGTCAAATTGTGAAACGGGACCAACAGTAGGGTAACGTGGGCTCGTTTTTCGGAGCCCACGTTACCCGACCGCTGGTCTCGTTTCACAATTTGACGTCACGGACGATTCAAAATGGCGGAGGAACCAAAACCTACATTGTGTTGAATCAAAAAACTTAGTGTGAAAACAAGCTTAAACAGTCTAAAAACGTAAACATTCCAAAAAAGCCTTTAACAGTGGTATGGGTCTCGATAAGTTAGTTCGTAACGTCATAACGTGAAAAAATAAATCTACAGGTAACAAAATTTTATGATACAGGCGCCGTTTATTGTTGCAAAATATTTAGAATGTAAGAACCCACTTATCTCGAACAACTTCCCATCTCTAGAGCTCGAGACAGCGGGGAATTACTATCAGTAATATGTAGATTTAACCAAGTCTAAAAGCGGAGCTCCACATCTCTCTGTCATGCTTGTTGGCCCGTAAAATACATTAAATTTTAGTTGTACAGTTTTTCGCCAAGAGGTGAAAAACAGCAAGGGAAAACATGCGGACCACTGAGGAAACTGTGACTTGGCTTATTTTTTCTTCAAAGAGAAGACATCAGCACGACTTTCACCGACAGCTCTTCTTGTAGCATTCTTTCGAAAGCTAGGTAATTAAGTTCAAGAAGAGTGCTTGTAAAACTGCAATTGCTAAAAAAACCCACTTAAGTTGCTCCCGGTAGCGACGCGACAGACTTTTCCCTGCAAATACACATTTCTCACTGATTCCAATGCATCCCTCTGGCTGTTTAATTCTGTTACTGAGCTGACACTCGAACCTTGAGCGTTAACAGTTTTTTGTACTTTTTTTTTTGCTTTTTTTTTTACATTTTTTCTGCTTTTTTTTCAGAAGTGGCTTGACATTTTTTCCCTATTCCTAACAATGGCCAGGAGCTCCTGCAATGGCAGAATAGAGAAGAAGGATAAGTTACGATATTTGCCAGTGAAAATTTTCTTATTGAAGAAAAGGGAAACGGATCGAGAGTACTTGAGTAACGCAACGCGTTTATTTCGGCGTAATATCGACGTGCAATTACAAATTTCAAAACTTGAATCTGGGAACACAACATCAAAGCAGTTGTATAGTAAAATACATAACATTCAGAAAGTCAATAAGAGTCAGACCGATTATACGGCCAAACACTGTCAAAACTAAAACTGGGTGCAGGTTGCTGCAAATCCGTTGGCGTCTCCGCTACAGTTCTCGCGTTTAGGTAGGGATGAACATTTCCTCGCTTATATTCCTCAATTATGCTCAGCAAACTCCAGTCGTCAGCCTGATCTACGGGACCGTTATTTTGCAACGCTCTCTGTAACACCATTAGATCTCTATCTAACGCACCACGATCTACGTACTTAGCTGGGTTTTGACATTTCAGTCGCGGCCTCATGATGGCGAAGAAGCTCGATTTCGCGCGCTGGCGTGCGGCATGAAATACATCGTTGTCGTTTTTGGCTTTTCCGTACTTCTGCTCAAGTTCCTTGAGGTCACGCTGTAAGGTTCGGATATCATTTAGAAGCTTGTCTTTCAACCTGCACAAACTCACATCACAGCACGGATTGTTTTTGCACTTTGCTTTGTTGTGCCCTGATTTGTGGCATTTGCCACACACTTTCCCGCGTCGCTCGTGACCGTCAGGGAATTCTTCCAATGCTTTTCGTTTCTTCTCTAGTTGTTCTTTAGCACTTTCCACCTGCACGGCAAGTACATGGAGATTTTCTGAATGTTTGAGCGCTCTTCGGTTGAGGGGACTGTGTGTTTTCAACTGTGTTGATTCCGACTGGCGACTAGCAGATGACGAAGCTTTGTTTATCTACCCGCCATATTCATATGTGCTCGACCCAGGTGTTTGTTCGGTGAAATTGTCGTAAACGTTCCTGTCCAAATGCCGGCTCATGCTTAATCATCTAGGTTCAAGGCCTGGCGACCGGCGTACCGTGCCTGTTCTTATTTTCTCGAGTTCGGCTTCCAACACACGTCTCTCAGCTAACAGCAACTTGTCTGGCGAGAGAAAGAAGGAATCGAGGTCCTCGGATTTGACATAGGAAAGCGACCTTCTAGACCTAAATCCTCCACTTTCAAACTGCGCCGACAAACGTTCAAGTTTTAGGCCTGGAGATAACGACTTTAACCAGTTATAAACCTCTGAATGATCCAGTGCGGATCCCTCCATCTCAACACTCAGCACGAAAATTTTTTCCCACATCTGAACTATAAATAGCTTGCATGCAAAAAGCACAACACATGCTACAAGCTGTCAATCACGTTACAGGTAGCCACAGTTTCGAAAATACACCAATGAATTTGAAGCGCTTATTTTGGAAACAGCTTCGCCAATTGCAATTTCAGTTTCATTGACAGCAAGCGCTTTGTTTTGTTTCAGGTAGCATTTTACCTGGTTGAAACAAAACTCACAGGTGTTTAGATGCGGTGAATACGCAGGCTGGAAAAGTAGATTGATGCCGTGTTCTTGCAAAATATCTCTCAGTAAAGGTTCGGCAACGCGTCCGTGGTGGAATCCGCAATTATCCATAACTACACAATCACCATGTTCTAGAATTGGTGAACCATCGACTCTATCTACGGCTAACGCTTCGTCAAAAAAATTAAGCATCTCCATTCCGTTAGAAGGGCCCCGTAAAATGTTATAATAATCAACTCCGTGCATTGAGTGAAGCAAGTTTAGCGTGTAGTTTGCGTTTGAGGCGTACTTCTGGAGTTCAATGGCAGGCTCGCCGAGATATGAATTGCCATACACACGGTTCCGCGAGTAATGATAACACCGGACTCATCAAAAAATTAGAGTGTAATACAGTCTAATTGCGAAATTCGACCAAGGAAATAATCAGTGTAGTGGACATTTGCTTCTGATAGAGACTCTGTCGCTACTTGCGTTATTTTTTTCTTTGTCATATGACAGTCATCGCGAACACACTTTTTAATTCCACTTTGGGAAGGTAAATGATGAGGGGGTACAACTCCATCGAGTAACAAGCGCTGCTGAATCTCAGATGTGTAAATACTTGGTTTACATAACTTCTCGGATTCAATGTAATCTACAACATCTTGCGTGAAAACATTTCGGGCTGGAGTTGTTTTCGTCGGAGGAAGAGACGTGTTGTTGTCTTCGTAGTTATGTACAACTTTGTTTATGTAGCCAACACTGACTCGTGTAGTTTCGGAAATATCTCTTTGAGAAAAACCTTGATGATACAGATCGAGAATCCTCTCTCGATAAATCTGTGGCAATGCTCTGCCATTATCATAAACCCCTTGTTGCCGATTGATCCTGAGATTGCACCGACCTAGAATTTCAAAGAACAGAACAAGAACACCATTTTTTTGCTCCTCAAAATTGCATAAATCAGTGAACAAAGCACAAAAATGCATCTTGGACGAAAAGTTGGACCTACCAGTGAAATTTGCTGGTGCGTAGGCCATTTCATAAAAAACTCAGTACTGATCCTCGCGTCTCACGATCAGTTGCCGTTGAAAAACGGATTTATTTTTCGCGCCATGAAATAGACACCTCGTCGTACCCGTGTTTGCATAAATGTCGAATTTTATTGTTTTCATACCGTTTTCATATGGAGAGCATGAAAAAAAAAAGCCCAGTCTGTTTTTAGTCTTGGTAACCGCTTACCGAAAAAAGCCCCCCCCCCCCCCCCCGCTCACGGTTCGCGTGTCCGCTCAGTAACCATGAAACATTTCTCGAAATCTATTTTGTTAAAATAAACAATATTTTCCCGGCATCAAACCATTTACTGACAAAAAATTACCCAAAAAATGTTTTCGGAAACTTTCAAGAACACGTATCATTATCAAGAGAAAATGACACAAGTTTTTCACCCGAGAAGTATTAATCGCGCGCTTTCAAGAACACACCCTGAACTAATTTTAGGAAGCTTTTAGAGTCTCATTTTAGACAAAATAGACTTAAACCGAGAAATGCTTTGCTTAACGTTACTTAAATAAAGATTTCATTTCGATCTGTAACTGAAGACACTGACTGAAATGGCTTACCGGTTAAAAACAAAACGAACACGAAAACATGCCACACTGAACTCACTCACTGAAACGGCGATTCTAAGTTTAGTCGCTAAATTGGGACAGAAATGTCATTCACTTCAAACGAAGAAACCAAAAATATCTAAAAATATAAGGAAGATAAAATATTCCACAACTGAACAAAAAACATATGGAGCTTTACACTAAGACTATAACCTTAATAAAAAATATTGACGACAGAGCGACTCTTCAGGTGTTGAATAATAAATTACGAATTAGTCAAAACAACCCAATATGCGGTGCCGAAGAAAAACAACCTAGATTGAAAAAACAACACAGACTCAATCTAAAATAGTCACGATTTATACTTTTCGAATAAAATACACTACTGACTAGAATTGCTCAAAGAAAAATATTGAAAATTACGCACTAAAGTTCAAAAGAAAATTGCGCATACATATCAGATTGCTCACTAGTGAAAATTCCTTTAATGAATAAACACAGGAAAAGGGACAAGAAACCTTCAAAAACATGAAATGTCATTCACATGCGAAGCACTTGTTTGCCTAGGAAAGCAAACTGCAATCAATTTTCCCCTTGAGTGAAGTTACTCGCAAGCCGACAAACGGAAACTACAAAGTAATTTCACAGAATATTTTAAACAAGTTTTTAAAACATTTCAAGAAAATTACCGTAATTTACTAAACATGTAAACTCGCTCAGTTGAACAAATCTGTAATTTACTTTACTACTGAACTGAAAGAAGGACTCGGAAATCTGAACGAAAGTCGCCGGGTTCTTTCCAGATCTCCTTAGCTTTGAAAAAAACAAGTATGTCCTCGAACAAGGATTTCTTGCCTTCAAGCTCTCCAATATCTTCTATATGCGCCATCGAGATTGAAGCAATCCTTTTCCTTTTCATGATGAACTGTTACAGGAACTAACCGCCCATTGTTTACTTCAGCTACGAGGAAAAAGGGCATTCCGCCTCCCCCGGTCGGGTTGTCTTGGGACTCCCCTCACCCTTCCCCAGAGTCTGTACGGACGGACGGACGGACGTACGCCGACGTCACAAGCAAAATTTTTCGGATCAACGGGTTACCAAATTTGCTTACCCATGGTGTTCCGCGAGCTCCGCTATAAGTCTATTGCCGTTTTTGTTAGTCTAATTTTGACTTTTTATTTTATTGTCAATGAGAGAAGTAAAAGGGAACTACTTCAGAAAAGTTCACCTCACTTTGCTTAATTTACAATTTTTAACAGAATCTAAACAATGCCGGCTTTTCACATTTTAAGTCTACAAACGTTGTGTGAATCAATTACTCTTATAGCAGGATTCATGGTTTAGTGAAGACAATTAGAGCCCAAATACACTGTAATTTAAACACTTCACGAATAAAAACACGTAAGATGCGATAAATCCGGAAACATTTAAGAATCTGCATAATTATGTTTTTTCCTATAGTGTAAACTCAGCTTTAATGTCCTCACGGTAACCAGTCGACCTTCAGTTGATATCGAGTGGAAGTGGTCCAAGCAAATTGCTAACTTTCCTTTCTGTCCTAGCCTCGGAGTGAAGTTCAATCTTTCTACTTTTTGTAAAGGTAAAAAATAATTTTGAAGCACTGGATTCCTGAAAGAAATCGGATATTTTTTGTTAGCTTGTCCTGTTCGGAAACGAAAATATGATGCAAACTACATTTCGAACCGAAGTGTTCCTTTAAATGGACAGTTAAAAATTCAATGTGATTAGAAGTTCGTGGGTTTGATTTTTGGGCGCAGTCAACAAAGTCAAATCACCCAGTTCACAGTCTCCACCTTAGAGCCTGTGTTTTATTCTCATTCCGTAGTCTGTAGTACGCTGTAGGCAGTCCGCAGTCCGTAGTCCACCGTTCACAGTCCACTGTCTAGAGTCCACTATACAATAGCGTGACTCGATTTATCACGTGTTTCGAAATGCAAATTCTCGAATCACAGCCGTGCGACCTCTGGGTCAGATAAACAACCGATGTGTCTTTTGTATATATTATTGAATCGCCTGTCTTGCATTAACTAATACGTCTAATAAGATCTTGCGACACAGGCTTTCCAATCATCGATAAGATGCCTCTGGTAAATTCAGCCCCATCACTTACAGATTGCGGCATATTCCTTGCTCTATCTACATTACTTCCGCTTGCAGGTATGTTTTATATAACTTCCTTTCAGTCTATAAATCCGAAGCTTGTTCTTGTGTTGTCCTGAGGGAGGCTTTTAAATATAAAGCTGACATAGTTAAGAAATAACGTTTTCCGGTGAGTATTTCATTTTGGTATCGTCAATACATGCACAAACTAGCATGTCAGCGACAATGTAAAAGAAAACAGCGTTGATGTAGTCTCATATTCATGCTACGAATAGTACGCAATTTGAATTTTTGACCACGCAGTGATATTGCTTTGATGGAACGGCCTCTCAATGAAAGAAACTCGAAATCGAGCCAATCACTCGAAATTCAGCCCCATCACTTACAGATTGTGGCATATTCCTTGCTCTATCTACATTACTTCCGCTTGCAGGTATGTTTTATATAACTTCCTTTCAGTCTATAAATCCGAAGCTTGTTCTTGTGTTGTCCTGAGGGAGGCTTTTAAATATAAAGCTGACATAGTTAAGAAATAACGTTTTCCGGTGAGTATTTCATTTTGGTATCGTCAATACGTGCACAAACTAGTATGTCAGCGACAATGTAAAAGAAAACAGCGTTGATGTAGTCTCATATTCATGCTACGAATAGTACGCGTATGAGTTAAAATGTCGAAGAATAACCTGATGGCTAACCTAATATTAATTTGACCACGCAGTGATATTGCTTTGATGGAACGGCCTCTCAATGAAAGAAACTCGAATAACGAGCCAATCAACCTCAAGAAACTTAACGAATACTTAATTCAAAATAGTTAAGGTCACCGCGATTGTGAATTGAAATCCTATCAGCAGGAGGAGTGACGTGACTCACCCAAAGCCTTTTGTCAAAGAAACAGAAAAGAGAGACGTTGTTAAGTGTTTGTTAAAATGTTAAATGCGACATTAGACTACATATAATTAAGGGTTTCGCAGAGCTCGGCCCATCTTTTTCTAGTTAGACTTTTTTTAATAAAGCGTAGTCACAGACTCGAGCTTTACTGCGCAACGGGCAATAGCCACAACAATTTTTACTGTAAATTTAATTCAACAAAGACAGTTTCCTCACCTACTTGCTAAAAGCGAGATAATTTTTTTGATCATTTTCTGTTTCTAAAATGTATGTAGTCACTGCTTTAAAATTTTCTATTATGGTTTATTTTAATAATGAAGCCGGGTAGGGTCTTAGATCGACTAAATGCCCGGTAGTCAAAAGCTCTCAAAGAATTTCGACGGAAAGGCTACTGAAGCCCGACAAGAGTATTCGAGATTGGTTTAGAATTGTCAACGCATTAAAAAACATACATATATGATGGTCACAGTATCAATCAATTCCTTTTTATTCAGTTTGTTTTTAAAAGGAGCAAGTAAACAGCTAAAAACTATCAATAACCTAACTGTTTCGTTACCGTTGTGGATGGCATAGCATAAACAATAACAAAAATATAAACACAAACAGCGACGCTTCCATTTCTTTGAGTTTGCACAAAGCCCGCCAAAAGATGCTCTACCCAGATGAAAAAGTGGTGTAAACTGGGTTTTACGTTTTACGTAGGTTTTATACAAGTCAGCTAAAGGGTAAAATGGATTTCATTTGTATTGCCCTTCGTACCGCTTAGAGGGATATCTACTGACGCCACCACCATGTTTTCAAGCAAATGGTAAATGATCTTTGCATTCGTGCTATGTTTTGTAAAGTTTTGAACAATTCTCCTTAAGGAAAACTTTTTCTCTCAAAAACGTATCGAATATCACTTTCCTCTTAGTGATATTTCGAGGTTAAATTTCCCCTCTTCAAATCGAGTTATGGTGCCCGTGAGGCAAAATTCAAAATTGTCTCGAATTACATAAAATGTCTTTGAAAGAAAAGTAAAGAAAAAGAAAAAAAATTGGTTGTAAATTGTTAGCATAACGGCCCAAAGGAGGAAAGTACGTTGTCAATTTGGGCTGAGAAAAATACAACGGTGGCTGTTTTACACACATAGTTTCAACGCTAAATAATAAGGTTCAAATAAGAGACTTGATTAGTTCTAGGTTTACAGAAAGGAGATTACTAGGATTCATGTAATATGTAATACTGAGGATACAATACAATACAATACAATACATTGACACTCCCCCGGTGGGGCTTTTCAGTGACAATATAGATCAATATAAGGTTAAAGAAATCTGATTTAAAAACAGTTAAAAATTCATTTAAAAATGTGTAAATATATAAACAAGGCGAGAAAACATTCTTATAGGTCACAGCTATTTAAAAAGTCAGTAATTAATTTATTTTTCAGAAAAATTTTAAAGAAGAGATCGATTTTGAGGTTTTAAAAGTAGTGTCAAGGTTGTTCCAGATGTTTACCATGCGGTAATAAAAAGTCCTCTGACCGGCGTTTGATTTATACAACGGGATATTTAAGAGTTGAGAACTTCGAGTTATGCGCCCAGTGACCCCGAGGATCAATCTAGCGAGGCAATGATTTATGAAATTACAGACGTCTTTTCTCAGCGTCTTTTTGGCAAATGTAAAAGGAAACCACAACGCTTTCTAACTCCTAGAATAATAATTCTTCAGTACCCTAAATTGTTTTCGGAATCATATTCCTCTAGCAAGTCAGGTACAGTTCACATCAACATACGGAGGAAAGACTGTCACAGGATTGCTTGGGTCTTCTGTGAATTTCACCTGGAGCTTCTCTGGTAATGCTATGACTGTAACGTGGGGACTGAAGGACCCCAGTTTACCAACAATTCCCAGTGATAAAAGACTGGTATCTCTTTCTAAAAGTGGCCAAGTGTCAATAACAGTTCCACAGTCATACACTGGACGTGTGAGTGGAAGTCGTAGCGGTGACTCATCCTCTGGCCAGGCCATCTTCACTCTTAGTAACATTAAAAAAAGTGATGCGACAAGCTATGGCTGCCAAATAGACGCAGAAGGTCCTTTCCCCAGGACGAATGACGATGTGGTGTTATTTGTTCAAGGTGGGTTAATATTAAAATTATAGTGTAAGGTAATAAAATATATCGCACCTGTTACTACTGATTTATAGGAAACTAAATGCTTTTAAAACGTAGCTAGCAAATCCGCGCAAACAAATTCACCACAGTGAGAACACGTTAACTACACGCTAGCTGATGGCGTAAGCAAACAAATTACCTCAACCCGTGGAGCTTTTTTTTCCTGTTCCGAGTGGCCAAACGTTTCTTCTCCGCGAGCAACTTGGCGAAATATGTCCAAGAAAAACACCTTGCAGTAGAGTTGCAGAATGTTTGATTGCTTAGGACGAAGAAGAAACTTTGTTGTTGTTAGTCTTTGGATTGTGTTTACAGTTTCTTCCACCGTCCGGCGCGCAATGAATTCTAACGAATGGTAGGTTTTATAGTATGGCTTCCGTTATCAAAATATCATGACACAAAATAAAACAGTAAAATGAAAGAGAAACCATTAATAACAAGTGTCACACCTTTACATTTCTGGTGTCTTATGCTTAAGCATAAGACTGAAAACCAGAAAGGGCGACACTTTTTCCAGTTATACTACACTGGTTTACCTGCAGTCGATATAGCTCTGAGTTCAAGCAGCTCTAAGTGTTCAAATAAAAATGGGACGCCAGGTAATCTGTGTCTTATCGCTTTCCCAGGTTGTTTGATTCATTGTTGTTTTTCCCGATATTGTGTCGTCGGCCTTTAAACTGTGAACCACTGTGTTTTGTGATCTGTGTTTCCACGTAGTAACCTGCAAAGGATGTTTAATACTAAAATGGGAATGGGGAATGGGAAATTGAATAAATGGCCCGCGCATTGTGGGCATGTGCGGACGTTTAAAACTGATAAATACATGTTTTGAATCGGTGTTTAGCCGAATGTTACCGCAATGTGCACATGAGTGTTTTTAAAACTTGATTGGGGAAATGCAATTTGCTTATCATGATCCGACTCAGTGACCGAGCAATGGAAAGTGAAATTCGCTCTTAAAATAAGTTTAAAAGGGTGCCTCTTAGTCAATTAAAAGAGGCATTAGCTATTGTAGCTAATAAAAGATAAAGTTCGAAATGAGTTGCCCATGTAAAAAATTAATGAAGCAAATTTAACGTGAAAATAAATTCTGACCAAACTAAACGGAGGGGAAACCATTATGGCACTCAGTCAATGCTTTGTGTGACTCTTGGCTTTAGATAAGTAAAAGATGACAGCCTGTGAGATCTGTCAAAATGATTGCGTGATTTTATTCATGCCAACGTGCTGTAGGTAATGCCAATCTTGACATTTCAATATGTTCGCGTTAAAGTTCAATTTCATTTTCCGATATGCAAAAGTAAATAAGTTTATTGCTCTTTCCAAAAATCAAAGCTACCTTTGTCTCATCTTGGTTGGTGAATTATTTGGTGCTTTTGGAAATTAAGCCCCTTTCCAATAAATGATGAACATGAAACGTGCCATACAAAGTTTTTGAAACTTTATTAAATACGGGCCAATACAGTCGCATGAACAACAAGCGAAACGTGTCATGATCAGAACTTGGGACGATACACAGCCCAGTTGACGAGCAGTTTTAAAATCAAACAACAAATGTTTATCTGGGTTTTAGCTGTTTATAAACAAAGAGCATTTCCTTGCGCACGAGCGAAGTACGTAAAATAGTTAATAAACATCCCCCAAGGTCGATTTGTAAACATTTCGGAAATCAAACTAGAATACCGAGCAAACAAAAATAAAATAAGAAGACCTAACATTTCAGTGTAATCATGAAGCAGAAACAGGCAAACGCAATATCGTACTCACGTGCACTACGTAAGCTCCATAGCTTGTGTCAGCAGATCGTGTCAGCATTTTCAGGAATCAAGAGAAACAGAACCGTCCAGGTTTTCCTAGAATTCTTTTGGCCTAGACACCACCGCTGACCAAAAAGCCCGAGGTTTCTGAAAACCACACCCTTTCTTACACCTCCCCCGCTGAATAACCCTCCCTTAACAGCGGTCAAACGCAAAAAGTTACGTCACTTCCGGGTTTTTCAGAGCATGGGGTTTGAATCAGTTGAGACTTCTGCGAGCGCGAAGTTCGTATGAAAATGATACATGAAATGTCCCGATAAACCAAATTTCGCACCGATACAAATTGTGGAAGCCAGGTACTTCATTCTGAACACATGCTCAAAGCAAAAAGCTTAATGGCGTCAAGTTTTCCGGTTAAAGCGAAACTTTCGACATTTGTCTATATTTTCCTTTGTAAAATTATGGCGGGAACTGCGCACGGGTCGTGCGTTTGACTGCTATGAAAAACCTCCCTACCCCCTAGAAAGCCGCTGCCCCAGTTTACCCTTGACTCGGGAACCCGTACCAAACTCAAACAAAACAAACTAACAAAGTCTGAAAGATGCTGACAAAGATGCAGACGCATAGGTCCCTATTGCGTCCGCACAAAAATGAAAATGGGAAGATTAAAAATGGGAAGTGACGAAATAGGATAACGAGAAACAAGATAACGAGGTCAGTGGTAATTATCAAAAATCCCTTTTTTAAATCTAGGGGACAGAAAATATTAAATTTTTCTATTTTTTCATCTCCTCGCTATTCCTTGACTTTCTTGTGCCTAACTACGGGCGTGAAACAGGTCCAGCTTTTTCCTATCACCCGGTCTGGAATTCGCGGGAAACTTAAAATGGAACTTTTTGCTCAATAACAGTTGTAATGCGAAAGGAAAAATCAGCAATGGAATACAACGCTTGGTTAGTCTTTACAGATGCGATTATCAGTCATGTGGTTTTGTTGACGAAACCTTGCTGGTTTGCTTTTCTTCGAGTTGAAAATGCATATTAGTCTTTTTACCTCAATTTCACAGTTGAAATTTCGTTCAAGTAGTGTCCTTGGGGTTATCTTTCCTAATCTTGCCCAATTCAGCTTCATTTAAAACAATTCGATTCTTACTCAGAATAGTCAAATAATAACCTCGCAACGCCGTCTCTGACAAGAACTGCTGACAACAAGTTTTCCGGTGTAGTTTCCTCCAGGCGTCTATTTGCAAGAATGCCAAACAGAGCAAACACTTGTGCTTGAACTAATATATAGATTTAGCTAAGCCTAAAAGCGGAGTTCAACTTTTCTTGGCTGGTATTTATTAATTTCTGGAAGTAATTAACCAAAAACAATCCTCCCTATTGGGGACAAACTGGGGCCACTTGGCCACGCCTACTATGTCAGCAAATGTGGTTTTCATTGTATATACCGGCAGTTGTTTATCGATTGCAGCTTGATCGAGATAAATATGCGGGTGTTTTTTGTGGGAAAATGTGTTCGGACCGCCGCAAAAACCATGGTTGTGGAAAGAAAAAACCGAAATGCACTAGCTCTGTTATATTTAGCGTCGGACGGCTGCCAAATGCTGCAAATTCAAGCGATTTGCCGACCTAGTTCGCAGCACTGAACACAAAAAAGAAAAGATGGCTCTTCAAAAGCAAATTAACTTGAACTTTTCGCCTTTACCAAAAAGGCAACTGAGTATTCTTTTCTTTCCATATATAGATATTAGATATTTTTCTCAAGTTTAAAACTTCAACAATGTCGAATGCTGCGCTGGTTGCCCAAAAGTACCTTGCGGTTTTCGCTCATTCTCCTCCCCGCGTCGGGCTGCCTTGGGACTCCCCTCACCCTCCCCCAGAGTCTGTAGGGACGGGTGGACGGACGTACGCTGACGTCACAACCAAAATTTCTGGCATTGATAGGTTACCAATGGTGCTCCGCTCTGCGGTCTTTGGCCGTAAAGGAGCTCTGCTACTAAGATATCGTAGGCAGTGACTAAAGAGTGTGAGAACTTGACATTGATAGTTTTTCTTGTTTTCAAGAAATTTTTGTAAAACAAAATTTAACTAAGTTTAAAGGTGCCATTCCTTTCTGAACAAAACAAAGCTTGCGTTCGTTTCCCGTCGTTTCTTTATCCCACGCTCGCGGCATGTTGATTATTCCATCTTTTCTTATTTCTTCTCCGAGCTTAAAATTCACCATCTTTCTTTATTTATCACCTATAGGGCACTTCGACATTGCTGATCCTAGCAGTATGCAGGACGCGTGTCACCACGAACTCAGTAAATATGACCTATGCTCGCCACGATGCTCCCAGTAGCTCAGCGGTTAGAGCGTCCGACCGGTGTAGGGAAGGTCATGGGTTCGTTTCCCGTCGGGGACTCAGATTTTTTCTTTGTCCCACACTCGCGACATGTTGATTATTCCATCTTTTCTTATTTATTCGCATGTTAGATCGAGTTTTTCAAAGATCATTCAGTTTAATATTTCTATAAGATTGTTATGAGATGTCGGTGTTTGTTCTTCTTGTGCTTTATGATAAAATGAAAGTCCTGTTTTAGTGTAGTCTATCCTTTTTCCCTACGGTTTTCCAACGGCTTTCTCTTATGTAAGCATACTTTTATCTTTGATCGTAAGTGGTAGCGCGCGTAGTGTGGACACTGTTTACAAATCTTGGCCAATTCTCGTACAATTCGCCTCCTTTCGTCTTCAACAAGGCAGAAAAAAATAAACAGGTTATTTACCGGCGTAGAGCGGGAAGAACTGTGCCCTCGGTCTTGAGTACGGCCCTCGGCCTGTGGCCTCCTGTACCGCGTATTCAAGACCTCAGGCACAGTTTTTTCCTATACAGTTTTCCCGCCCGGTAAATAACATTACTATTTTTTTGCCACTTTTCGTACGCGCAAGTTAATTTACTACAAGTTTCATTGTGAGAACTTACTGGAAGTGGTATGTGTTGATTGAGTTCCCGAGGTTTATTGCCACTTCAGGAAGATAGCTACAGTGATATCGGAGTTCTGAGAAACAAACATCGGGTGCCCTTCAGGTGTCTCAAAATTCTAAGATTTAAATTTTCTATCGATGAATGGAGTACATGTCTTGGTTAAGTGCAACCGTCAAAAAAAAAAATAATAATAATAATAAGAATCACAATTTTCGTACTTACCAGAAAACACACTTGCTAGTAAAGAAAAAAAAAACACTTGCCAGTAAAGTAGAAATCATAAATCAAACAGATTTTGAAATAGAACACCCTTCTGGAAGAGTCAAATTTTTAAAAACGTTTTCCTACAAATTTCTCTACTATTCCCGGTAGTTTTCGGAAACTTGGTAAGAACAGAAACTGACATTGTAAGCTACATAATGCCCTATTTTCACAATATTTCTGAGCAACTTTTTCATTTGAAATTCTTCCAATGATTCAGTATACTTTCCGTCTAAAATCGGTCACTGGAGAAATTTTACGATCCTTTCGACCGATTTCAGAGTGTTGCGAAAGCGCTTACACGAACAGGGTCACGAAGCTTTTAAGGCGACACTTTTATCTATGTTTTTAATGCTAATAATGTCAACCGCGTTGAATGATTATGATAGTTTTTAAAGTCATTTTAGCCGTGTGCTGGTGAAGTTGTTACAGCATTTCATGAAAGCAAGAAAAACTGTTTATTTAATTTCAGGTACCAGGCGAAAAAAGTGTTTGAATGTGTTCCTAACTGTACTAGTCGGTTCATTCATACTTTTGAGAGTTAAGAGAGATATGGGCGCTGATTTCGATAATTACTGACAGCATTCACAGTATTTAATTTCATATTCTAAATTTCCCAATTTTAATTTTCCCATTTTCATTTGTGAATTTCCCATTCCCCATTCAAATTCTTTGTTTTAGTAACATCCAGGTGGTAAATTCTAGTGCTCCTTATTTAAGTAATCTTGTTTCTGAGCTGCATAGAAATGATCTTTTGATGTACATATTCTTTCTTCGGTACGATCAAACAAGAACAAGATACAAGATGGCTCAATATATAGATTTAGCCAAGCCTAAAAGCGGCGCTCTTTTTTTTTCTTTTTTTTTTTTTTGCTTGCCTTGTTAATTTGTGAAAATACTCTCATTCAAGTCCTTAAATGAAAAAGAAAGCAAGAAAAGAGAAGAAATTCTTGTCCCCGCTGGGTATTGAATTCGGATCGGCGGCGTAGTAAGCTGGCGTTAAGACCACTAGGCAACGAAAGCTAACGCAAGTGGTGGATGTTGATTTTACTACTTATTTTTGTGACAAGCTGCCTCTTAACATGCTGGTGTTTTTCCTGACAAAATGTGTTCGGTCCGCCGCAAAAAAACATGGTTGTGGACGTAAAAAACCAGAAGGCACTAGCTCTGCTATATTTGGCGTCGAGACCGCTGCGAAATGCTGAGAACTCAAGCGGTGTGCCGACCGAGTTCGCAGCAGAACGCTAAGGCAAACTGAACTTTTCGCCTGAATTTTCCGCCTAAATTGACCTTTTCGCCTTCCACAAAAAAGAGAAAACAGAGTATTCTTTTGAGACTTCGAAAAGATATGACCACAATCAAGATTCTGCTGTTTTTAAAGTAATTTAAATAAACTACACTGAAAAAGCAGCAAAGAAAAAACGACAAGCGAGTTGGTTTTCCCGATGTTTCTGACAGTCAAACTGTCCTTCTTCTGGGAATTTAATGAAAATACTGATGGTGGTTACAATGTATAGTAAAACGGTTACAGTAGATATATGATACAATTGTTTGGAATTGAAAATGTGAACAAGCCAATGGGGACGAAATAAAATAACCATGAATAAACAAAGAGAAGTGTTTATTCATGGTTAGTTTATTCTTTTGAACCTTTTCTTTCCATTAATAAAATTGTTTTTGACTTACGTTGTCTTTGCTTGTTTTGCTACAACGCGCATCACCATGCGATTTCGCACCAAAAACGCGGGCTACAGCACAGGGTTATATCAAGTGTATGCCACCCCATATTGGTGACCCTGTGGTGCGGATAGACGGACGGTCACGTGACTATTACGTCACTACAAAAATTTCTTGGTTTGATAGGTTACCAAATATGCTTAGCAATAGTGCTCAGCTAGCGCGCTACGCGGGCGGGCTCCGCCACAAACTTGTACGTTTCAACTCCAGCAGCTACAACAGTGATATCGCACCGCTTCAATCCGCTTCGGGACAATGATTACAACAATTTTTCAGAAAACATCAAACACATACCAAATTATACAGCCAATTATTGGAAGACATTTTTTCCAGGCATTGAGCTCGGATGTTCACTTCGTTGCAGTTTCGTTGGTTCATTCAACGCTGCAAAGAAACGCTGCAGCACATCTCAGGTGGCACTTTTTTCTTTCAGTCATGTGTTCGATTCTTCGCGCGAGCAGCTATCAGTTGGGGTTTTAGATCGGCATTTCCACTGACTTTTTAATAAAACAACTTGTTCATGCTTTTAGCTGTGCGTTCACCGAGTTATGACGCACTCTTACGCTTCTCTCATGCCCTTTAACCTCCCGGGTGCACAATAACTCGATAAACGCACGCTAAAGCATGAACCAATTGTTAAATTAACTTTATCACAAATATGGCGATGACCTGCTCTAGCATTATCCACTATTTTGTTCGGAGGTAATTCCCCCCAGGCGTCCTGTTTGCGCTCGGCCAAACAGACGTCTTTAACTTCCTCTTTACGTCTGGTGGATTCGAGTCGAGTGTGGCTAATATTTTTTTATCCTTGAGGGTCGGGTAGGGTCGGTCGAGTTTATTGCCCCTAGGGCTATTCTTGTTTCAATTGGTCTGAAAAGCACTGGTCTGCATAAATTAACAAAAAGGGAAGAAGAATCTCAAGCTTTTTCAAAGATAACAATCAAGCTGTTTTTTTTCCGAAGACATTCTCAGAATTTCCTAAAACACTTCTGTTAGGAGCACGAAAATGTACACGTACATGTAGCCTACATAGGATATATAAGGGTCCTTTCAAAAGTTTTGGTCAAGATGCCGAAAAATATCGTGGATATATAAAATGTATGACGTGTTTGCCATGCTGCTAAATTGGGACACCAGTGTCAATCAAACTAACCTTTTTTTGGAAGTTTGACTAATTTGCAGTATAAATAAATGTAATGGCATGTGTTCGATTCTTCGCGCGAGCAGCTATCAGTTGGGGTTTAGATCGGAATAGCTTGTTCATGCTTTTAGCTGTGCGTTCACCGAGTTATGACGCACTCTTACGCTTCTCTCGTGCCCTTTAACCTCCCGCGTGCACAATAGATCTCGAAAAGTATTAGAGCTCTTGCGATGAAACTTGGCACGTTTGTAGCACGTCATTAGCTTAACAGACTGGGCTTATGACGTGTCAATTATGACGTGTCGTGGCGTCACAATAACGTCACAAACCCGCCATTTGAATTTGAGGCCGCCATCTGGAATCCCAAGCCTGCAGCCATACAGCTGAAAATGACGTCACCAAAAAGTATATGATTTTGTTCTAAGAAACATACTTAGCGAAAACAAGCACACAAAAGCAAAAGCTTATCTTCTTCTTACAAACGAAAGGGCGAAAACCTGAATAAAGACTGAAAAAGACAGAAAATAGTCAAAATGCACTTTTGAGTAGACGGTTGCTATGGAAACGTCAATCATCATAGACATGTCATTGACACAAGAAAATTTTCTCTGATAAATTTTAGGAAAAGTCACGAGATTTGGTGATTACTCGTTACGGTCAGCGAGGGCACAAAAGTCCCCCCCCCCCCCAGGCAGAATAGGGTTAAGATTCTAGCCGTGCTTTTGAGTTTTCAAAATAAAGTACGGCATATCAAAGTTAAACAAGTAATTGTGAAGAATGTAGCGCTGCTATCTTCACGAACCTTAGCTTGTCAAAAAACAAATTAAGATATCGCGATTTAAGAAAGGATTCATATGGTTGGTGAAGGCATCGGAGCGCGGGGGGGGGGGGGGTTCTCCCTTAGATACGCTATATAGGTATGTGCCGCCCAATAGGGTAGGGTTTTTTAGGTGCTCAGTCCTTAAATAGGGTATCCTTTTTTGGTATTTTTTGATATTGTGATTCTTAGATGTCCCTTAGATAGGGTCACTGAATTACAGTACCCACCTCAACGCGCAAAACGAAAAAGATATGGTCTGTTAAAACTGTACTACACGCCCGAATACACGTTATAAAGTTTAACAAAGCGATTTTAAACGTCCGTGTACAGCGGAAAAGAAATAAAACGACCTATCAGTTGCACAATTATGAGTTAACTTGTTCCCTTAAATAGGGTGCCATTTCTTGGTTTTGGGCCTTTAAAAGGGTATCAATTCTCGATTTTCTACCCTTAAATAGGGTCAGGGTTCGAGAACCTTGGCGGCACACACCTATCCTAAATTGACGGGGGTACCCCACCGGGCATCGGAGTAACAGCTGTAGCTAAAATCCGTTGTTGCTTGCAGCAGGGACTACGTACCACTCTCAATTTTTTGCTCAAATCAAGTTCAGTTGTGCAAATGTGCAAGATGACTACTTTTTACGAAAGAAGGCATTTAATAAATGTTTGTTGTGTTTATGATATCTCAGTTACTGATTCAATATGATTCTTTTGTTTGTCAACTCTTCCTCCCGAACGGACGAACAAGCTTCTAAATGTGTCAACGGGAAGGAAAGTTTTCTAAAGATATAGCAAGATCTGAATGGGAGTCGTGAATGTAGAAACTAGTTTTCTCCCCTTTTTTGTCAAAAAGTTTGTAGTCTTTGATTATATCCGTTATATCTTTAGATAATGGCTTGATCAGATCCTATTATTGAAGTCATATCTCGTATTGATCCCACCGATTATCATCAAACCTGTGTGACATGGCTTAGAAATATGCACACCGCTACTGAAAACGAATGAGGTGACATAGGAGAAGAGGGAGTCATCCACTCTCTTCTATCTTGTACACCCGAGGGTTTTAAAAAGCCTTCATCCGAAGAACGTCAATTCGCATGCCAATTCGTGCGAATTAAATAAAAGAACACATTCCTCGAAATACCAAACAGGTCTGCTCACGTAATCATGTTTCTTTAAAAAAACGCTCTGGTGTTGAACTACATTACGCTTAAAATAATGAATATTTGAGTTCTCGGTTCGAATGCAAAGACAACATCATGCAAAGACAACACCTCTTGCGCTGATAGAAAGCATACGCTAAGTTCAAAACAAGAGTTTGTTAGGAGTTTACAACAACAAACAGCAAAAATTGATTAAGGGTGTCATGGGGATCTAGTTTACAATAACAGTAAAGTAATTGGGATCACCAGTATAAAAATAACAAAATGCAATTAACATAAAATGTTTACTTATACTTACAATCAATAAAATGTAAAAGAGTAAAAATCCTATTAATTAAAATCAGTAAAAAGAATTAGAGTTTAGGGTTAAGAGTTAAGAGTTTAAAGGGTTTAGAGTTAAGAGTTATGTTGAGTGTGTGTTTGGATAAACTCTGCGCTCGCCAAGGTTTGGTGCTCGTTGTAGAAAGTTTGATGCTCGTTGTAGAAACTCAGAAAGTTATTGCTGTCATAAAAAAAAACCGTCAAGAAACGAAAGCAAAGACTAAATGTAATATCATCATCATTATCATCATCATCATCATCATCATCATCATTTAGGAACCTCTGAAACTTAAGTTAGAATATGATCTGTTTGTTACAATACAACTTGTTCTTAAACATGCAGAGAAACCTATGATCACTCGTCCACTTGTTGCAAATGCAAATCATAACGAGGGAGGTGCGGTGGATATCATATGTGAGGCTACAGGCACACCAGCCCCAAATGTAACGTGGATCCATAAAGGACAAGTGAAGAGTTCTGGGTCACAAACAGCTCACCTCACTTTTAGTACAGTCAGAAAGGATGATGCAGGAACGTATAGCTGCAAGGCCAGCAACTCTGTAGGAAGTGCAGAGAAAATACTGAATCTTGTCGTTAACTGTAAGTATACACCAAGTCAGTGCTACATGAGATCATTATAGCGTATTGTTGGGGTGCCTAATGTTGTGAAGAATACAAGACCTGGACGAGTCTTGAGGCCTTGACTTCCTATACAAAAAGCTATGGTGAATACCCTATAGCAAAGTACCTGATAAGGCACGAAAAGATGACCTGAGAGGCGGTATACACCCTAAACAACTCGCTTGTTTTAACAGGCTACTTAAAAGTAGCCTGATTCTGGTCAGACACAACAGGACGAGGGCGCTCGCTCTCACTCGGATTAAAAATCAGGCAACCTGCTCTACTGTTTTAAATTATGTATAGAGTGAGACTGCAATGCGAAAAGGCTGATTTACTGATATGGTTTAAAATTCTACCTCTTAAATTAGAAAAATATATATGCTATTAACTGTTTACGTTAGAAAGTTGTACCGATGTTTACTTATTTGTGAGCATTTTAATCAGCTTAATCGGCCTGTAAAAGGCAGACGTTTTGCTTCTCCAAGATAGTAAAATTAGCGAACCCCGAAAGTAGAGAACCCCTGCAAAAGTAGAAATAGAAAAAGGCTGCTAAATCCGAAAGTAACAAGGGTCGTTACTTTTGGAACTTCGTGGAAGCTTCGTTGTAGCTGCATATATACTCATGTTTTGCCATTTGTTTTGCTTGTGGCGGAAAAGCATAGCCTTGTATGAAGCAGGGTTCAGCCTTCTGTTACACATCTCACTCTAGCTGGAGCCTGTCGGTCCCCTGCATGGGATGCTACTCCATCGCACGGATCCCACCAGCATTTTGTTAGGATCTGCTAGCAATTAGCTGGTACCCATTTATACACCTGAGTGAACTAGAGACAACGTGGATTAAAGTTTCTTGTCTAAGAAAACGACACGACACGATCAGAGATGGAAAGTCCAACGCGTTAACCACTACACCACGCCTTCTGCAGGCCGTACGAAACTCGCTCAAAAATACACAAGACGCAAAATTGACGGAAAAACGACTGAAAAAAGCAACAAAAAACGAGGTAGATTAAGTCCTGAAGGCCCGTTCCACTGCCATTATAACCAGCGACTTCCGCCGCTGTGTTTCACTTCTGCCACGGGTTTTTACTTCCGTCGTGGTAAAGTTTCTCTGTTTTGCTGTGCGTTCTTGTTGTTATATCCTGAATTTTCGTTGTTTTGCTGTAAGTTCTTGTTTTTTTCTCATGGGTTAGCTTTCTTGTACCGTGAGTTTTCGTTGTTTTGCAGTGAGTTCGTTCTGTTTTGTTGTGAGTATTTGTTGTTTTATCGTTAGTTCTCGGTGTTTTGCCATGATTTCTTTGAGTTTTGCCGTGAGTTTTGTTTGTGCCTTGACACTTGAAAAAGAAAATTGTAACAGTAAAGCTCATTCAGGTTTCAAAGAAAATTCTTTGAAAACTGTAAGTATTTTGTCAAACAAAAAAGATACCAAAGTGAGCTGAAAGTTTTTTCCTCGCGAGCGACCCGGCGATAAAAATGGACGAGAAAAATCACTTGGCAGTGAATTTAAATCAAGCAGAAATTCCAACAGCGTCACCGCAAAGCACCACCAACAGCGTCGTCTAACACAAGTCAAAATTGTTTGAAGAAACTGTGCAGAAATAGAAAATTAAGCATAAAGCGTTGTGTTTACAATTGTAATTTCTTTCATCAATCGTCACGTCGATCATTGAAATTGAACAAACGGTAAGTTTTATCAGAAAGGATTTCCACTTCAAAATATCAAGACGAGACATAAAATAAAACACAGTGAAATGGGGCAGGAGCATTCATGGCGAGTCGGTGCGAAAATCATGAAGCAGTCTAAACAAGTACTAAAAAAATACAGCTGCAAACTACCAAGAAGGAAGGGCGAGATTGTTTTTCGGCTTTAACACGCAAAATTGACACTGGTTTACCTGCACTTGTTGTAGCTCTGTGTTCCAACAGGTCCAAATGCTCAGATAGAAATCGGATGCCATATAAACGGAGTTGAATCGCTTTTCCAGTTGTTTGAATGTTGTTTTTACCATTCCGTCCGCAACCTCTAAACCGAGAACAACTGCATTTTGCGCTTTGCGTTTAACAAACTATGATGGTGAATTCTAATGTTCCTCGCTACAGTAATCTTGCTTCTTAGCTGCATAGAAATTACCTCTTCAAGTTCAACTGTTCAAATTTGTTCTGTCTTCAGTTCGATCAAACACGCACATGATGGTTCCGTTGTGCAAACAGCCGGATTACAAACTTGTTCAGTTTCAACTCCAGAAGCTATATGGTGAAATTGTACAGCTTCAATCCGCTTTGAACGATGATTACAACAATGTTGAGGAAAAATCAAACATGTACCATATTTCAGAGCCAATAATTAGAAGATTTTTTCCTAAACGTGTGCTACTTTGTTCACTTTCGAACAGTTTTCATTAATTCATTCAGCTTTGCAATGAAACGCTGCAACACTTCGCAAGGTTTTGGCGCCTTTTTCGTTCAGTCATGTGATCGATTCTTGTTCCATTTAAATTTCTTTTCTCATTTTTCCCGTTCTTTCTTGATTTTTTTTAATAGTCGTTAAGTTTTTAATAAAACAATTATTCTACTCGGGCTTGCTGGATATCAAATGATTATAACCAACTCGGCGCTACGCGCCTCGTTGGTTATCTATCATTCGATATCCAGCGCGCCCTCGTAGAATAATTGTTAAATATACTTTACTTTAATAGGAGGCGACCAATTGCCTTGCAATAACTTCCTTTCAGCCGAAAACTTACCTACAAAGTTATCGCCGTTATTAGCCCGTTCCAGATTCCAAGATAACAAAATTAGGTTCCCTCTATTTGAGAGCCTGGGTAGGCTACGAGGTTTAAAAATCTTTAACAATCACACAGCTGCCAGGTACTATATTTTCAGAAAGCCATCTAGACTGTTTTGTCGGTCTGTCGCTAAACAGCGTACTTCTCAGTGGCATCTTCCCTGCAGGTGTGAGCCACTGATCGGTATCAGCTGAAATGTATGAAGGGCCTTTTTTTGGCCGAGATCTACTTTTCATGCAGCGCATTTCTTGTTTTACTACTCACTTTAAATATCACGGGCTGCGCTAGGACTTCGTCAAGTGTATCTTAAGCACGGTCAGTAATCCCCATTTTTTTTCTAGACAAACCAGAAGGAGTAACTATAACCACAAGTGTCGCCCAAAATACTGCTATACAAGGACAGAATGTGACTCTTACATGCCATGTAGCAGCAGCCAATCCACCAGTTTCTGAGTACAGGTTCTACCTCAATAACAGTAACACGGCTCTCAACACGTTAACGAATATCAATCAACATACCATCCAAGGTGTTCAACGAACTTGGGACTACGGTAAATACAAGTGTGTTGCAAGAAATGCCGCTGGAGAAGGACAGAGTAATGCAGTTGTCCTTGATATACATGGTAAGTCATTTTCGAAATAGGAAGGAACTTAACAAAACGTTATGGTATAATTAAATATCAGTACGATGAATTTTTCGATACGTTCTATCATTAAGTAGAGATTTATTGATGAGCAGTTCTTTTCACAAGCTTACCAAGCACTCACTTACACAATCCCCATTAGTCTATTAAACCGCCATCAAACTCATGTCTGAGAGAGAAATCGCATTAAACAATTAGTTGTAATTCTAAGAAATGACTTTTTAAACAAGACATTCATCCACTGAAAATTGTATTCAGCCATATCCTGAAGTTAGAATAACGAATGTTTTGATACTGTGAGTTGCGACGCTGTTGTTGATGATTTTGTGTTGTGAATTTTTTGCAATCGGCAAGTCAATTTTAAGTTCTTTGTTTTTCAGTCCCTGCAAAGATTCAGTCAAAAATAGCAAATTTGACAGTTAATGAACAAGATCCCATTGATCTGAAATGTGAGACATCTGGTCACCCTGCACCCAGTGTCACGTGGACTAAAGATGGAGGACCTGTGCAATCTGCAGTGGCTGGTGTGATTCACATTGGGAAAAGCAAAAGAGATGACAGTGGAACATATGTCTGTAAAGCAGATAATAACGTGGGACAGGCAGATCAGAGGATAACATTTGTTACTGTGAATTGTAAGTACAAAGAAGCAAAACAAGAGGGCACTGTTATTGATTGCCAGCATAAGCAGCCCATAAACCGTCAGTTAGAATTAATCCGAAGTACTAATAACTGCAATGTTCAAATTAATTAATTTGTCAGAAGTAACATTTGGTCTTTCCGTGTTGCCACCCTGTTAGGAGATTAAATGGCAAAACTATTAATGAGGACATAACAGAAATCCCCAACTAGCTTTGAGTTGCGTGATAATCAGGTGTCAAACGTTTTCAGATCTGAGACTGGCTGAGACTGGTTTCAGTTCATGCAAATTTATTTCAGCTAGTCATTCAAGAGAAGTGCTCACAGAAATCGGGACACTCTTCTTTTTCATAACTGATTATGGCCATTCCTAGCTCATACAAGAAGAACGTTTTCCCGAGCAGCTCATATAGGCTGCTGTAATGTGCTATAATAAGGTAAAGCTCTTTTATGCAATTTTATATATAGACAGCTTGTATTTTTGTGATTTAAGCCGTATCGCTGCTTTAACAGTCACTAAACATCTTTAATTTGTAACTACCTGCTGGAATTCCTTGTAACACATCTTAATCAATAAAATATCACTAAAACGTCTGGTGTAAGGTAATTTAATTTGTGAACGTCTTAAGCTAATGGTTATCGTCACCTCCACATTCGTATATCACTGCATGGTTGTTATCAAACCTTGAGCAAATAGATGCGATATGAACATGCCTTGTCGTCTATGAACTCCAATTTATCCTGTTAAATTTACTTGGTGTTAGGGGTTTAATGCAAATCCTCAATCGCTCAAAAGCCGAACGCAAGGCGTTTCCACAGGATATAGAATACCAATGCTACATAGCGGAAAACAATTTTTAATTAATTTTCTTCAACAAAGACAAACTGTACATGTAATTTTTGGTTTCGCACATCATTAGTTAATTCTAAGCACCTTTGTTCATATGTACATTATGCAATAGTACTTTTGAGTGCATTATCTCTCCTTCTACCTTATCAACAGACGCTGCTACTATTAAGAGCATTTCTTCCTCTGTATCCAAGTCATGGATTGGAAAAAGAGTGACGTTAAAGTGTGTATCAGACGGTGTTCCTACACCAACCCTGTCCTGGTACACACCTGAGGGAACCAAATTTAATCCAGTCAAGGCTAAAGAAAACACCGTGGATGTGACAATGAATTCGGATCAAGATTTTGGATTTTATAACTGCACAGCTGAGAATGGGTTTGTTCCTGATTCAATGACGGTTCGTGTACAGCAAATAAGTGAGTAGAGAGTGATTGTGCTTTTTGTTTCTTTGTCTTTTTAGCGGAACTCCTTTGCAGCCGAAGGCCGCAGGAGTGGAGCCCCATACTCATACTAAGAGGCGTGCTGGTAATTTTTTATGGTCATGGCAAGTGGAATGGCTCGCGGGCGCGTGAGCAGTACGTACGTACGTCCGTACGTCGCATTTCATGACTTTCTTATATGAAGCAATTTTCGCGCAGCTTCTAGCCAATGGTGTGCGAGGAATCGCGCAAGTCTTTTGACGCGTGTTGCACAAGTGACTCGCGTAGCGATAAAATAACTCGCGAAAACAATGGATACTTTTACAGTAAAATGGTATCTAACGTCCTTAAAGTGATTAAAAACAGGATTCTACATTCAAGGATGTAAGGTTAGAGCAAAACCAAGCATATAAATCGCGCAGAAAAGTATTAATTTGCGAACAAATAATTCTCACCTAAAGCATGACTTTTGCATTTTAAATCGAATGAAGCGAATCTGTTTTACCAAACAGAATTAAAAAGAACATAGCTTTCCAATTGACAGTTGTAAAACAGAATCAAAGTTATTCACAATAACAGATTGAATTTACGACAAAATGTGTGCAATCCTTTGCAATAATCTGTAAACAAAACCAAAATAGAATTTCTGGTAGTTTCGAAGCGAACACAGGTCTCCAATTACAAATCACAAGGCGACCAGTAAAATAACAGCAATCAAAACAAGTGAAAAATGCCGATAAACGATTGAATGAATTTGCCTAGCGAACTTTAAGCAAAAGCACAGATAGATAAACTAGATTTGCTTGAATCACGAAACAGAATTATAACTCCAAGTTTATACTAAAATGATACGCTTAAGAGACTAAAATTATACAGTAATTAACGAGGTCAAGTACTTAGGTTAATAACAGTAAACAAGAAATTCTGAGGAATTTATAGGAGGCCGATGGTAACCAGGTAGATATGGAGTTCCGCTTTTAGACGAATGTAAACAACAGTAAACTGATCCTTACGGCGAGAAGATTAAGAAATTAAAATGGAAACAGAAATGAACTAAAGTAATATATTTGCCCGATATTTCGGTTTGCAAAACAAACCTTCTTCGGGGGCTGAAAAAGAAAAGTGAATACAACTACAAGACGACCGTTACATATATGGGTTTGAAATACAGCATAACAGAAAATGATAGGCTACGAAAAGTTGACAAGTAACTAATTAAGTTCATCGCGTCTATTTATACCGCGAGGTTCAAGTGTCATGGCTTTATCAATAAGGTGGGCCTCGCGTGCTTTTCTAACAGAGTCACGGTTGTTGTGGATAAGTTCAAGCGGTATAAGGAGGACGTCGTTGATGGAGTGGCCAGGTTGGTTAAAATGTTCTGAAATAGGAGTGGGGTTGATTAGCTGATTGTGATTGAGGATAGAGCGGCGATGTTCACCAAAGCGTTCATTAAGTTGGCGCTTAGTTTCTCCGATGTATTGTTTTCCGCATTTTTTACAGAAAATTTTTTGCAAAAACCGTGTATGACCATACTTGCGTCACGTCGGATCATTAGATCGTGATCAGTAAAAAATATAAATAAACTGTATCCTGCAAGGACTGATCAAACGACGTAAAAAAAGCATTGCCCGAAGGCAACGCAGTTCTTAACACAACACCACAGTCGACAAGACCCGGCATGATAAGTGCTCATGACTAGAAGGCAGATACGGACAACGTTGTTTCGCTCTTATTGGAGCTCATCAGCGTATCGTAGCCACCAACACAATGAGAGTTAGTGAGAGATCACCTATCTCATAAATGCTGTAACTAGATCCATTCCAGAAAGAGCTAGAAATCATATGATTTCCGGTCACAAACACGTACTGCGCGTTTGTGGCCTAAAAATGATATGATCTCAACTTAAACATGCCGAATGCTGTGGTTAAGTTGAGATCATATCATTTTTAGGCCACAAACGCGCAGTACGTGTTTGTGACCGGAAATCATATGATTTCTAGCTCTTTCTGGAATGGATCTAGTTACAGCATTTATGAGATAGGTGATCTCTCACTAACTCTCATTGTGTTGGTGGCTACGATACGCTGATGAGCTCCAATAAGAGCGAAACAACGTTGTCCGTATCTGCCTTCTAGTCATGAGGGCTTATCATGCCGGGTCTTGTTGACTGTGGTGTTGTGTTAAGAACTGCGTTGCCTTCGGGCAATGCTTTTTTTACGTCGTTTGATCAGTCCTTGCAGGGTACAGTGCATTTTTTACACTCAATAAGGTATATTAAGTTTTTAGATTTACAACTTAGGGAGTCAGTGATACGTCGTTCTTCTTTGGTGGCGGAAAAAGAGTACCTGAGTGTACACTTAGAAATGCCAGATGGTGGTTTAGGTGGTGTAATACGGTCACGCAAAGTGCTTTTAACGAGTAGATCACGTAGGTTAGAGCTACGTTTATAGGCTACGATGGGTGGAGACGGGAATGTTTGTTTGCAGCGAGTGGAAGATTGAAGAATGTTTACATTCTTACGTATAACAGTGGAAACGTTGGGAAGAGCTGGAGTATAAATAATAACAAAATGGGTTCGGACTGAGTCGTTGTTCTGTGGTCGTGGTTTAAGAGTTTCTTGACGTGGGATGTTGAGCATGCGAGGCCCACCTTATTGATAAAGCCATGACACTTGAACCTCGCGGTATAAATAGACGCGATGAACTTAATTAGTTACTTGTCAACTTTTCGTAGCCTATCATTTTCTGTTATGCTGTACTTCAAACCCATATATGTAACGGTCGTCTTGTAGTTGTATTCACTTTTCTTTTTTAGCCCCCGAAGAAGGTTTGTTTTGTAAACCGAAATATCGGGCAAATATATTACTTTATTTAAGTTCTGTTTCCATTTTAATTTCTTGATCTTCTCGCCGTAAGGATCAGTTTACTGTTGTTAATTACATTCGTCTTCAAGATTTTTACTGATCCAGGTCTACACAAGATCGGCACTCCTCACTGGTTTGTCGCTGTGGTTTTGCCTTTAGCAGCTCTTTCCACTTTTAGGCTTGGCTAAATCTATATATTAGAGGTAGGGGATAAGTTTTATTTAGAAGTGCGAATGCAGTTTAAATGCCAATTAAACTAGCTACGTTATAAAACAGTGAGATCTTTATGTTTTTTGTTTTGTTTTGTTTTTTTGTGTTTACAGTACCGCTGATAAGTAGATAATCATTTGGTTTTTCCTTTCTAAACTTGCAACTTCGGGTAAATCGATCACAAATTTGAACATAAGTCGTATTTCAAAAGTTGAGTTGCTCGAAGCAAAATTTGGCTAACAAAGGATAGTATGTAGCTTTACTTTCAAGTTGTCAGTAGCAACTTGTGCTGTTTCTAACTCTGAGTGAAAGATGTTTTTGATGTATTACGCTTAGATATGTCTAGCTCGTATTAGTGATAACTTGCTTTTGAACAGCCAAGTACACTGTTTTAATGAAAAAAAAGATACTTGTTGTTGTTCGGCCTTTATCTCTTGGGGGGATTTTAGCACGTTAACTATTTTCTGTTTGCCTTTTGTCTTACGTCCCAGACTAATTTGGCGAACAACTTACATCTGGCTACTATTATTTGCAGTAATAAGTTCGGCGGGGAAACTGCTAATCCTCAGATTAATTCACTTCAATAACCAGATCAACCTTTTATGTCTGTAATTAATGTTTTCGTCAGCTTCCCTGGGTACATTTTTTATGTCCATTGAAAAGCAGATGTCATTGCGAAGAAAGCGTTTTCTAACAAGAACTTGTACGTTGATGAGTACACTTCTTTGTTCATTTAGAGGCACCAGGTTCACCGAGCATCACCTCAACAGCTGCAGACATTCAAGCCACTTCACTGAAAGTAAAATGGAGTGCACCAGCTGATAATGGAGGGAGCTCTATCACAGCATATCGAGTGGTCATACTACAGGGTGGCAAAGTAATAAAGAATGAAAATGTTACTGACACCTCTGTTAGAGAGAAGTTTATCGGAGGCCTAGACAAAAACACTAGCTTCACTGTAAAAGTCTATTCCAGGAATAACGTGTTCGAGGGAGATGCTGCTCAAAAGATAATCAAGACAAACTATGAAGGTAGGGACCACGGCCAATCACAACTTACCCATGTCCCACAAAATGCAGACAGTACATGATCTGACATACATGAAATATTCAGTCAATCTTTAAGTAAATGAATAAAAATCTTCCTTGAGAATTGCTTTGTCCCGCAAAAATGACGACCTAGGGAGAAAGAAAAAAATGTGTATTTTGCAGCCCTATAGGCTTAGGAAAGTGCGTCTTTTACTTCCTGGATCGTTTGGCTAGCGGGAAACCAGCAAAATATCTGATCATTGATTTTCTACATTTTTTGTTTTGTTCTTTTCAACTAAAATGATAATTGAGCCTTTCTTTGCTTGCAACGCAGCCTGCAATGTGCTACACCGTGCTGTTCTTGTCTGACACTTTATGTAGCTATAATAGATACATTTATCCCCTTCGTTAGTCGCTCAGCGATCATTATGTAGCCGAGTGTTTTGCAGTTGATTCTACCCGCCTCCTTTAGGACAGGAAAGGCTTTTGCTTACAGAAGATTCTACATTTAAATGCAGCATTTGACTGAAAACTGTTTCAAACGGGATGCCATGCTTGCGAGAGATTCTACATGCATCGTTTTGATTCGGAAATGCTTTCTTAAAGATAAAAAAAATCAATACGGGGAGTAATTTTTGAAGATTCAACAACATCTTTGTCCAACTGTGTTTGATGGTTCTTATTATCATTTTCTGTGTATTTATAAGGAGTCCCTGCTGCCGCAGAAATAGTAGGCTTGCCTGCAGAAACGAAGGATATGGAAGTAACCATAAAATGGCGTGAACCACCAAACAATGGCGCATCCATCAGTACCTACACTGTGTACCAAAGAACGGTGAGTGATGATGGTACACCACGTGAATGGAACACAATAAACGTAGTTAAAGAAGAGCCACTGAAGCGACAAGTTGCTGTAAAACTGGAGAAAGGCAAAAATTATCAATTTGTTGTCACTGCCACAAATAGATTTGGCGAGAGCTTGAAGGAAGGGGGAAAAATCAAGACAATCGTAGTCTTAGGAGGTAAGTGGATGCTGTGTAATGTAAGGAAACCACTATACACTACAAAAGCTAATTTAAAAATTACAATAATAAGGAGACTATTCTGTGATAAATAAAACCCCTACTACATTACTGATATACTAGGCTAGCTCGTACAAGCTCACTTTTACCCTATGTCACCAATTCCCTTTATAAAAACATTAATTGAGAAGGACCTTCGCATCCTATATGATGGATAGTTCCACAAAGCAGCTCCACTTGATGATGTGCTGCGTTTTTAAATGCAGTTTTTGCCTTGGGTAACCCCATATTGTGACTTAAGCCTCTAAAAGCATATTCATGTCTGTCGGATGTTTAAGGAAAAAGTTTGACAGATAATTGAGTGTCAGCTCGCTGATAATTTTGTACATATGAGTAAACTCAAAATGTAGCATCCTTTCCTCTAGAATGTCCCATGTATACCAACAGATGGTGTATCGTAACTCGAGCAGGTGATTATTTGAGCGAGCACGTTTGTGTATTTTCTGAAGGTTACTTCGTACTGCGGAAGCTACTACTCTCGGGTTTAATTAGCTGGCATCTTGTTTATAGTTATATATTTCGAGTTTTGTTACTTTAAAGGGTATGTTACTTTAGGAATATGAGAACATTTTGTTTCTTGTAATACATTATGTTAGGGTGGACTTTTAGGTCATCTCTTTACAGATTAACTAGATAGCTAAGATACATTTCGATATCTGCGTAGGTGTTCCGGCAGCCGTTCAATTTACAGCTGAGGAAAAGGATGGTTTTATTACATTGAAATGGACGAAACCAGAAACCAATGGAGCATCAATTATAAAGTATTCTGTCTATCAAAGATTCGTGAATGATAAGGAGTGGAAGAAGCTTGTGGACATATCCGACACCTCCAAATTTGACTATTATCTTAAAGAAGATGAAGGAAAGGAGTATGAATTTGTGGTGACTGCTACAAACAAATATGGCGAGAGTTCAAAGACAGCCAACATTCAGAAGGTTAAAGTGTTAAAAGGTAGGGTCAAGGTTACTGAAGGTGACATATAGTTTACGACTCGCCTGATAGCCCAGCGGACGGAGCGAAGTGTCCAGATAAGTTTTTTGGCAAGAAAAACTACAACGCATACTTTTCAATTGCAAATTTACAGGCACACTATAACGAAATCTGTAGTGACAGCGACTTTATATCTCATATAAGGAACATCTGAAACCAAAGCATGGATTCTATAACTTTACAACGCCAAAGTCGGCTGCGTCGGCTGAGTTCAAACTATTTACCATGGTATATCATAGGTTATTTCATTTCTAATACATCAATATATTTTCTTTCCAAGCTTCCGCAAGGCCTCCGGATACTCAATCAGGTAAAAAATGAACGTCAATACAGTTGATACTTCAATTTCTACACTTAAATCAGCCTAGTAACCAGGCGTTCTCCTCCCGCTCACTCGACTCGACTTGGTGCGAAGTGTCGTGACGTCACCGAACGAGGTCCCCGGAGAACGACTAGGAAAAAATGCCAAAACAACCCCTGAATTTCAAGTTTTTGTCCCTGATTTCAATCCGATATTTCTGCCCTCC